>CM019698.1:37184499-37520952 GCA_009760885.1 Achatina immaculata
AATCCTTATGATCATATGAAGACCTGAAATGTCAGAATCCACAGTAAACTTATTAGTGGCATGAATGTGATGTTTTCCTGATGGGAGGTATGGAATAATTTGTGATAGAATCTGGTCTGCTGTTGTAATAAATAGATTATAAAATGATAGGAAGGAAGTTAGACAAGTCATCATAGAATTGTAAATTTGGGATAAAATGGGTTATGTCCCATAGAAATCAGTAGCTTTATCCTTAGAAGTATTCCCCTTCAAGTCAGATTCTTGCATCTCAAGTGCCGGGCATGGTTCACCTATAATTTATGAAAAAGAAAAGTCGTGAGAGAGATGATTTCGAGCAGTTGAAGTTTGAGTTTCAGACGGAATAGATCAGGTTGGCTTGTCCGTGACAAAATATAATTTTGTGTAGTGTGATAGATTAGTAGTAGTTTAGAAATGAAGTTAGACGTTCTGTTGGCGACGAAGTCTGCGGGCGTCAGTAGTCGCCTGGAATTTACTCAGTATGTTGTCTGAGTGGATATTTCGTATTCTTATGTATTCTTGAATTTGTATTATGTCACTGTCGTACTCGTCACATCGTTCATCATCATCATCATCATCATCATCATCATCATCATCATCGTCATCGTCATCGTCATCATCATCATCATCATCGTCACCCCGTGCACCAGTAAAGTCTTTATAACTTAATATTGCTGCTAATGTGTTGCTATTTGCCACTGAGAGAATGATCGTTCATGGGAAGTAAGTCTGTGAAGCGGATAGTTAAGCAGACAAGAATGTAAGTGAAAGAGTATAATCTCGACTGTAAGTAAAAGAGTATGATTTCGACTGTAAGTAATTGTAAGAACAGTATTAAACTAGTAGCAGAACAGGAGATCATATAACTTGAGAAAGAAGAAGTATTAATCAATTTGTGAACAACATAACATTTTGATAGTTATAAGAGTTATAGCGGCAGTAGTATCAATCAATCAAATGAGGTACTGCTTGAAGTAGGCGATCATTTCTCTCCACAATTCCCTGTCTTTAGACCTGATTATAAGCCCCGCCGGGGACTTTCTTCCTAGCCACACTGACAGTCCATCCAGTAACTTCTCTCTCTGTCTTCCTCTATCTCTTATTCCCTCAATTTTTCCATTTGCAACAATGTGGTCCAGTTTTCCTCTTCTCAGAAAATATCCTATAAATCTCGCTTGTCTACCTCTGACAGTAGTATACTAGTAGATATTCTGTTTTAATGGTGCCTTTTACTTTGTTTTCCAGAACTTTCTAGAAAGTTTTCTTTAGCTTAGCTTTTTTACCTCCTAGTGACATTATTACTAGGAGGAGGCCAAAAAGTTAAGTCTATATTTTTCATCCAGTTTTTGTGTTTTTATCTGCTATGTTGCTTTTGTATGCGATTCTAGAAAAAGGCTGTTGCTGAAATACGGGATTGTTGTATGCTCTTCATTTATATGTACTCATCTTGCTTTCTCCAGTTCTTGCTTCTGTTCACTTTCCTCGCTCTTTCCATCTTTTTTGTAAAACTGAACCATACACCCACCTATTTTCAGGACTGCATCGATCATTCATGTTATGTGGACTACATCGAGCAGTCTCATTTATATTACGTGGATCATAGCGATCAATCTCAGTCATGTTATGTGGACTACAGCGGTTAGTCTCATCTCATTCTCCATACAACAAAGAGACTGTTTCACTTTTTTTGAATCGTCTCAAGCCATTTTCTTGTTGCAGTAAGTGAAGTTGGCAGTTCAGTGTTTCTGCCAGTGGCATATTTCTAGTCATGATATAAAGACTTTACCATAGTGGCACTTAGAGGATATGTTGTCACTGGCATATTTCTAGCCATGATATAAAGACTTTACCATGGTGCACTTAGAGGATATGTTGTCAATGGCATATTTCTAGTCATGATATAAAGACTTTACCATGGTGGCACTTAGAGGATATATTGTCACTGGCATATTTCTAGTCATGATATAAAGACTTTACCATGGTGGCACTTAGAGGATATGTTGTCACTGGCATATTTCTAGTCATGATATAAAGACTTTACCATGATGGCACTTAGAGGATATGTTGTCACTGGCATATTTCTAGTCATGATATAAAGACTTTACCATGATGGCACTTAGAGGATATGTTGTCACTGGCATATTTCTAGTCATGATATAAAGACTTTACCATGGTGGCACTTAGAGGATATGTTGTCACTGGCATATTTCTAGTCATGATATAAAGACTTTACCATGATGGCACTTAGAGGATATGATGTTAGTCTACATATTTTCCTTGACCTCTCGGCACACTAGAGGGTGGCACGATCAGTATCATGCCTGATCGTCTTTCCTTTCCCAGCTCAGAAGAGGGTGCCCAAATCCACCTATTTGGGAGCTTCTGGCCAGATTAGAAGCACCACTTCTTCACTCATTTGCCCTAATTAAGCCGAGAGAGACCACGTTTATGGTAATGAGATGCGTCAGACTGAAGACAGTGGGCCATGCCAACAGACAGTTTCTGTATCAAATCAATCTCAGAGTAAATATGAAGTTTTTATTTACCTCAATAAAACTGTATGTGTATAACATACAATTTTTAAAAAAAGCTCATTGGTAAAATCAAACACAGTACCATCATTTACGTGGACATAATACATATCTCATATAAGTTTCTAATAAAAATAACCTTATGTTCCTTGCATGTTATGTATGGAAGCACGTAGCGTCTACAAATACTCATAAATGGGCATATTTGATAAAATAGCTAAGTGTTAACAATAAACGACTACACATTCAATGTGTGATAGGGACAATCGGTGCACACACCTTACACTGACTACTGGAATGGGCGCCGGCGCAGATATGGGAATGTCCTGGCTGCAGCGAGGATACCTCTTAAGATAAATCAGTCAGATCAGTCAAGCCTTAATCTTAATTCTCCTCTGAATATAAATGATTATGTCAGTATGGATAATTACCTTATTTCAAATTGTCAAACAAGGAAAAAAAAACACAGATATTGTTAGTTCCTTCCACTGTACAACCAGGTTCTGAATGCAAGACAACAAACCGAATTTCTTTTCAACAGCAGCCGTGCTGCGACTTACGGCCGGCGAAGTGACGGCCCTTCGTGTTTGCGGCCGTCATCCAAAGGGAAATAATTAGAGTCATTTTGTGATTATTTTCAAAGGAAGAAAACGTTGCTCTCTCTCTCTCTGAACCTTAAGTGCCCAGGGCACATGGGGCTTCCGCAAGGGTTTTCCACAAATGCCTGTCCTTCGCCTTTTTTTCTGCTCTTGCCCAGGTGAGCCCTCTATTGCTCAACATCCTTTCCGTTGTTCTTCTCCGTGTCTCTTTTGCTCTACCCTTACTTCTGCTCCCCCTGTGGTGTCCATCTTAGTGCTATTTTTGGTAGTGAGTTGTCAGTCATTCGGAGCACATGTCCCAACCATCGCCAGCGTCTTTCCTCAATAATTGTTGTCAGTGGTTTCACTGCTCTGAGCACATATTAAGTTCACCACAGACAAGAAAAGGAGATGAGCAAGCACGATACATCATCGTTTAGTGTGTACAGAGAATATACATAGGGTTGTGAATTACACATAGGGTTGTGTATTATACATAGTGTTGTATATTATACATAGGGTTGTGTATTATACATAGGGTTGTGTATATGTCTAGGTAGCGTATGTGTGTATGTACAATTTTGTGTGTAATTGAAAAGTTATTACAGTATGATATTTTATTGAATATTTTGTGAGTTATATTTTATGATTACTATTCGTTATTACTTTGCTGATTTCTATTCTCTTTATATTTTAAAGTGATGGTAAATATGTCTATTTATCGTGTAACATGTTATAGTAAGTGAATTGTACAAGGGAACTGTACTTAGTGTCTGACCGTTTTCTATAACAGTGTTTCCCAAATTTGTTCAGGCTGTCACCCCTTTTCTTACAGACCATATCCTCAACGCATCACACCCCTCCCCCTCCCCTGATATGTACTGTTCGTACAAAGGCCTATTAAACTAGGATATGTACTACTCATCTAAAAACTTAAATTAGCAAACCAATTTATTGAACAGTATGGAGTACATTTATGGCTCACCTACTGCTTTATTTTCTCAGCTTTTAGTGTGATGGACGAGTTTCATGTAGGGACACAATTTTCTCAATATCAGGCTGAAAAGTTCTAAGAAGGGAGCTATTACTCCCCCGCCCATCCCCACACCCCCTCCCCGATCTGCTGCTTCGTTTTCCACCAACGCCTCTCTACTGCCCCTCTCCCCCCCCTCCAAATTGACTTTTTTCCCGTCCTCTCTCCCTGGTCCTTTCCAACACCCACTTTTGGGAACACTGCTCTATAAGCACAGACAAACGGTCATCAGACTTACTTAAGGTCATCCAACCGTCTTAAGGTTGAGGCCATGATCTCAGACTTGGCTATAAGCGGCCGTACACGGCCGTGTACGTTTCTCACAGCTGGTCTGTTATTGAAGTAAAGATCTTTTTCTCGGGTTTTTACACAAAATATTTTCACTTTTAATTTTAACACTTGAGCGTCTTGCAGAGATTTCAGTGTCTCTCATGTGGCATGTCTGGGCAACTGATTGGACAAGATTTAGTTTGTTTATTGTCTTTCTTCATTTTGAGCATCGCCATAGAACAAAATTCTTGTAGTTTAATATAGATTGGTATCCAATGATGCTTTAGAAAAGAAAGTGAATTGTTTTAAGTTATTTTATTCTCCCTATATAAAACGTATAAGATTTTTAGGGGCATGCATCTTTCCCATCGCAACATATACTTGTGAGACCTGGACACTTAACAAAACAGCTGAGAAACACATAAATGCTTTTGAATGTAAATGCTACAGAAGAATTCTCCAAATATCGTGGACACAAAAAAGAACAAATATATCCGTACTACAAGAGCTTAATATTGAAGAAGGCTGGCTAGTAAAGAGGATTAAATAGAGAAAACTTAAATATTTTGGACACATTAAACGTCATGATAATTTAGAGAAGACCGTATTGGAAGGATACATAAGAGAGGAAGACCAAAACGAAGATGGCTGCAAGACATCGTTGACGATCTGCAAATGGAACACGCAGCAGCGGCAGGCCATCTTTCTCACAACCGAGAGGCCTACAGGAGTGATGTTTGAGAGGCAAAGTTCCGCAAGGGACATGCAAATGAATGAATGATATAAAACGTATTTAGGCTTTCTTTGGCTTTAACCTTTTCACGCCAGAATAAACTGACAGGATTACCAGATCTTGCACGTCAATGCCAGTCAATGCGCTTGACGATATTTAAGCACAGTCTAAATAAAATGAAATATGGCACATTTCTAGCGTAATCCATATTTTCTAAATTATAGAGAAACTTCCTTCCAGTTTATTTCTATCAACATTTCTCAGCAAAATTTATTCTGTCAGAACATGAAATTCAAGAGTTAAAGAGTTAACATGATTAAAGTAACCAACTAAATAGAGTTTATTTACACAGACTCATCGTAGATTTTACTATTTCGAAATAACTGGTATGAAATGTATCTAATAATGAGGATTTAAAAGGATATGAAACTAATACATCTAATCGTATAAAATCCATTAAAAAAACATGTTTCCTGTAATTAAACATGCATTTAGCGTGCGCATGCGCACACAAACTTAATATCCCTGCACTCTGTTGCTAGGCTTGCTTGTACAACAGAAAGCCCCGGATAAAACAATGCCGGCGACGATTTCCGCGAAGCTGCTGATGACGAAGATGATAGATGACCAGGATATATTAACTGAAACAACTCCATTAGTAATCAACATACCACCCTGGACCAGATGATATATGCCACCTGCACCTCCAAGAATACCTGGTAGAGAAAGCGGGTCAGTTATATGAGAGAAGATTCTAGTTCAAAACCGAGAAGAAAGAACAAACTTCTACACGAAAAATACTTTCATTAAAAAGAATCATGAAATACATCTTAATTTCAGCCTTTTTTTTTCGTTTGTTTGGTTGGTTTAAAACAAACACATTTTAGTACTGTTTAGATCTATTGCACAAGTTTATAGACCAGCTTCTAAAGATTTCAAGACCAGTTGCAGACGTTTTATAGATCTATTACAAAAAAAAATTTATTGCTAAAATTTCTAGACATATTACAAACTCGTTTCAAGCGTGTTACAAAAGCTTTCTAGAGGAATTAAAAAATCTGTTTAGATGTATTAAAAAATATTTCAAGACCTATTACAAAATCTTTCTAGACCCATTATTGAATCTTTCTAGACGTATTACAAAATCTTTCTAGACGTATTACAAAAGCTTTCTAGACGTATTACAAAAGCTTTCTAGACTTACTTTAAAAGTTTTCTAGATCAAGTGGAGAAGTTTTCTAGGCCTATTGCAGAATTTTTTTCTAGTCCAGTATTTAAACGTTTTCTAGGTCCTAATGAAGAATGTATGAGAAGAGCTGGAGGGACAAAAAAAAAAAAACCTTGTCAAAAAGATAAGAGAGAGACAATGTACTTTCATAGAACATGCAAAGAGAAGAGGGGGCATTGAAAATATTATAACAACAAGAAAAATAGAAGGAAGAAGATCAAGAGGAAGACCAAGAGAAATGATACTGGACAGTCTGACGGGATGGTGTGAGAGATCACCAACTGAACTGATGGTCTGCATGAAGGATCGTGTACTCTTGAGAAGCATAATAGCCATTGGCAATCGGCAGGGCACATGATGATGATGATGATGATGAGATCCTGTGTACTCACTAAGTAATAAAGCTGTTCCTACTTTTTTTTTCCTCTAGTTTAAACAACTTTATACTGCAACTTGTTGGTTTGTTTTGGTTCCATTAATGGAGGTTCTAGTTAACTCTTAACATGTGTACTTACTCTATAGATTTGGAAGACACTGTACCAACCTCGTTTGCCTATTTTATTTCATTTGGAAGTTCTTATTTTATTTTATTTTATTGATTTATTTATTGATTGTTTTTTTTTGTGATTTGGGTTTTAATGAAATATATTGAAAACAATTCAATGCATACATTTCTTGCAATGGATCTTGAAAACGTTTAAACACCGGACTAGAAAAAGCTTCTGCAAAGGTCCAGAAATTATCTCGACTAGCTCAGTAAAACTTTTAAAGTAGGCCTAGAAAGATTTTGTAATAGGTCTAGAAAGATTTTGTAATACGCATAGAACGTTTCGCAGTAGGTCTAGACAGATTGTGTAATAGGTCTAGAAAGATTTTGTAATACGCCTAGAACGTATTTTTAACAGGTCTAGAAAGTTTTGTAATCAGTCTAGAAAGATTGTATAATAGATTTTGTGAGACTATAAGAACATACTAAGACTGTGTGAGACAAGAAGAACATACTAGGACTGTGTGAGATTAGAAGAACATACTAGGACTATGTGAGATTAGAAGAACATACTAGGACTGTGTGAGACTAGAAGAATATACTAGGACTGTGTGAGAATAGAATAATATACTAGGACTGTGTGAGAATAGAATAATATACTAGGACTGTGTGAAAATAGAATAACATACTAGGACTGTATGAGAATAGAAAAACATGTTAGCACTGTGTGAGAATAGAATAATATACTAGGACTGTGTGAGAATAGAATAACATACTAGTACTGTATGATATTAGAAGAACATACTAAGACTGTGTGATATTAGAAGAAAATACTAGGACTGTGTGAGATTAGAAGAAAATACTAAGACTATGTGAGATTAGAAGAACATACTAGGACTATGTGAAATTAGAAGAACTTACTAGGACTGTGTGAGATTAGAAGAAAATACTAGGACTGTGTGAGAGTAGAAGAATATACTAGGACTATGTGAGAGTTGAAGAACATACTAGGACTGTGTGAGATTAGAAGAACATACGAGGACTGTGTGAGACTAGAAGGAAATACTAGGACTGTGTGAGATTGAAGAAAATACTAGGACTGTGTGAGACTAGAAGGAAATGCTAGGACTGTGTGCGACTAGAAGAACATACTAGGACTGTGTGAGATTAGAAGAACATACTAGGACTGTGTGAGAATAGAAGAAAATACTAGGACTGTGTGAGATTAGAAGAACATACGAGGACTGTGTGAGACTAGAAGGAAATACTAGGACTGTGTGAGATTGAAGAAAATACTAGGACTGTGTGAGATTAGACGAAAATACTAGGACTGTGTGAGATTAGAAGAACATACTAGGACTGTGTGAGAGTAGAAGAGCATAATAGGACTGTGTGAGAGTAGAAGAACATACTAGGACTGTGTGAGATTAGAAGAAAATACTAGGACTGTGTGAGATTAGAAGAAAATACTAGGACTGTGTGAGATTAGAAGAACATACTAGGACTATGTGAGATTAGAAGAACATACTAGGACTGTGTGAGATTAGAAGAACATACTAGGAATGTGTGAGAGTAGAAGAACATACTAGGACTGTGTGAGATTAGAAGAACATACTAGGACTGTGTGAGAATAGAAGAACATACTAGGACTGTGTGAGACTAGAAGGAAATACTAGGACTGTGTGAGACTAGAAGAAATTACTAGGACTGTGTGAGAGTAGAAGAGCATAATAGGACTGTGTGAGACTAGAAGAACATACTAGGACTGTGTGAGATTAGAAGAACATACTAGGACTGTGTGAGACTAGAAGAAAATACTAGAACTGTGTGAGAGTAGAAAAACATACTAGGAGTGGTGTGAGACTGGAAGAACATACTAGGACTGTGTGAGAGTAGAAGAAAATACTAGGACTGTGTGAGATTAGAAGAAAATACTAGGACTGTGTGAGATTAGAAGAATATACTAGGACTGTGTGAGATTAGAAGAACATACTAGGACTGTGTGAGACTAGAAGAAAATACTAGGACTGTGTGAGAGCAGAAAAACATACTAGAAGTGGTGTGAGACTGGAAGAACATACTAGGACTTAGTGAGATTAGAGGAACATACTAGGACTATGTGAGACTAGAAGAACATACTAGTACTATGTGAGACTAGAAGACCATACTAGGACTTTGTGAGACTGGAAGAACATACTAGGACTATGTGAGATTAGAGGAACTATGTGAACTATGTGAACTAGGACTATGTTAGACTAGAAGAATCTAATCTGTAGAAAAAGGAGTTTCTATGGTCGTACAATGTTCTATTCCGAGCGATAGTCTGTGGAAGAAGGCGTGGCAGTGATTATAAATAAGAACATTTCAAAAGCTGTTAAAGGAGCTGGGTATTAGACAGGGCACTATCAGTCGAACTGTAAGGTAAACCTGTGGACATTAACATCATACAGGCGTATGCTTCAACAGTAGATAGCTCAGACGAGGAGTTGGGGACATTTTATGATCATTTTTAGACAGCGCAATGAAAAACACGCAGTCTGTAGTAATGGGGGATTTCAATGTCAAAGTAGGAAACCGACCAGGAGATCAGGTAATAGGAGGTTATGGTCTTTAAAAACTTAATGACAGAGAAGACTAACTGGTCAGATGGGCAAAACAAGAACACACACACAATACAATCGTTGGCATTAGCTGATACCAGCAACACTCACGAAGGATATACACCTGGAAAAGCAGACAATAAGACCAGAAACCAGGTAGATTGTATTAATTTGAATAGAAAATTTGGAAACGCTTTCCAGGTAACTGAAGCAGTCAGTGGAGCAAACTAACCACAGATTAGTAATAGCTAGGTAAAGGTTAAATTTAAAGACTGTTGAAGTAATGACTAGACATGCTACACTAAATATATATATTTTAAGAAAGATAAAGACATATTAGAGAAATTCAACTTAGGTTAAAACTAGATATGATGCATTTTCAGATAACTAAATATTATTTCAAGATGTAAATTATAAATGGAAATTTAAAAGAAACATTCCACCAAGCATTAGAGGCATCAGTAAAAACCAAAGGACAGAGACGAGCCAGGAATAATGATAATAATTAATATGATGATGATGAAGACGCCGATGCACAAAAATCTACCTCCAATAATGATCAGGCTGAAGCCAGCTATCGCAGCCATATCTAGTTTGTCAAAAGCTTGAGCAACAACTGACAGTATACCCCCGATCACTAGAACACCCAGCCCAGTAGAGGCCAGTGCCATCGCTGTAGGCCATAGGTCCTGATTTGCTGAAATGTAAGAAATCGCAGTATACTGGAAATATAATCTTTTAAAAATATGATCTCTCTGTAACAATAGAGTTATTTCCTGTGTAGTTTGATACACAAGTTTCGTGCTAGATGAGGAGTCTGTGTAGTTTGATACACAAGTCTAGTGCTAGATGAGGAGTCTGTGTAGTTTGATACACAAGTCTAGTGCTAGATGAGGAGTCTGTGTAGTTTGATACACAAGTCTAGTGCTAGATGAGGAGTCTGTGTAGTTTGATACACAAGTCTCGTGCTAGATGAGGAGTCTGTGTAGTTTGATACACAAGTCTCGTGCTAGATGAGGAGTCTGTGTAGTTTGATACACAAGTCTCGTGCTAGATGAGGAGTCTGTGTAGTTTGATACACAAGTCTAGTGCTGGATGAAGAGCGGGGTAAAGTTACTTTTCATTAAGTATCAGAGTGGATCGAAGAAAAATGTACTCGGCAGAGTTGATCCTTCAATCTCCCCACTCCCCCTCTCCCCATCCTGATTCACTGTTTCATCAACTGCAGTCCCATTTACCCGCCGCTTTGAACTTATTAAATCATCATCATGTGCCCTCTCCAGAACGAAAGTTGGTGGTAATGAATCTCCAGTTACCTCGCTCTCTCGCCTTGATGGTGCACTAGGACTATGTGAGACTAGAAGAACATACTAGTACTATGTGAGACTTGAAGACCATACTAGGTCTTTGTGAGACTGGAAGAACATACTAGGACTATGTGAGATTAGAGGAACTATGTGAACTATGTGAACTATGTGAACTAGGACTATGTTAGACTGGAAGAATCTAATCTGTAGAAAAAGGAGTTTGTATGGTCGTACAATTTTCTATTCCGAGCGATAGTCTGGGGAAGAAAGCGTGGCAGTGATTATAAATAAGAACATTTCAAAAGCTGTTAAAGGAGCTGGGTATTAGACATGGCACTACCAGTCAAACTGTAAGGTAAACCTGTGGACATTAACATCATACAGGCGTATGCTCCAACAGTAGATAGTTCAGACGAGGAGTTGGGGACATTTTATGATCATTTTTAGACAGCGCAATGAAAAACACGCAGTCTGTAGTAATGGGGGATTTCAATGTCAAAGTAGGAAACCAAACAGGACATCAGGTAATAGGAGGTTATGGTCTTTAAAGAGTAATGACAGAGAAGACTAACTGGTCAGATTGGCAAAACAAGAACACACACACAATACAATCGTTGGCATTAGCTGGTACCAGCAACACTCACGAAGGATATACACCTGGAAAAGCAGACAATAAGACCAGAAACCAGGTAGATTGTATTAATTTGAATAGAAAATTTCGAAACGCTCTCCAGGTAACTGAAGCAGTCAATGGAGCAAACTAACCACAGATTAGTAATAGCTAGGTAAAGGTTAAATTTAAAGACTGCTGAAGTAGTGACTAGACATGCTACACTAAATATATATATATATATATGTTTTAAGAAAGATAAAGACATATTAGAGAAATTCAACTTAGGTTAAAACTAGATATGATGCATTTTCAGATAACTAAATATTATTTCAAGACGTAGATTATAAATGGAAATTTAAAAGAATCATCCCAACAAACATTAGAGGCATCAGTAAAAACCAAAGACACAGAGATGAGCCAAGACATAATGATAATAATTAATATGATGATGATGAAGACGCTGATGAAGACGTCTTAAGTTTTACGTCAAAATCTACCTCCTATAATGATCAGGCTGAAGCCAGCTATCGCCGCCATAGCTAGTTTGTCAAAAGCTTGAGCAACAACTGACAGTATTCCCCCGATCACTAGAACAGCCAGTCCAGTAGAGGCCAGTGCCACAGCTGTAGGCCAAAAGTCCTGACTGACTGAAATGAAAGAAATCGCACTATAACGGAAATGTAATCTTTTAAAAATATGATCTCTCTACAACAATAGAATTATGTTTTGTGTAGTTTGATACACAAGCCTCGTGCTGGATGAGAGTCTGTGTAGTTTGATACACAAGTCTCGTGCTGGATGAGGAGTCTGTGTAGTTTGATACACAAGCCTCGTGCTGGATGAGAGTCTGTGTAGTTTGATACACAAGTCTCGTGCTAGATGAGGATTCTGTGTAGTTTGATACACAAGTCTCGTGCTGGATGAGGAGTCTATGTAGTTTGATACACAAGTCTCGTGCTAGATGAGGAGTCTGTGTAGTTTGATACACAAGTCTCGTGCTAGATGAGGAGTCTGTGTAGTTTGATACACAAGCCTCGTGCTAGATGAGGAGTCTGTGTAGTTTGATACACAAGCCTCGTGCTAGATGAGGAGTCTGTGTAGTTTGATACACAAGTCTCGTGCTGGATGAGGAGCGGAGTAAAGTTACTTTTCATTAAGTATCAGAGTGGATGGAAGAAAAATCTACTCTGCAGAGTCCTGAAGGAGTACTGAATCCTATTCTTTAGCCAGACTGTCACTAGAAGTATTAACAGACTGTTACAAAAGTATTAACAGACTGTTGCTAGAAGTATTAACAGACTGTTACCAGAAGTATTAACAGATTGTTGCTAGAAGTATTAACAGACTGTTACTAGAAGTATTTGTTACTAGAAGTATTAACAGATTGTTACTAGAAGTATTAACAGACTGTTACTAGAAGTATTAACAGACTGTTGCTAGAAGTATTAACAGACTGCTACTAGAAATATTAACAGACTGTTACTAGAAGTATTAACAGACTATTGCTAGAAGTATTAACATACTGTTACTAGAAGTATTAACAGACTGTTGCTAGAAGTAATAACATATTGTTGGTAGAAGTATTAAGGAAAGTTGGTTTAGGGATTCCAAGACAGCTGAAGTAAAGTATTCCCCCAATCCTACTCGCCCTCTCCCCATCCTGATTAGCTGTTTCATCAACTGCAGTTCATTACTGTATTGTAATAACTATCATGTTTTATTCTTAATTATTTTGTATCTTAACGAATATCATCATCATCATCATGTACATCTCGTGCCGTCTCACCACTGAAGGTTAGCTGCACTGAATCTCAACTCTGCTCTGTTTCTTGTCTTCGTAACGCATTCATCCAAACTGGTCATTGTCCTTCTCTTGATGTCGTCCTCTTGTTCTCCTCCCTTCCATCTTGGCCTTCTTCAATATGCAGTACTACTATACAACTTGACATGCCCAAAGTATCTTATTTGTTTTGTTTTTGTGATTTTTTTTCAATATTTCTCTTTTAAATCTTAATGTGTATAATTGTTGAATTAAACTGTATCATGGATATTAATATATTATGATGCATTTTCAGATAACTAAATATTATTTCAAGACGTAGATTATAAATGGAAATTTAAAAGAATCATTCCAACAAACATTAGAGGCATCAGTAAAAACCAAAGACACAGAGATGAGCCAAGACATAATGATAATAATTAATATGATGATGATGAGGACGCTGATGAAGACGTCTTAAGTTTTACGTCAAAATCTACCTCCTATAATGATCAGGAAACTCTTTAGAGCATGGTGATGCCATTGAGTTTCCTGCATATGCAAACAACGTATACTATACTGTCCAAAAAAAGAAACGCATAGCTTATATAAGTACCATTTTTTAATATGTAATGACAAGATGTTTTTTTCCGGGTTTCTCAAACTAAACCAAAAGTTGTTACAAAGATATCAGGTCCATGATTTAGCGTGAATTTTGCTATTCTTGTGTATAGTCAGAACGCAGTAGCCGCCCTTGTTAATCACGCATTTTTTTTTTACCATAACTCACGTTGCTTTTATGGAAGAAGTGATTTTTATTGTGAGCACAACTCACTTCCACGCATATGAAACCCTATAAAAGGATGAGGTTACACAAACAAATTCAGTTACTTTTCAAGCAGACAATTATGGCGCGTCTATCGCAAAATTTACGAAACATTGCTATTGGTACAAGTCAGGTTGCCAGGCATTTAAACGTTCAGCAGAGTACCATCAGTCGACTTTGGCACCGTTTCCAAGCCACTGGCTTAACTGAAGACCGGCACCGCAGTGGACGACCCAGGGTGACAAGAGCAGCTGGTGATCGCTTTATTCTGGTTCATCACCTCAGAAACAGGTTTACAACAGCTTCCTCAAGTGCCTAGTCATTGCTTGCAGGACGTCGTGTGTCTGATCAAACTGTCCGGAATAGACTGCATGAAGCTGGACTGGTGTCACTACGACCTCACCGAGGTCCTGTCTTAACGAGACGTCATCGCCAACATCGACTTGTTTGGGCCAACCAGCATTGGCCCTGGACAACTGACAATCAGTAGAGATGTGTCTGGTTTAGTGACGAATCTTCCTTTTTGTTGCACCGTCATGATATGTGGAGAAGGGTCTACCGTGAGCCAAATGAACGTTTTGCCCAAAATTGCGTTGATGAAGCTCCGCCGCACGGTGGTGGAGGTGTAATGGTATGGGAAATGGTCAATTTCAACGGATGGAATCCATTGGTGCAGACTGAAGGAGGCTTGAATGTGCAACGATACGTCAGTGAAATTCTTCGACCCCATTTCCTTCCATTTTTGGCTGCGTAAAACTCTGTGTTTTAACAGGACAACGCCAGACCCCATTCTGCACTGTTCACCACACAGTTCCTGGCTGCCAACATTCTCACCCTTCCCTGGCCATCCCTGTCTCCAGACATGAATCTGATCGAGCACCTATGGGATGAGCTGCAAAGACGTGTTTGTCGCCGGAACGTTTCTTTAGCCAATCGTCGTGATCTGTGGCAGGCTCTCCAGGAAGAGTGGGCAGCCATCCCACAGGCGAACATCAGACATCTGATCGCAACTATGCCCAGGAGATGCAAATCGCTGGTAGATGCAAGCGGAGGCTACACACCAAACTAACTTGAGAACCCATGGAACTAACAAATTCTCGTCACACAGATGTAAGAAACGGTCAAATGAGTGTTTAAACCCTTAGATATTATTGTGTGCAATTTGAGAATTTTATTCATTCAATTAAAAAAGTTATAAAATATCAAAGTTATGGCTAAAATTGGGTCATCAGTAGTTATGCGTTTCTTTTTTTTTTAGGACAGTATATATACAAAGACATAGACAAGAAAGTAAAAAGTTCAGCTAGAAGGGATAAAAGAGAATACATAGACAATATGGCGAAAGAGGCAGAAAAAGCAGCAAAAACAGGAGACAGCAAAACTTTATATAACATACAAAAGAGGCTAACAGGTACTATTACATCTAAAGAAAGACCAATCCTTAGCAAAACTGGAACACTATTAACATCAAATAAAGACCAAAAGCAAAGATGGGCTGAACACTTCCAAGAAATACTCAGTCGACCACACCCAAAAGAATTGTTAAACCTTGAAACTGACTTACCAGCCCCACAACTAAATGTCAATCTAGATGAAATTAAATTGCATGAAATTGAAACAGCAGTGAATTTAATGGCTAACAACAAAGCTGCAGGTGAAGATGAAATAACAGCCGAGATGCTAAAAGCTATCAATAGTGACAACATGAGACAACTGCAGAGAATGTTTAACAAGATTTGGAAAGAAGAAAAGGTGCCTTCTAATTGGAAGAAGGGAATCATTGTTAAAATACCAAAAAAGGGCAACCTTAGTGACTGTAACAACTGGAGAGGAGTAACTTTAATATCAGTTGTGTCAAAAGTATTTTGCAAGGTCATTTTGAATAGACTCAAAGATATAGTGGATACTGCAATGAGAGAAGAACAAGCAGGATTTCGAAAAGGGAGAAGATGTCTCGACCAGATCTTTACTCTCAGAATAATACTTGAAGAACATATTGAAAAGCAGAAATCATTAATACTGAATTTCATAGATTTTAAGAAGGCATTTGATAGCATACACAGAGACTCATTATGGAGAATTTTAAGTCTATATGGAATACCATCTAAAATTGTCAACATCATTAAGGACTTATACAATTGATATGATTGTGCAGTCAAGACAGAAGAAGGGATGAGTGAATGGTTCCAGATTGAAACAGGCGTGAAACAAGGATGTATACTGTCTCCTTTACTTTTTGGGATTACAATAGACTTCATAATGACAAAATGCTGCACAGGTAACACAGGTATTGACTGGGTACATGGGACCCAACTAGAAGATCTTGATTTTGCTGATGACATAACTCTTATCAGTAATAATGTGAATTCCATGCAAGAAAAATCAGATAGCCTGTCTTCAATGGCTAGCAAAATAGGTCTTGAAATTAACAAGGACAAAACAAAAATAATGAAAATTCCTCTCAATCAAAATGGAAAAATACACATAGAAGGGACAGATATTGAAGAAGTCAATCAATTTGCATACCTTGGCAGCTACATAGACCAGGATGGTGACACTAGAAAGGAAGTTAGGATCAGAATTGCAAAAGCAGCATCAATCTTCAAGAATCTTGAGAACTTATGGAATTCAAAAGTTATAAGCACAAAAACCAAGTTAAGACTATTCAATTCAAATGTAATATCCACCCTCATTTATGCATGCGAAAGCTGGAAAACAACTAAAGAAATAGAAAAGAAATTAGACTCTTTTGAAAACAAATGCCTAAGGAAAATACTCGGCATCAAGTGGAATGAATTCAAGAACAATGCAGAGATAAGACAGATGACTGAACAACAACCAGTCTCACGGGTGATCAGGAAAAGGAGATGGACATATGTTGGCCACTTGATGAGAAGAAATGAGCAGAGAATCCCAAAACAAGCTATCAAGTGGAACACAACAGGCCGAAGAAAAAGGGGCAGACCGCGTGAAACTCTGAAGAGAACATTATTAAGAGAGGCCAAGTTAACAGGCATAAAATCCTTTGTTGAGGTTGAAAGGCTCGCCGAAGACAGGAAAAATTGGCGAACTACTTTGCGAGCCCTATGTGACGTCTAACGGCACGGGAAGGATATAAGATATAAGATAAGATATATACGGTTCGGTTTTACCCATGGTTTCAAGTATCCGCAAATAAAAGACACTTGGAACCTGTCTCTCTGAGGAGAGTACGAGAGGAATACTGTAATTCCGTTCTGAAAACTGTTAACCCTTTTAGTACAGCCATCTGGACTCTCAGAACTGTTGAAGACAATATTTTGTTTACTTTTATATTTCTCGTTATAAAGAAAACCCCAGCTTGCGGTAAGTGATTTGAAGTTCACAAACGATACAAATTTTAGTTGTTATGAGTTAATGTTCTTATAAACTCACAGGGAACATCGGCAATGTCATCACATTGGCCATTTGCACAGACTTTAAATAAACCAACTTGTGATATTCCGTTAATGGTAAACCATTGCCCGGTAGCATAGCCCACGATGTAGACAATGAGAGCTGAAATAAAAGGAAAAAAAAGAACAAATACACCACAGAATTTTCTAGTGAAAGGCAGTTTATGTTGTAAAAGTAAATTGTTGACAAATATAGTACATAAATTTATATATAAAACAAGACAGTCTATTTATGTGTGCTTTTACGTCTGACGTTGGTATCAGATCAATCTCTCTCTGTGTCTCTCTCTCTCTCAATCGCTCTCTTTCTCTTTCTCTCTTTCTCTCTCTCTCTCTCTCTCTCTCTCTCTCTTTCTATCTATCTCCCCCCCTCGCTCTCATTCTCTCTCTTTATTTAAGTTATCTTAGACTGCTCTCGCAGACACAGAATACAGTTAGTTGTTTATTCTGAATAGTCTCGAAATTTTTGTTTAGTAGATAGTTATTTATATATGTATGTAGTTACTTCTGTACTGAGTGAATGTTTAAGAGCGAAACGTAAATGTTATATTTTATTTTATGTCTCTCAGCTTCAAAGCTCTTCTCACACCATGACTCGCCAGACATAACACCTTACAATATCTAAGCTCCTCTCACACCATGACTCGCCAGATATAACTCCTTACAATATCTAAGCTCCTCTCACACCATGACTCGCCAAACGTAACTCTTTATAATATGTAAGCTCCTCTCACACCATGACATGCCAGACATAACTCCTTATAGTATCTAAGCACCTCCTACACCATGACACGCCAGACATAACTCTTTATAGTATCTAAGCACCTCCTACACCATAACACGCCAGACATAACTCTTTATAGTATCTAAGCTCTTCTTACACCATGACTCGACAACCATAACTCCTTACAATATCTAAGCTCTTCTCAAACCATGACTCAACAGATATAGCTCCTTATAATATCTAAGCTCTTCTCACACCATGACTCGCCAGACATAACTCCTTGTAATATCTAAGCTCCTCCCACACCGTAACTCATCAGCCACAAAGTTCTGACCTAACCCGTCACATCTTGTTAGAAATTGTCTTCATGAATGTAAAAGACTGTGATATTAGAAAAACTGTATTGTATGTGTGTGCGCGCGCATGTGCGTTATCTTATGAGATTGATTACCTATCATGTAGTTCATTATCTTATATTTGTGAATGTGGTACTTTCATTTTACATGTTTAGATATTTTTGGTCTTTCCTTTCCGGTAATTTGTTTACTTGTATTGAACTGAAAGTGTGATAAGAATGAAAGATGAGTGATAAAGAGCAGAATGTAAGATGGGCCTGCGTGCCCCACTCTTTACCTTTTGAAACGAAAAATAATTCATTTCAGTTCATTTCAATTCAATTCTCTCTCTCTCTCTCTCTCTCTCTCTCTGTACATATACTCATATAAACGCTCACATATAGAAAGTTTACATGCATTACGATCATTAATGATTTTGTATTTCTCTCAAGAACTTATGCTTTGCTATATAAATCACTATCGATGAAATAAAATAACATTTTGCGAAGAACAAATGCGGAAAAGAAGATTTTGTTTTTTTTTTAGTGGGTCATATTACTGTGGAGATTCATGCTGCCATTTCCTTGAGGTTCCGCATAGGTTTCTCTTGAAATAAGGGGACACAACCATGCATGTGGAAATTCTGTTTTATCATCTGTGAAGATGAAACCAGTCTTACAAATATGGCTATGTATCATAACGGTCATCAATATCCCTTACTCTGTCTATATAATTCTATCTGTAGTCTTCTGTGTTCTGTATCGCAGCGACTACAATTCTAATTCAATTTGGCATATCACAGATATATGTTGTTCATTATTTATTAAACTTGGCTGATATTAACTCATAGTTTTTTTTAAACATGTGTTTGGTTTCCAGATATGTAAAGTTACTGCTGGATTCTCATTTTGTGGAAGAGGCACCATGAAATAAATAAAAACAAAGGTGGTCTTTCTACCCAGGTTAAGTTTAATCAACAACCCTCACCACAAACGTGGTAAAATTATCTAGCAAGCCCATGCGGGCAAAGAAAAAAAATTCTCATTTTGTTCTACGGAATACTTTGGATATGTAAAGTTACTGCTGAACCTTGAGTTACAGCCCCTGGCGATAACCTTTCCCTGTCCTTACCAGCAATCCCATTGGGTCACTTAGACACAGTGTAGTTAGAACTTGTTTCACCAAAGCTTTCATCGTGGGATTGTAAAGCTCAATACAGATCACCTTCACGCTTATAACAATTTTCTATCGTGACTGTTATGTATATTTTCTTGCTTGAAACCATGTCATGTAACAATTTCTGACAGTAAAGTTATTAAGAAAATAATTTAAAAAAATTAGCAGGCACGAAAAGTACTTAACATTAGGTGAAAAAATCTTACTTTGCTCGAACAAAAAAAAAAAAACAAACTTTTCCCTTAACTCTTGTACGCAAAATAACCAGTGTTATTTTTATAGTAGAAACTTTGTGTGTTTAGTACAGTGAAGTCACAACTGACTAACTGTAGGTGATACAGCAACACAGGTAAGAATACTTGACAGTAAAACGTTACTTTGTTAAGCACTTAGTAACAGCATTGACCCAGGTGAGGTAAATAACAATAAAAGGGAGGTAACATGAATAACTAAACAGTCACAGGGGTTCAGTGTCTAAATCAATCAGTCAGGAGCACTAACAGTAAAACGTTGATGTACGCAGCAAGCAAGGTCAGCAGTTCCCAAAATTCTTAAACAAATTTAATATGAGAAACAATGAGAATCAAATCATGATGATCAAATAATAAAGCTCTTCCTACTTTTAACTACTTTATACATCTTCGATAACAATGAATGAGGGAAGATGAATATCAATGCACAACATGAGAAATCAACAATACAATAATACACAAAGCATTCCGGCGAATTTAACTTCGCCACAGAAATATACAAGTACCAAAAGTGACATACTAACCTCGTATCGAGAATTCATCCAAACCGAAAAAAAATGTACACAGTAACACATCTAACAATCTCTCATCTGTGTCTTAAAAAGGACAAGCAGACACATACTCTTATATCCTAACAACGCCACAATCCTAAGCTGACACCAAAAACCTAGACAAACTTCTGCTTTCAAATTCCAAAATTTTTATAAAGCACACACAAACAACCACACATAATGGAAACTTTTCTTACGTCCGAGACTACATGAACAAGGATATTCACTCTGTCAAAATGTATAAACTAGGAAAAAAGTAAGAACAGCTTTATTACTTAACGAGTTTACACAGTTGTGACATTTCGACGTGAGCCTTAATCATACAAAAACACAGGATGAAGAAATAGAGAGAGGAGATAAAGTATAAATTCACAAGAATGGTATGTAAGAAAAGAAATACAATGAAAAGAGCACTTAGTTGGAACTGTAGGAAGCTGTGGCTTGTCTGACGCTGTGTTCAGAAATGCGCATGATGGAGTGTAGAGAATATTTAAATGGAGACTTGGGATGTGTGATAGGTGGGTCGCAAATGAAGGTGGTGGGTGGGTAAACCGTGGAGGGGAGAGAAAGTGATACAGTTTTAACGTAGCCAAGAGAAGGTGAAATAGATGATTATAGTTGGAGTAGAGGGGTTGTAATGTTATGCTATGAGGAGGTTCTGAACTATTTGTAACATGTGAGAAGGAGTGGATTTTAGTGAGAAGGGATCATAATTGTGGAAGAATGTTCGGTATAGCTGAATAACGAGTTCAAACCATGTGGTTCCAGCGTCCCATATTCATGAATGTAGTGGTTCTCAAGCACTAAGCGGGTACTGTCGTTTGCGTGACATTGTCTGATGGCTGTTACCACACAGTCAGATTTGCCTCTGTGGTTGGGGCCACTGAAATGATCCAGGGCTGGTTTCGAAGTATGCTGGGTGATATCATACAGATGTTTCTGCATGCAGTCCCCTAATCTGAGGCCAGTTTCACCAATATAAGTTATCCTGCATCTTTTGCATACAATGACATATATCACATTCGTTTCCCAGACTGCAGGGCGGGTAGCACAGCGATTCCGGTGAATTTAACTTCGCCACAGAAATGTACAAGTATCAAAAGTGACATACTAACCTCATATCGAGAATTCATCAAAACAGAAAAAAATGTACACAGTAACACATCTAACAATCTCTCATATGTGTCTTAAAAAGGACAAGCAGACACATACTCTTATATCCTAACAACGCCACAATCCTAAGTTGACCCCAAAAACATGGACGAACTTCTGCTTTCAAATCCCAAAATTTTCATGAAGCACACACGAACAACCATACATAATGGAAACTTTTCTTACGTCTGAGACTACACGAACAAGGACAAGAGAAATGATATTGGAAAATCTAACGGGACAGTGTGAGAGGAGATCTAAAACTGATCATGGTAGAACAAGGAGCACAATCTGAAATAATAAAGTTTTAAAACTTGGGTACCTCTGATCTTAGTAGGCAATGAGGGTTTACATACATACATACAGACAGACAGTTAGATATACGAAGAAGAAGAAGAAAGAAGAAAAAGAAGAATTTATAACAGGAATAAAAGTTTCGCAGGCAGGCGTTTTCAGAGACAATTTTCAGTTTCTTTCTTAGTCACAGTATCTACTTGCATAGTAGTATGAGTAATAGTAATAAAAGCAGTGCTAGTAATAGTAATTAGCAATAAATGAAGTGGTATAACAGTAATAGGAAAGGTATTGCATCTTTCAATCTGGCATGTTTTATTACCAATGCATAGTCCAAGCTGGCTTCAGGCAAGGAAGAGGATCAAGAGATCATATATTCAATCTCAGATTAATAATAGAGAAATGCAGGGAGTTTAATGTGAATCTATATTTATCTTTTATAGACTACTCAAAGGCATTTGATTGTGTACAACACCAGAAACTTTGGGAAATAATGGAAAAAATGGGATTTCCAACACATTTGATACAATTAACATCACTGCTGTATTTAGACCAACAAGCAGCAGTAAGAATAAATGGTGAAACAACAACTTGGTTTGACATAAAACAAGGGGTCCGTCAAGGGTGCATATTGTCACCCTACTTATTTAACTTGTATACTGAAAATATAATGAGGAATGTTAGAGAAGATGTAGACAAAGAATATTACGATGCCATAACAGTTGGAGGTTATGAAATACCAGAGATTAGATATGCTGATGACACAGTGTTGCTGTCCACAACACAAGAAGGAATGGAAAAACTAATTATGTCAGTCCGCAAGAACAGCGAAGAGCAGAACCTCTATCTTAATGCAAAGAAAACTAAAGTGATGACAACTGACAAAACAAACAAGGCAACTGAAATATGTATCAATGAGGAAAAACTGGAAGAAGTGGAGAGTTTTGAATATCTTGGATCACTACTAACTAATAATGGAGATACAATGAGGGAAATTAAAAGGAGGACATCTATTGCTCTTCAGAAAGTAAAACAAATAAAGAATCTGCGGAGAGGAGCAGACAGAACCACAAAAATAAGATTTTTAAGGGCATGCATCTTTCCCATCGCAACATATGCCTGTGAGACCTGGACACTTAACAAAACAGCTGAGAAACACATAAATGCCTTTGAATGTAAATGCTATAGAAGAGTTCTCCAAATATCGTGGACACAAAAAAGAACAAATATATCTATACTGCAAGAGCTTAATATTGAAGAAGGCTGGCTAGTAAAGAGGATTAAAGAGAGAAAACTGAAATATTTTGGACACATTAAACGTCATGATAATTTAGAGAAGACCGTATTGGAAGGATACATAATGGGAAAAAGAAAGAGAGGAAGACCGAAACGAAGATGGCTGCAAGACATCGTTGATGTTCTTGCAATGAGAAGAGGGGGCTTTGAAAATATTATAACAACAAGAAAAACTGAAAGAAGAAGATCAAGAGGAAGACCAAGAGAAATGATACTGGACAGTCTGACGGGATGGTGTGAGAGGAGATCACTAACTGATCGTGGTAGAACAAGGAACATAATCTGAAATAATAAAGTTTTAAAACTTGGGTAACTCTGATCTTAGATAGCAATGAGGGTTAACAGACAAACAGACAGACAGACGGATAGGCAGACAGACAGATAGACAGACAGACAGATAGACGAAGAAGAAGCAAAAGGAGAATGAACAAGAAAAAAAAGGAGTAAAATAAGAATTTATAACAGCAATAAAAGTTTCGCAGGCAGGCGTTTTCAGAGACAATTTTAGTTTCTTTCTTAGTTACAGTATCTACTTGTATAGTAGTATGAGTAATAGTAATAAAAGCAGTGCTAGTAATAGTAATTAGCAATAAATAAAGTGGTATGACAGTAATACCAAAGGTAGTGCATCTTCAGTCTGGCATGTCTTATTACCAATGCATAGTATGTACAGTTGGTTGAATGAAACAAAACAGCGACATAATAATAAAGAACAGATTGTGTCCAACACTAACTTACCATAGATTGTGTCCAACATTAACTTGCTATAGATAGTGTCCAACACCAACTTGCTATAGATTGTGTCTAACACTAACTTACCATAGTTTGTGTCCACTATGTCTAACACTAACTTATCATAGATTGTGTCCAACACTAACTTACCATAGATTGTGTCCAACAGTAACTAACCATAGACTGTGTCCAACATTAACTTACCATACATTGATTGTGTCTAACACTAATTTATCATATATTGTGTCCAAAATTAACTTACCATTGATTGTGTCCAACATTAACATACCATAGATTGTGTCCAACAGTAACTTACCATAGATTGTGTCCAACATTAACTTACAATAAATTGTGTCCAACACTAACTTACCATAGATTGTGTCCAACATTAACTTACTATAGATTGTGTCCAACACAAATTTACCATAGATTGTATCCAACATTAACTCACCATGCTATTCTATGGGGTACTGTGCGTGACAAAATAGCAATAATTTGAAAAATAAGAAACATGTGGTTCCAATAAATGTTAAATAAGTTTAAGATAAATAATAGTGGAAGAGATATGATAAAAGAGACGAGAGGAGAAAGGAAGGAGACCTACACATACGCAGTGAGAGAAGGAGATGATTGATTGATTGATTGATTATTTATTTGAAAAGGGTTAAGAATTGAGAACTCTGCCCTGTATCATACAACTTTCACTCTGTTCCAGACGTTCTACACATATGCTGCTCATATAACAAATATAATTAACAATCAAGTAAATACATACACATATAGAAAGAGACAGAAAGAGACAGAAGATACGGATGAAAAAAAAAAAAGATAATTCGGGAGAAAAAAAGTCAGACACTGAATTGTGTGATCTGTCTCAAACGACTTCAGTACTTTAGCATTAGAGGAAAAAAGAACGAATCCTTAAAGGTTGAAACATTTTGATAAAGAAACTGTTGAAAATTAATGACACATCACGTTAATGGCTTTAGAGAAAGTTAAACACATCAGAGACTGGGAAACGTTTCAGAGAAAGGGAAACATTTCAGAGAAAGGGAAACATTATACATGAAGGGAAACTTGTTATAGAAAGGGAAAGAGTTCCGTGGGTGGGTGGGAAGAAAAGGGGAAAGTTATTTTTCATTTACAAAGAAGTTTTTTTTAGTTCCAGGTTTAGAAAATTTAATCCTTAATCCACGCACGGCCATGGACATTGTATACTTTCACAATGAACAACATTCTATAGATACCGGCCATTCATCAAATCAGATTCATATCCGGCCTACCTTGTAGGAACAACTTTAACAATAGAAAACTCGTTTCTAGATTCTACCGCAGAGAATGTAGGGAGCTCACAAACTCCAAAACCAACAGGCACGTATCCAGGTCGCTGAAGTTCTTGACATTAACAAGATTTTGTTTGTTTCAAGTTTGGTGTGAATGTTGGTATTCTTTTTTTTTTAATATGCACTTTTTCTGTCTCCAGGTTTGCTTGAAGTTGAACTACATTCTCCTTCGTGACAGGGAGAGTTTTGAGCCGCACCTGGTGAGCTCTGGAACATGCCATTTATACCGGCTGTGTGAGCTGAAGTTGTTACAGTGTTGGTGTTGTGTGCTCGCTGAGTGCTTTCTGAGACCATAAACAGAACATTTGCTGGCATTTTCTTCAAGTTCAGCACATCCTCTTGTTTTTCTTAATTAGTTCAATCACTTGCTTATACAAAGAAAGAATGGAAATATACCACAGAAAAAGAAGAAGAAGGAGAAGAAGAAGAAGAAGAAGAAGGAGAAGAAGAAGAAGAAGAAGAAAAAGAATAAAAAGAGATATGAGAACTTGGAGAGAGAAAGACAGGAACAGAAATCATTGTAGGAAGTCTGTGTCTGAAGCAATGAGCCCTGAGAAATTGAAAAAGAAACGAGAGAGAGAGAGAGAGAGATTGATTGACTGATTTATTGATTGATCTTATTTCCAAAGGTTTAGGAATTGGGCACGCAGCCCCGTCTGACTTTCTGCCCTTTATCAGACAACTTTCACTCTGTTCCAGACATTGTGCAAATATGCTACTCATATAACCAAAAAGGCAAAGCTGACAGACATAAAATAAAATATAACACTCAAGTTTCGCTCTTATCCATTCACTCAGTACAGAAATTAACCACATACATATATAAATGACTAAAGGAGAGAGAAAAAAAAAGAGAGAGAGAGAGAGAGAGAGAGAGAGAGAGAGAGAGAGAGAGAGAGAGAGAAGGAGAAAGAGGGTTATTTATACAAATCAGTTCTGAAACACAAATCTGTTTCCTATCACTTTTAGACCTTTGACACTCTCCTTTGCTTGGATCAGTGGAGATCCAAGAGTGTACGTAGAGGAGATCCAAGAGTGTACGTAGAGGAGATCCAAGAGTGTTAGTAGAGGTGAAGTAAAAAGACTGGTAAGATAAAGATGGCTAGGATTCCATTTCAGTTGACACCTCCAGAAACAGACTAACATGTTGCCTCAACTTTAACATCATGTAAGGGACATACATGTGTTCACGATAGCAAAATTTATATTGGGTGCTGAAATCTGATAACTAACTGTAAACTTTGTTCTCCTGACAGTTCTCAAGATTTAGCAAGAATTAATGTTTGAACAGGGAGACACAGGGAGAATCTACTGTTGACTTACCAACACCGTAAATAATCATTCCAACAATCCAGGCAGGACGTATGGTTCTGAAGGCCATGGATTCTGTTTATCTAGTAAGGTTAAAACGTTTGCATGTTAGAATGTACACTTAGAAATTAAATGACATAAACATTTCGTCTAATACTTCTAAAAAAAAAAAGAAATCCAGCAACTTCTAACAAACGTTTGCAGTTTAATTTCTGAGGGTTATTACATTTTTACGTACATTACATTTCTTTTTGTTACTTCCTAGTTCTCAGAAGGTAATAACGAAGGGCAAGTCTTTTTCTGAGCTGGATTTTGTTTTGCTTATATTTTTATTTGTTGCTTTTTTGATGCTGATTATGACTCGATTTTGAGATGCTAATCAAGTCTAAAGACAGGAAATTGTGGAGAGACATGATAACCTACGCCACGCCGCTTGATTGATTGATTTTGATGCTGAGTTAAAGAACACCTGTCAAGACTGCTCCAGATTTTGCCAAGCCGGGAGTGAGTGAACCTTTTACATGAGAAGTAAATTAGTTTTTCAACAAACTTGTTTTTTTTTCACATTTTGATTACATTTTTTGTCCTTGTTGGTATTATAAAGCGTTTAAGACCGTAAAGATAAAAGTATGAGTTGTAAACTGGCGTCGTTGCACACAGTCAGACCACAAGTGCTCTATGCCTAGTCAACAGTTGACCAGAAACAGCCTACTAGTGTCTCCATCAGCCCCAACTCCGTAGCTAACAATGTCATTCCTCTTCGTTTCCAAAGCGTTAACCGTGGTACTCATTTTTTTCTTGAAGTTGGGCGAACTCTGGCAGTTACACGCGAGTCACAGTCTGACCGCAACTTGGTCACCTGGTCGGCAAGCGAGTGACTAATCCACTGCACTACCGCAGCGTCCAATTAAGAACGTATCATGACAATAATCTGGAGACAGGACAAGTGAGAAACATTCCTTCTGAAATACTTTATTTTTGGGCATGTTACATAACGATAAACATACCATTTAAGTTCAACTAAAAGAAATAATGAAAGCAAACGTATCGAAAGCAAGTGAGAACAGACGCTAGAAGTAAAGAAAGAAGAATGTAGCACTTAAAAAGGCAAGAAAAGAGTAAAGTAGAAAGGAAAGAACGAAGGAAGAAACTTTACTTTTCGACAGTGAAGAACTGTGCTGACAGGTGTAAGGTTTCGTGCACAGTTTACAAGGATGGGCTTTTTAATGGAGAGGGAGGGGGTGTACCAAAAGAGAGGCAGGGCAGTGTCTTTGCTAGCCTTCAGGTCATGGATCCGTGACTGCTATATCGGACAATGTACTTATCTAGGTCAGTACATGTCGCTGGTACAGAGGCAGTCTCACCTAAGCCTTTATAATGTTTGCCTGTGTGTCCAGAGATATTTTGGAATGTGCGCGCGCATACACGCGCGCACACACACACACACACACAAAGAATGTACAAACGAAGATGATCTAATAGTGACATTTTTTATCTTGTGCAAATTCTGAGCACAAATTCACACTCAGTTACAGATTTCATAAACTCTGAACATAGATCATCATCATCAGGTGCCGTGCCGACTGGCGTTGGCTATTATGCTTCTCCAGAGTACCCGATCCTTCATGCAGGCCATCAGTTCAGTTGGTGATCTCCTCTCACACCATCCCGTCACTGTCCATTATCATTTCTCTTGGTCTTCCTCTTGATCTTCTTCCTTCTATTTTTACTGTTCTTATAATATTTTCAATGCCCCCTCTTCTCATTGCATGTCCTATGAAAGTACATTGTCTCTCTCTTATCTTTTTGACAAGATTTTTTGGCTCTCCAGCTCTTCCCATACATTCTTCATTAGTTATTTTTGCTGTCCAGGTGATTCGCAACATTCTTCTAATAAACCACATTTCTGCTGCTTCCAGTGATTTTTGTGCAGACTTGCCTATTGTCCATGATTTATTTCCATATAACAAGATAGGTTCAATATAGCATTTTAGTACTCGTTTTCTAACATTCATTGATAAGGATGTGTTGCGTAATATGTTTCTCATTCTCTGAAAGGCAGTCTTTGCTTGGCCTATTCTGTTCCTAATTTCTGTTCTGCATTTCCCATCTGAAGTTATTACTGCTCCAAGGTATTTGAATTTCTGCACCTGCTTTAGAATAGTTCCGTTTAATTTTATACCGCATGCTGGTGGATTCTGTTTCTTAGATATAACCATAGTCTCTGTCTTTTTGATGTTCAAAGTAAGGCCTTTCTGTTCACTTTCTTTGGCGACTTTATCCAAGAGATTTTACAGGTCTTGTTGGTTCTCAGCTATCAGTACTGTGTCGTCAGCATACCGAAGATTGTTAATATTGTATTGTGTTCTATGTGAACATAGATACGCATCAGTTATATCTTGTACAAATCCAGAACAAAGACGCACCAGTAGTTTCTACAAAGTCAGAACACACACACACACATTAGCGGCTAAAACAATGAAAGTCAAGTTTTTACGCCACACTCTTACAGAAATGGTAAAAGTTACTCTATTGCACTCTCGTATATATTATAGATTCTAAATTAATATCCAATTCTGAGATACTCTTTAAAAGATTTACCCACAAACTCTAAGGAAAAAAAAAACAAAAAAAAACAACTTTTTTTTAGAACAGCTGTAAATACCTTTGAGATCTTATTTCTTCTGCAAGATGAACTTTTCTGTACAGGAGGACACAGTTAAAAAGGACTAGCTGCTCTGGAACACTCCTTCAAAGTACTTCAGAAACTATTAAGTGCTGTCTTTATCTTGCGGATTTATACCTTGGCAAATAAATAGAGAAGTTATGCAGTTTTGTTTGTTTGCGCATGACAAAATTTAGTTTGCAGTGTAACCATGGACCCCCGTGTGGTACCCGGGACCTGGTCACGTGCCTTGAAAGCAAAGAATAGGACCACTGTACCCTACCACGCGTGATCGTAAAAGGCGACTAAGGAGGGTTCGGCATAGGGCCAGCAACCCTATCTGGTAAAAAAAAACTATCAGACTGCTACAGAAACAGAAGCAAGGGAAAAAACAAATGCAGGTGGAAGAAGAAATGCTTATCAGGAAACTGAGGCCATGAAGGTTGTGGATGAAAGCCAGCCACTGAAAGTCCCCAGCCTGACTGCAGACCTCCTGGAATCTAAACACAAGATGCAAATAGGCAGCCTGAATGTAATAACATTTAACAAGACTGGAAAACTAGCACAAACCATCAAGGAAATGCACAGTTACAAACTAGACATATTAGAAATACAAGAGGCAGGATGGACAGAACAAGGCAGAAGGAAATTAACAACACAGCACACAGAAGATACAATAATATGTTCAGGTAAAGAAGATCATCATGAAGGAGGAGTAGCATTGATTATAACAAAAGAAGTATCAAGAGCATTGCTGAAATGGACCCCAATAAATGAGAGATTATTATATGCACGCTTCAACTCAAGATTCACGAAGCTGTCTATTATAATTTGTTATGCACCAACAGAAGCAGCTGATGAGGAATTAAAAGAAGATTTTTACAACAGCCTCCAAGCCACAGTGGAAACAATACCAAAGCATGGTATGCTACTCATCTTTGGCGACTTCAATGCAAAAGTAGGTGAGAGAAATGAAGACAGAAGAAGAATCATGGGAAGAGAAGGAATAATAAATGAAAATGGAGAAAGACTGTGCAGTTTCTGTGAAGAAAACATGATGACCATCGGAGGGACGATTTTCCAACAGAAAAACATCCATAAAGTGACTTAGAGGTCCCCAGATAAAACCAAATCGATCACATACTAATAAACGACAAGTGGAAATGATCACTCCAAGATGTGCTGGCAAGGAAAGGAGCAGATGTAGGAAGTGATCACAACCTTCTGATAGCAAAAATAAAACTAAAATTAAGGAAAGCCAAAATCGGAGAACACAGAAAGTTACGTTTTGATGCAGCAAAACTGAAAGACCAGCAAACAAGGAGGGAATTCTCATTAGTATTTAAGAACCGCTTCAGTGTCCTACAAGACGAAGCAGAGATGTCTATACTAGAGTTCAATGAAACACTACAGGGAACAGCAAAAGAGGTGCTGGGATATCGGAAACAGAGAAAAGAGGAATGGATAAGCAAGACCACATGGGAAAAGATAAAACAAAGAAAAGAAATCAAGAAAAAATTACTGGACACCAAATCACAAAGACAGACAGAACAAGTTTTAAGTAATTATTCACAAAAAGACAAAGAAGTAAAGGAATCATGCCGTCAAGATAAACGTCAGTACTATGACAACTTAGTAGAAGCAGCTGAGAAAGTAACATATGCAAATGACATGAAAGCCGTATACAAAATCACAAAGCAGAACTAAATATCAATACAGGACCAATAACAATAAGAGAAGTAAAGGAGGCAATAAAGAAGCTAAAATTAGACAGGGCACCAGGTGAAGATGAAGTGACTGCTGAGATGTTGAAAGCAGAAGAAACAGAAAGACCAAAACAACTCTGCGGATACTACAGCAAATTTGGGATCTAGAAAAAGCTCCAGAGGAGTGGAAAACTGGCCTTACGGTAAACTACCAAAGAAGGGTAACCTCAGAAATTGGGAGAACTAGAGAGGCATTATCTTCTGCCACTCACCAGTAAAGAATTTTGCAGAATAATCATCAACAGAATTGTACCAGCACTTGAGGGAAAACTTCGGAAAGAGCAGGCAGGATTTAGGAAAGGAAGATAGACCACATATTTGTACATAGACAAATATTAGAGCAGGCAAACGAGTGGCATAGCACAACATATGCATTGTTTATAGATTCTGAGAAAGTTTTTGACAGTGTCAATAGAGATGCACTGTGGAAAATCCTAAGATGGCATGGCCTCCCCCATAAGATAGTGAATGTCATCAAAGCCCTATACGAGGGTTTTCAGTGCAAAGTGATCTGTGGAGAATATACCTCCAGCAGCTTCAAGGTACAAGCAGGAGTGAAGCAGGGATGTGTACCATCATCAACATTATTTATCTTGGCAGTAGACTGGTTAATGAAGGAGGCAACATCAGACAAACGCACAAGATTACAATGGACCCTTGACACAGTGCTGGAGGACTTTGACTTTGCGGATGACATTTGTCTACTATCAAGCAGCCACAAAGATATGCAAGATAAAATAAACAAGCTAACTCAGAATGCAAACAACATAGGACTAAATATCAACGTAGGAAAGACAAAGCAAAATGTGAACAACAGAAATGTACTCAGAGTAGATAGCAAGTTAGTGGAGGAGGTCAACGAATTTGTATATCTTGGCAGTAGAGTAGTAGAAAATGGAGACATCAACAGCAGACTTACTAGAGCAAACCAGGCTTTTGCAATGCTGCAGACTATATGGAAATCTAAAAATCTAAGCATGAAGACGAAAATCAGGATATATAAGTGTAATGTTCTAAGTGTATACTCTATGGAAATGAATGCTGGAAAATTACCAGACCTTTAGAAAATAAGTTGAATTCTTTCCAGACTAAATGTTTACGAAGAATTAGAAAAATACTTTGGCCAAACACCATAAGAAACATCTTGTTGGCAGAAATACAGATGAAGCCACTGACAGCAGTTATTGAGGAAAGACGCTGGCGATGGTTGGGACATGTGCTCCGAATGACTGATAATTCACTACCAAAAACAGCACTAAGATGGACACCACAGGGGAACAGAAGTAAGGGTAGACCAAAAGAGACATGGATAAGAAGAATAGAGTGGATGTTGAGCAATAGAGGGCTCATCTGGGCAAGAGCGGAAAAAAGGCAAAGGGCAAGCATTTGTGGAAAAACTCTAGCGGAAGTCCCATGTGCCTTGGGCACTTAAGGTTCAGAGAGAGAGAGAGAGAGAGAGAGAGAGAGAGAGAGAGAGAGAGCGAGAGAGAGATAGAGAGAGAGATAGAGAGAGTAACCATGGAGTTGATTTACATTACATTACAATATACTGTCGAACCAACTTAATATCAGATAAAGGGGGTGGCGACTGCAGTAGAACTGGTTTAAATAATAAAGGTAGATAGAGGTGTATGGTGTAGTTTTACGAAGCGGCAGAGGGAATGAGTAAAGTGAGAAAAAAAAACGAACAGAAAGTATGAGTATGTATAAATGAAAACATACAACATTCGATATTTCGGCGTAAGCCTTTTTGGAGGATTACATAACAAACGAGACAAAAAACGAATAACTAAACGGGAAACTCATCTTAATGTGGCATCCTTCGATAGAATGGAACACAGAAAAGCCTGTCCTCTAGACGAGACATAGAGACCATGCGGGGCCAAACAAAGAATAAGCCGATAGAGCCATTCGTAAAGAAGAGGCTGAGAGAGAGAGAGAGAGAGAGAGAGAGAGAGAGAGGCGTGGAAGGAAGAATGGTTATTGACACATGAAAGACGTTAGAGAAGAAGAGAAAGTGACGATAGCGACGGGAGCTAGGAGAAAGAAACAAGAAAGTGGAGTATAAATCACAGAAAAAAGAAGGGAAGCGGGGGACTAAAGAAGTTACAGAAAGCTGAAGACATTGTTAATTCCAGCTGGGTGGAGATAGCCAGTCTGGAAAATAAGGTGCTGTTCTAGGATCCTCCGAGATCGTACATCAGCAGAATAAGAGCGGATCGCACTAACAGAAATGTCCTGTTTTCCCCTGTGGTTGCTAAGGAAAAAATGTTTAGCTACAGGTGTCCAGGCCCTCTTAGAAATATCGTTAAGATGCTGGGGAAATCGATTTCCTAAGCGTAAAACCGGTCTCCCCTATGTACTTCATACCGCAACGTCTATTACTCTTCCTCTTTCCCTCGTTTTCCCTCTCCCCGCCTCTTCTTTACGATTGGCTCTATAGGCTTATTCTTTGTGTGGCCCCGCATGATCTCTATGTCTCGTCTAGTGGACAGACATTTCTGTGTTCCCTTCTGTCGGATGATGCCACATTAAGATAAGTTTCCCGTTTAGTTATTCGTTTTTTTTGTCTCGTTTGTTATGTAATCCTCGAATAAGGCTCACGACGAAATATCGGATGTTTTATGTTTTTCATTTATACGTTCTCATACTTTTTATTCGTTTTTTATCACTTTACTCACTCCCTCTGCCACTTTGTAAAACTACACACTACACCTCTATCTACCTTCACACTTAATATCACATCGCTTTATGCCAAACCCGGATATTGTCACAGAAATTTGCATCCCCGGTCAACTCCCATAAGTAAGTAATGGGCTTTCCTCTGGTTAATATTACCTCGCTTACTGACACACATCGGTTACTGTCACCGTATTTTTGCACCGCTCTGTCGAGTCCAGGCTATAAAAAACTTATCTTTGTGGCATCCTTCCTTGTCAAAGAGTGATCACAAGGAGGGATGCCAGAAAGATAAGTTTTTCCATTTCCTTTTAGCTATATGGTGTTCGTGTTTGTGTATGTAGTCCTGGAAAAAGGCTTACGCCGAAATATTGGATGTTGTATGTTTTTCATTTATACATTCTCATCTTACTTTCATACTTTCTGCTATTTGTTTTTTATCACTATCCTCACTCCCTCTGTCGCTTTGTAAAACTGTGTTATACGCCTCTATTTGCCTTTATTACTAGATCGAGTTTTACTGCAGTCATGATCTCTTTCGTGATTAAAACCTGGCTTCTTTCGGCCATTGTTTGTCTTCTTTACCACGACATAGGGGTATTAAGTTGGCAATGCGAGCTGGTGGTCGGCCATTCTCGAGTAGTGTAATATGAATAGTATATCCGGGATCTTCTCTCTGGTTCTTTTATGTGACAGATAATGGCTATTAAACGCAAATATATTGATCTATACATATTTTCAACCAGGAAGTTCAGAAATGTCAAATTACGTCGTTTATTCAGAGACTGAAAAATGACGAACATAGATTCTAACTGGAATTCCTCTCCATCGAGACAGCTTTCATTGGCGATTTAAGAAATGACATTAAAAAAAATTTCAGATTTTTGTGTCAAAGCTAACTTGAACAGTGACTCCAGATTTACTTTTTAACTCTAAAAAAAATAAACATTGCTATATGTTTGAACAAACTTCATAATTTGATATTGTAGAGATCTCACTATATGACTCAATTTAAACAAAGCTAGGTCCTTCCTTCTTAGGTTTTAGCATAACATTATTAGGGAAGTTAGTAAAAAAATTAACTCCTTCTTTCTTAAGTTTTAGCATAGCATTATTAGGGAAGTTAGAAAAACATTAACTCCAGTAACAGTAGTAGTAATAGTAGCAGCAGTAATAACAGTAGCAGTAATAATAGTAGTACGAGGGTCATAATGAAATCCGTGAGTAAATATTATTTTAATCGGAATTTATAGGTAGAACAAAAATATAAATGTATCACCTTAATCTCATCCTTTTCTTCACTTTCCAAGATATTCTCCATTTCTCTGCACACATTTTCCCCATCGATCTGCAAGTTTGAAAATATCTTCTTGGTAGAATTCCGTTTCAGCTGACCGACGGCACAGACGCACTGCGTTCTGGACGTTCTCTCCTGTGGGACCCAGCTGGCACAAAGTTTTCTATAGCCTAGGGTTTCAATCATTTCCTGTACTGCATTGTGTTATATTCCAAGATTTACAGCGATTTAGGATACTGTGACGCGTCTGTCTTCTTTAATGATGTTGTCAACCCTTTCCACGTTGAGTTCAGTGGAGGCAGTTCGAGGACGACCGCTGCAAGGCATATTTTGGATGCTCGTGTTTCCATCTTTGAAATGTTTCACCTACCTCCTAACACTGCTAGCACCCATACACACATCTCCATAAGCAAGTTGAAGTCTTTGGTGAATTTCAGCAGCGGGGATTTCCTCTTTAACGAGGAACTCAATAACAGCACGTTGACAAAACGCAACTTCAGCACCCGTCATTTTGTTTATGCTCAGCGTGGTCACGTGACATATGATGGTGACGTCATGTGACCTCTACATGAAGTGCAAGACATGCATATAAAGGGGGTACATTTATATTTTCTCTATCTATAAATTCTGATTTTAAAAAATTGCTCACGACTTTCGGTATGACCATCGTAGTAATAGTATTAATAACAATAATAATAGTAGTGATAGTGGTATTAGTGGAAGTAATATTAGCAGACAAGTTGGAATAGTTGAGTAATAGTAATAATATATATATATAATAGTTTCATTACTAGGGGTTGTTATTATTATTATTATTATTAGTAGTAGTAGTAGCAGTAGTAGTAGTAATAGTAATAGTAGTGGTAGTAATAGAAGTTGTAGTTGTAATAGAAGCAGTAGCAGCAGCAGCAGCAGTAACTGCTTTAGTAGTAATAGAAATAGTGATGGCATTAACAATAGTAATAGCTGGAATGACCGAGTAGTAGTAATGGAACTGATAGTTGCACTGGTAGGTAATTGTACTAGTATGGCAGATAATTGTACTAGTAAAAATAGTAGTAGGTGTTGCAGAAGTAGTAGCAATAATAGAAGTACTCAGTCAGTCAGTCAGTTAGTTATTTGCATGTACCCTGCGGAACTCTGCCTCTCTAACAGCTCTCCTGTAGGCCTCACGGTTGTAAGCAAGATGCCATGCTGCTGATGCGTCCATTCGGTTGCTGTGTGGGTTTCTCGGTATCTTTCCAGAAGGTAGTTTACCATTGCTTTCCTTCCGAGCAGTGTCTGTACTAGTCAGTGATCGTAGCCATTGTCCTTATATTGTCCCTATATCTGCCTACTACCATAGAATGGTGACCATGACCAATATCTGATGGCTGTTCCCCCATTCCACCACTTGCTCATATGGCTTCACATCACCTTCATGGGGGGGGGGGGGGTAAACGGGTACTCCACCTTGAATAAGGGTGTCCCGTAGATTAACGGAAGTAAGGAGACGCCTTACTTCTCCTTTGACAAGGGATACCCCTACTCTGCTGAAATAGTAGTAATATTAAATCGTAGTAATTGGCACTAAAAGAAGCAGTATTAACAGTAGCAGTAGATGGAGTGACAGTAACAGTAAAAGTTATATTAGCTATAGCAGAAGTAGTATCTACTACAAAAGTAATAGCAGACGTAGCAGTGATAGTAATATTAGCAACAACATCTTAAGTAATTTTAGTAGTAACAGCACTTGTATTGCTTGTAGTAGAAGCAGCAGTAGTAGTAATAGTAATAGCAGTTATGATAGTAGTAGTAGTAGTAGTAGTAGTAGTAGTAATAGTAAGTAATAATAGTAGTACTAGTAGTAGTAAGTAGTAGTAGTACTAAGTAGTAGTTGTAGTAAGTAAAAGTAGTAAGTAGTAGCAGAGTAGTAAATAGAAGTAGTAGTAGTAGTAAGTAGTAGTAGTAGTAGGTATTAGTAGTAGCAGTAGTAGTAAGTAGTAGTAGAAGTAGTAGTAAGTAGTAGTAGTGGTAGTATTAGTAGTAGATTAGTAGTAGTAGTTAGTAGTAGTTGTAGTAGTAGTATGAATAGAAGCAGTAGTCGTAGTATGTAGTTTCCTGATGTTGCTGTAGTCTTCTTTATAACGATGCCATATTCTGTCGAAGCTTCTAAAAATTCAGTCAGTCTTTATAGATTTCCTCTCCTCAAATGATCAAGCAACCTGTAATCTGTAAAATGACAGCTGTCAGTAGAACGTCTTGTATATCAGTTTCCGTAAGTGACGAGTTAATATATTTACACAAGTGATACAAAGGTCTAGACAAATCTCAGAATGAAGCCGGCCGTAACTTCTGCTTCGGCTTACAGACGCCTTGGTTTGATAACGCTGGATCACAGCTGGGACTGTAGGATCTTACTTCTTTCTTGCCGTCTATAAACAAGGCACTCTATAACTAGACATGCGTAGACTTCTGTGCGCATTAAATATCTACTGCAAAGGCCACTGCACGTAGTAGTAGTAGTAGTAGTAGTAGTACTAGTAGTAGTAGTAGTAGTAGTAGTAGTAGCAGCAGCAGCAGCAGCAGTAGCTATTGTTGTTGTTCATCTCCACGGAAGTCCTTGCAGCAGAAATGGTGAAGGTGTGAAAAACAGCACAGAGTCGAATTAAGAGTGGGTTAATGCTGCCATTTTCTCTGACCCTGAACGGTATTAAGGAGCAGGCAAGTGTGCGATGCTTCTTTAGTAAAGTGGTTTAGCACAATGCTATATGGTTATTAGTAAAGTGATTTATCACAGCGCTATATTGTTATTAGTAAAGTGATTTAGCACAATGCTATATGGTTATTAATAAAGTGGTTTAGCACAGTGCTATATGGTTATTAGTAAAGTGATTTAGCACAGTGCTATAAGGCTATTAGTAAAGTGATTTAGCACAGCGCTATATTGTTATTAGTAAAGTGGTTTAGCACAATGCTATATGGTTATTAATAAAGTGGTTTAGCACAGTGCTATATGGTTATTAGTAAAGTGATTTAGTATAGTGTTATATAGTTATTAGTAAAGTGATTTAGCACAGTGTTATATAGTTATTCATATCACCCTCTAGTGTGCTGACAGGTCAAGGAAAATATGGGCACTAACACCATATCTCTATGTGCCTCTAAGGCATGAGAGGGTTACCTTTTTTACTTTTTATATAGTTATTATTAAAGTGATTTAGCATAGTACTGTATGGTTATTAGTAAAGTGATTTAACACAGTGTTATATGGTTATTATTAAAGTTATTTAGCATAGTACTGTATGGTTATTAGTAAAGTGATTTAGCACAGTGTTATATGGTTTTGGCAGAAATGCAGATGAAGCCACTGACAGCAATTGTTGATGACTGACAACTCACTTCCAAAAATAGCACTAAGATGGACACCACAGGGGAACATAAGTAAGGGTAGACCAAAAGAGACATGGAGAAGAACAGCAGAGAGGATGTTGAGCAATAAAGGGTTCACCTGGGCAAGAGCGGGAAAAAAGGCAAAGGACAGGCATTTGTGGAAAACCTTTGCGGAGGCCCTTGTTCCCTGGGCACTTAAGACTCAGAGAGAGAGAGAAAGAGAGAGAGAGAGAGAGAGAGAGAGAGAGAGAGAGAGGGTTATTAGTATTAACACACTAGACCGTCTTTCCTTACCCAGTTCCAAAAATCAGCCAGATAGGCTCTTTATACTCTGAGTGACTGGGTGACCTACGGCTGGATTCCTCTAGAAAGTATGTTGTTGCGTGTCCAGTTGCCATCTGCTTCTGTTATATACTTCAGCCATCGTAATTAAATCGCAAAAGTAATATTTCTTTTGTGTAATTAACAGACCATAACATGATTTAAAAGGCGAATAAACTCTGACAAAGGGTATAAAACGGTTAACAATCTACATTTACTTAACACTGAGAAGTACTGAGAATATTTTAAGTCCAAATAAAAGTGTTGTCTGAGAAGTACTGAGAATATTTAAGTCTGAAGAAAAGTGTTGTCAGAGGAGTATTGAGATTTAAGTCCAAAGGAAAGTGTTGTCTAGTTGACTGATTGATTGATTGATTGATTGATCTTTATTTCCAAAGGGTTAAGAATTGGGCACGCAGGCACTTCTGACATTCTGTTCTTTATCATACAACATTCGCTCTGTTCCAGACATTCTAGAAGTACTGAGAATATTTATGTCCGAAGAAAAGTGCTGTCTGACTTCAAGAGAAAGACACCCATTCAGACAACGCAAACAAAACTAGCAGAAGGATCGCCTGACAGACTGAGAAGAAAAGAAAGAAGATTTTGTCCAGTGTTCGTGCTGTCAGATGTATCCCAAATCGTCTGTGAGAGAGCACGCTGTTCTCGTCAGCTCGGAGCTTCTCGTTTGGCTCCACCTTAGTCTCTGGGCCGGAGTTGAACAGGCTCAGCTTCCGTGTTTCAGACGATTTGGCGGGACATACTCTCACGTGACTGCTGGACTCTGGGACCTGCAGTATTAAGTTTTAAGAGAAGGGTCTTCAGCTGAATTAGATGAAATATTATCTTCTAGTTCTATGAAGTCATATTTAACAACATTCTCTTTTAAACTGTTCTTTTTTTTTTGTATGTGCGTACGTAGATCGTCATTCATTCATTCATTCATTTGCATGTCCCTTGCGGAACTTTGCCTCCCTAACATCACTCCTGTAGGCCTCTCGGTTGTGAGCAAGATGCTCTGCTGCTGATGCATCCATTTGCAGATCATCAACGATGTCTTGCAGCCATCTTCGCCTTGGTCTTCCTCTCTTTCTTTTTCCCATTACGTACCCTTCCAAGACGGTCTTCTCTAGATATCATGACGTTTAATGTGTCCAAAATATTTAAGTTTTCTTTCCTTAATCCTCCTTACTAGCCAGCCTTCTTCAATATTAAGTTCTTGTAGTATGGATATATATGTTTTTTTTTCTTGTGTCCATGATATTTAAATAACTCTTCTGTAGCATTTACATTCAAAGGCATTTATGCGTTTCTCAGCTGTTTTGTTAAGTGTCCAGGTCTCATAGGCATATGCTGCGATGGGAAAGATGCATGTCCTTAAAAGTCTTATTTTTGTAGTTCTGTCTGTTCCTCTCCACAGATTCTTTAGTTGTTTTACTTTCTGAAGAGCGATAGATGTCCTGCTTTTAATTTCTCTCATTGTATCTCCATTACTAGTTAGTAGTGATCCAAGATATTCAAAACTCTCCACTTCTTCCAGTTTTTCCTCATTGATACATATTTCAGTTGCCTTGTTTGTTTTGTCAGTTGTCATCAATTTAATTTTCTTTGCATTAAGATTGGGGTTTTGCAAGCTCAAACATAGATCGTATAAGTTTAAATATAGCTTGCGATAGAGAGAGAGAGAGAGAGAGAGAGAGAGATATTGAGAGAGAGAATGTGAACAGAGAGAGTGAGGGAAAGAGAGAATGTGAGCAGAGATAGTGAAAGAAAGAGAGAGAGAGAGTGAAGGAGATAGCGAGAGAAAGAGAGAGTGAAAGAGAGAGTGAGAGAAAGAGAAAGTGAGAGAGAGTGTAAGGGAGAGAGTGAAGGAGAGAAAGTAAGAGAAAAAGAGAGAGTGGTAGAGGTAGTGAGAAAAAGAGAGAGAGAGCAAGAGGGAGAGAGAGAGAGAGAAAGAGAGTGTGAAGGATAGAGAGGTCTTGTGAATGAAACATGATTAAATTGAATGTGCACGTAACCTATTTGAGATATTCTGGAAGAAGCTAACTGTTAGCTAGCAAATATGTCTGGAATTCTTCACTATCAAACAAAGAAATAAAAAAGCAGCCATACACAAGATAGTTGTGTGGCATTTTGTCGACACTTTCATAGTTCTATGGATCTAATTCATAGTTCTATGGATCTAATTCTGAGTAGCTGCTCTATGAAAATGTGTTCAAATTTCTAAGAGATGATGATGATGATGATGATGATGAAGGTCCACACATTAATCGTTGTTATCTCACCAGTTCACCTGTACCCCAGTTGCTGATAAAGATGGTAGCCATCATGGCAAGGAGACCTTCGGCCAGAACCTCCAAGAAAAGTACGGCCAAATATGGCATACTTGATAGGTTGCGTGGCATTTTTTCACTGAAAAAAGTACATTTTTTTGTCAAAAATTTAAGACGAAATTTTTTTTCCTGAACATTACAAGACAAAAAAAAAGTATTTATATTTTTATTTTCTCTTTTCCAGCTAAAAACTGCTGGAACTGCCAGGACCAGATAATGTTCAGTTAACGCTTATGACGAAAGGCTGTTGGATTTGTTTCACATGGGGTGGATGTTGTAAAGAGCCAGGCTGGAAAGATTCACCCTGGAATGAAGCGAAATCCACTGGAAGATGCAATTGCTCAGGTCAATGACGATTTAAAAAAAAATTATGATAGATCGCGAGAGCGATCCATCTCATATTAATTTTACGAAATTAGTGAAATGCGAAGACAACCGGATCTCGTTGGGGCGTGACGTGACCTCCGCACCAGACCACATGATAGGGCCCGAGCGGAAGATTCAAATCCATTCGAGTGCCGGCCGCTGAAGAGACAGCTTCGGAGAGAGTCGGGCCAAGGCCGGCCGCTTTTTCCAGGCTTTACGCCACTAGGATAAACGACATAGCCTGCAGATTGACTGTGTCTTGAGTGTTTAGCTAGGAGAAGGAAACTGTTTAGTCTCACGAGGACATTATGGTGCTTGGCTTTATGAGGAAATTATGCTTGTTAGGAGGAGAAAACTGTTTTTAGAGAGGAGATAAATCATGTTCTTGAGGGAGATAACCAAATTTATGAGGAGATTATTAAATTGGAGCTGTTAGAAACTAGCCTTTAGAAATGATACATAATTAAGGACAATTAGTGTGTTTTCATCGAGAATTCTGGCTAAAGTGGGTGCAGGTCTGTGTATAATCACAATAAACCTGTTGACCCTGGCGACGATCCATTCATTTTATTCTCTTACATTTTTTAGTTATTTATTATTTTGTGGTGGTAGTGTTGAGCAGGGAGAGAGAATTTACTTGGGGTTATAAGGCGGGTAGGAAGAGAGAGGTTATAGAGTTTCCCTGGTTAGGCAACCCACACGACTCAATGGGTCAAAACCCCCAGCTTCTGGTAGAAGTCAAATGTCGCCAGTTCTCATCCCGTCCTGTCTATAAAGTCCACATAGCTACAACCGTCACTGGTACCACGACAACGACAACCATGTACTCAGCAGCAACACATCCTCATATCTCCACATCATCATCATCATCATCATCATCATCATCATCATCATCTCTATCTCTCTGTCTTTCTCTCTCTCAGCGTACCCTCATACACATGCCACTACATGTTAAAATATGTTAGTTGATTACTTAGAAAGGACCATCATTGATAAGTCTGAACAGGTGGCCCGATCTCCTCTTCAGTATCTCCTTCAGCGCACAGTAACTGACGACACCCGTTCTTTGTTGGTTGACCGTCCGCATGGAGCTCTTGACCGAATGCTCTTATTCTGTCACCCCCAACTTTCGTCCCCCGCAAAGCTCCTTCATTCTTGGCAACGGCGCCGACTCACAGTTTGTCAGCGAAGTCTTTTGTTCAACCAGCTTCTCTTATGGCACTGATGATGCCTGCCGGCCCTTCCTCTATGACAGCTGAGTACGGAAATGTAGTTCAGCAACAAAGCAATCATTACCAAGAAATCATAGCAAAAGGGAGGTAATAATTATAATTACAGCAGTTACCTCTGTTACTGTTCTCCTGCTCGCGCTACATCTATAGCTACCAGTACTACAACTCTACTACTTTCTCTACTGCTGCTGCTACTTCTCCTGCTTTTGCTTCTCCTGCTATTACTAGTAATGCTACTTTTGCCTTAACTACGACAGCTATCAGTGCCTCTACTACTTCTAGTAGCTATTACTACTGCTGCTGCTATCACTACTTCTACTACTACTACTACTACTACTACTACTACTACTACTACTACTACTACTACTACTACTACTATTGCAATTGCTTTTCTACCTCTTCTACAGCTAATACTGCTGCTGCTGCTACTACTACTACTACTATTACTACTACTAGTAGTTCTACTACTACTGCTGTTTCTATACTGCTACTTCTACTGATGTTGCTACTACTTCGGATATTGCTACTGATTATACGAATACTGCTACTTCTACTACTTCTAATGGTGATGCTATTACTGCTGCTAATACTACTACATCTACTACTGGTGCTACTTTTACTACTACTTCTACTATTACTACTACAACTCACTACTACAAATACTACTACTGTTACCATTACTACTACTACTGCTTAATACAACTGCTACTACTACAACTACTACTACAGCTACTGTAGTAACTATTTTATTCCCGGCTGTTCCATTGTGCATCTTGTGATATCTTGCTATGGGCACATTATACTGTGTGATAAACTGCTTGCTGTCTTCATTATTTTGAACAAATTATCACGATTATATCCCTTGAGTTTAGTTTCTAGTATAAACTTAGATACTTTCTTTTATTTCTCGTTGCAAGATTTTATTCATAGTCAGAGCAATGTTGTCCTTGTATACAACGAAATATTGATTCTTTTCACATTTCCATAAAGCTACAAACAAAAATGCTGTCTGCAAGTAAAACTATGACGAATAGTAAGGACAACATGATCACTATGTGTGCTTATTGTCATCCATTAGTTCTCGTGGACAAAGATATAGCTATTTAAACTGTCCATTTCTTAGTCTGGTCCTTCTTTGTGGTGATCATCCTAACTCTCAACCCAACTGCCGTAGTGTCACAATAGCCGTTTATTAAGATCTTGGTAGACCATAGTTTTGACCCTAAACCCAACCGCCGTAGTGTCACAATAGCCGTACATTAAGATCTTGGTAGACCATAATTCTGACCCTCAGACCAGCTGCCATAGTGCCACAGTAGCCGTACATTAAGATCACTACATCTTGGAGGACCATAGTTCTGACTGGCCCTGATGTGATTGTCCTGATAACATCACACCTCCACACGAAGTTTTACAAACAGGTCATAAATGTCCTTCTTGTCTTGTCTTCAACCTGTGCTCTTCAGTTGCGGTGAAGATGTTGAGCCACAGCATCATTTTGGCTGGGGAACGTGTTATGACAGCTAGTTTTTCAGTACTTGGGTGAAACTAAAAAACAGGGGTTGTGTAATACTTCTTTAGCAGACTCCACCACCACAGGGACTATGGCGATCCCTGCCCCGCTAGACAGGCTAAGCCTGTTACTAGGGGTATCAACAGAGACGCGAGTCAGGCTAAGCCTGTTACTAGGGGTATCAACAGAGACACGAGTCAGGGTCGTGGTCCGCTATGATTCGCCAATCCTGACGCCGACATGTCAGCTATGGTTTGTCAACCCTGACGCCGACATGTCAGCTATGGTTTGTCAACCCTGACGCTGACATGTCAGCTATGGTTCGCCAACCCTGACGCCGATATGTCAGCTATGGTTTGTCAACCCTGACGCCGATATGTCAGCTATGGATCGTCAACCCTGACGCCGATATGTCAGCTATGGGTTGTCAATCCTGACGCCGATATGTCAGCTATGGGTCGTCAACCCTGACGCCGATATGTTAGCTATGGTTCGCTGACTGGCAAAACGGACTAAATCTTCCTCACACTCCCTCCCCTGAATGTCGCTTATTAATACTTGTCAGTGTTTTTGTAAGGGTTGTCACCCAGTTTCCAGAGTTGACGGGACGGAGGGAGGGGGAAAGGAGTTTTATTTAGATATAACTAGTGACCTGAAGCTGTGACAACGGAATGTGCAGTCTCTGGTAGTGGACCTAATCCGGATTCGGAACCCTGTCTCTCAAATGAGAAGCAGGTATTCAACGATCGCGGCCACGCCAGTGTGGCTTATCACTTTTAAGCTAAAGTGTTTTGAATTAAACTGCCCTCCGTAAGCACACAACCGCAAGCAGCTAAATATACCTACCTTATAAAGTTGAGAAACACTGCCGTCGACGTGAAGATAGCCACCATGTAAGAGATCTTTTCCCCTGTCGGAACCGGAATTAGAAAACCAAGGGGAATAAGCAAAGACGTCATAGCCAGAGGGGAGATAATTGTAATGACGTAGTACTGCGGTTGACGTTGTATTGTAAAGAGGTAGAAAGGTATCTTTACAGAGTTAGTGTGTCCCTCTGATTCTTGTATGAGTATCTTTATGTTTGTCACCTTCCATTCTCCGCTTTTGTTGTATACCTTGTACAAAGGAAAGTTAATCTCTTGTACAGTTACATTGGCCACAGGTGGGTCCCGGATGTAAAATCCAACCTTACAATACTGAACATCAAAAGGATATTTCTGAAAGTTTATGTTGCAGGTAAAATGTAGGTAGTCAAATTTATCGTATATCACCATCCCGCTAGACTCCACAGTGATGTCGCCATGAAAGTCAACAGCAAAAGAATCGAGCTGGCCCAGGACGACATAAATTAGTGGTGTCCATATAACACTGCTGTCCACAATCAGGTTATCGATTCCAGAGTAATCTGATGAATTCCAGGCAAATTCCTTGTGTTCCCAGACGATCTGATGAAAGGCTTGGAAGGTCACGACCTGGAGAGCAGGGAGGATAGTAACTGAGCTTTAGAAAGAACAACACTGTGGTAGAGTTGTGAAATTATTAACTTTTTAAAATCTGACTTATAGTCGAGAATATCGTTGCTTGTATTCGTGCTCAAGTTTAAGTAGGTGTTTTATAACGTTGCAGTTCAGAGCAGACGCTGTCTGATGAAGCAATCAGCTACCCACAGCTGACATGCTAGCGTCAGGGTTAGCGAACCATAGCTGACATGCTAGCGTCAGGGTTAGCGAACCATAGCTGATATGCTAGTATCAGGGTTAGCGAACCATAGCTGATATGCTAGCGTCAGGGTTAGCGAATCATAGCTGATATACTAGCGTCAGGGTTAGCGAACCATAGCTGATATGCTAGCGTCAGGGTTAGCGAATCATAGCTGATATGCTAGCGTCAGGGTTAGCGAACCATAGCTGATATGCTAGCGTCAGGATTAGTGAACAATAGCTGACATGCTAGCGTCAGGATTAGCGAACCATAGCTGACCAAGACCCTGTCCCATCTCTCCGTGGTACCTTCAGTAACAGGCATAGCCTGGCTAACGGGACAGGTATCGTCATAGTCCCCATGGTAGTGGATTCTGCTAAAGAAGTAGTGCACACCCACAGCTTTTTAGCTGTACTTCGGGACTGAAAAAAAATAGCTTCCATAACCCCCTCCCACGCCGATACGATGTTGTGCCTCGACATCTTCACAGCATCGGCTGCAAAGAATAACAGCTTGCAGTTACAGGGCGATAGAAGACAAAAAGACAAGACAAGATTATACAAGACAAGACACGACAAGACAAGACAAGATTATACAAGACAAGACACGACAAGACAAGACAAGATTATACAAGACAAGACACGACAAGACAAGACAAGATTATACAAGACAAGACACGACAAGACGAGACAAGATTATACAAGACAAGACACGACAAGACGAGATAAGAATACTGCAAGTTCAGTGGTTATTATCTTTTTTCAGACTGAAATAATAATAATACCCATTTCCCACCCCACCCCTACACTACACACCACTTGGTATTACATTAAGTGTCTTACATATATTTCTAATATTCCACATAATACTAGTTGATGGCCCTCTTTTGATGCTCCGCGGACTCCAGTGTGGAAACCATTGCTAAAGTTCTCAAATTGGATTAGAAACTGAAACATCTGAAGCGACACTTGACCAGTGAAAAGAAATTAGTGAGAACAGCATGTTCCCAGAGTTTACTGTTGGCAAAACGCTGCCATGAGACTGTAAACAGACCAGATAAACTGGGGATCCACATGGTCTCTGTTATGAGTGGAACCTTCACGAAACCACTACTAAAAATAATAAGTTGCATACTAGTTCCGTAAAGTAACAGAACATAATATTGTATTGTTAGACAACGACAAAAATCATAGACAAAGAGCTTTTAGACGTTATAAGTTACAACACTGTGACCTCAGAAGAGAGTGGTTGGACATAACATCCAGAACACAAATTCCAGACATGGATGGGAACAGCGCCGTTGCTGGTAACAAAAAATCTGACCAACTAGTACCAACGCCTAACCCACTAGGAAACATCAGTTTGGACAAACAAGACAAGTATCAGTCTGTCAAGACAAGACAGGTATCAGTCTGTCAAGACAAGACAGGTATCATTCTGTCAAGCAGCAAATAGAAGAATCTGCGCAAGAAATGTACCTCAAAGGTGCATACCATGCCCACCTCAGTGAATTACATGTCCTCCACAGAGGAAGTGGAAGCATATCCAAGTTGTGAGCTAGAAAACGAGCCATTTACAACCAACATAGTACTGGTATTATAACAGCCAGAACACTAAAGTAATGGCATTATAACAGCAAGAACACTAAAGGACTGGCATTATAACAGCCAGAACACTAAAGTACTGGCATTATAACAGCCAGAACACTAAAGTACTGGCATTATAACGGCCAGAACACTAAAGTACTGGCATTATAACAGCAAGAACACTAAAGGACTGGCATTATAACAGCAAGAACACTAAAGTACTGGCATTATAACAGCCAGAACACTAAAGTACTGGCATTATAACGGCCAGAACACTAAAGGACGTCCTGATGTCGGATGCAGAACACTTGTAGGCATGCCCTGAGTGTAATGAAGCAGTTCTCTCAGACCAGAAACACAGCTAGGTCATATCCAGTGTCCAGTGTCCAGGTTTAGGCGTGAGAAAAAGAAAAATCGCAAGAGAATTACCTGGGACTTGAACCACGGACACCAGTAGGACGAGGTAGCTAAGCTGATTGCTGCACTATTCTCTCGTGGCTAGACGGTTGTTCGTCCGACCGGCGTGTGTGGTTCAAGTCCCAGGTAATTCTTTCCTCATTTTTATTTCTCTCACATCCAAAAGTGCTTTGTCTAAGATTTTAAAAAAATGTCTAACCATACAAGTCTGCGTTCTGTTGTAACCATACAAGTCGGTGTTCTGTTGTAACCATACAAGTCGGTGTTCTGTTGTAACCATACAAGTCGGTGTTCTACCAGCTACCAATAACACCACTGATGAATTAAAAAGCATAAGCAATGGAAAAATCAATGGTCATTTCGATCGGGACAAATAAAGCATTAAATATGAAAGCAAAACATGGGAATCATCAAAGAAAACATATGCAAATAAAGCATGGTAATAAATTGTCATTTAAATCTTATGAAAATGCGCATCAAAATATCAGTGGAAAATGACTGGGTCAAAGAACACTTACTCCTATATATAAACATATCATTCGCCTCAAAAGAAAACTTAAATCGTTACATTATAGCATCGTATACTGTCTTCACCTCAAGAATTCATCAGATACATACAGAAACTTTTAGAAACTTACATTATCACATTACATTTAATTCACACCAAAACTTACAATTACAAACATAAAACTCACAAGACACGAGGTAGGCACGGGTAGAGCAGGGCTGAAACGACGTAACGACACTATCACAACACCGAAGAAGAAACAACTCACAAGACATGAGGTAGGCACGGGTAGAGCAGGGCTGAAACGACGTAACGACACTATCACAACACCGAAGAAGAAACAACTCACAAGACATGAGGTAGGCACGGGTAGAGCAGGGCTGAAACGACGTAACGACACTATCACAACACCGAAGAAGAAACAACTCACAAGACATGAGGTAGGCACGGGTAGAGCAGGGCTGAAACGACGTAACGACACTATCACAACACCGAAGAAGAAACAACTCACAAGACATGAGGTAGGCACGGGTAGAGCAGGGCTGGATCGATGTAACAACATATCACATACCGAAGAAAAAACAACTGACAAACACAAATCCACCACGAACGAGAACGGCCCTTCATGGCTCGTACCTCGGCCATGCCCCGAACACAAACTAACCAAGACTTGGCTACATATTTAACACGCTAGCTCAGTGAAGCGGTTAATATGAACTTCCCGGACGGCGCCAGCTGTAGCACAGACCAAACACCAACACTCAGTTCCACACACGCACATGACGAGTTTGCATGAAACACTGAAATCAAGAATATACTTTTCCTTAAGCTCCACCATCGTAATTAAGAACTAATTATGGATACACAAAAAAATCTACATATGATGATGATTGTAAATACTGAAGACAGTACAAAACGAAGAAGAACAAACGCCAAGATCTGCGGGCACGTTGTTTAACGAATTAATCTGGCGGGGGCTGCTAGTGTGTTCCTTGGGGGTGAAGACCCTGTCTGATTTAGAGAAGACCCTGTCTGATTTAGAGAAGACACTGTCTGATTTAGAGAAGACCCTGTCTGATTTAGAGAAGACGCTGTCTGATTTAGAGAAGACGCTGTCCGATTTAGAGAAGACGCTGTGCGATTTAGAGAAGACGCTGTACGATTTAGAGAAGACGTTGTCCGATTTAGAGAAGACGCTGTGCGATTTAGAGAAGACGCTGTGCGATTTAGAGAGACGCTGTCTGATGTAGAGAAGACGCTGTGCGATTTAGAGAAGACGCTGTGCGATTTAGAGAAGACGCTGTCTGATTTAGAGAAGACGCTGTGCGATTTAGAGAAGGGGTTGTCCGATTTAGAGAAAGGGTTGTCCGATTTGGTGAAGCCGCTGTCCAATTTAGTGAAGACGCTGTCCAATTTAGTGAAGACTGTCCGATTTGGAGAAGACGTTGTCCGATTTAGTAAAGACGCTGTCCAATTTAGAGAAGACTGTCTGATTTGGAGAAGACGTTGTCCGATTTAGTGAAGACGCTGTCCTATTTGGCAGTCACCGAGTGACAGGTGACATACTAGCGTCTCCGCTGATACCCTAGTAACAGGCCTGGCTAACATGGCAGAAATGGGCATAGCCTGAAGGGTGGTGGAGCCTGATAAAGAAGTAGTGCACGCCCTTTGCTTTTTTTTAGCTCTATTGGGAGACTGAAAAAATATCCGCCGCAACCAACTCCAAGTCCGACACAGTGAAGTACCTAAACATCTTTATCGCATCGGATGTAAAGAATACCAGCTCGCGGCTTCACGGAGAAGGAAGAATGAATGAATGAACGAATGAAAGTGTAATGATTCAAAATAACTGATAGTTTCTTTTTACATTCTGCACACATAGCAGAGGGGGAAAAAAGACAAACAGACACATTGGTTCACTCTACCTGGTTAATTTCGTCAATGTTGTGGATGTCAACTACAAAGAGAGAGAAGGCGAGCGGGTACACAGTTTGAAAACCCTTGTCTAAACACGGATGTGTCTTTTCTGAAACCGCTGGCTTGGCCAGAAAGTCTTGCCTCAGTCTCCTGTACTCCAGGTAAGTCGAATGTGGGCGGTCACTTCCGGCCACCAGGCCAGGGAAAGACAACCACAGGGTCAGCAAGGAAAGAATGATTTCATTCTTCATCATACTTGGAAGTGCGCACCACGAGGCAGACTAGATCTATGCTGGATTAAGCAAATAATAATAAATAAATTATTATTATTATTTAAAAATAAGTGTAATGTGTAAATAGACATTAAAGAAGGAAAAACAAACTTTAAAGCAGATATTGGATTTTACTACCTTCACTCAACAACTTAAAAATAAAAGCTAACTAAATGAGAACAGAACATACCAAATATGTTAAAATTACTACTGAAAACCCCATGACATTTTTTTTCATACTGCTTTTAACAGCTTAATTTTTTTGTCAGTAATGTGAAATAATGTTTTGGCTGTAACTATCTTCCCTCCTCCTACCTCTCCCCCCTCCCCCCAACTCCTTTCTCTCACTCTGTGACGTAGCAGGGCTATGATCCAACGGGAAAAAGGAAAAAAAAATTAGGAGAGAAGCAGGCCTGGTTAGACTATCGAATGTCACCAACTGAGGAATGTTATCTGTAGCGGAAAACCTGCCAGAACTTGCCGCGTGATGACTACCTGGGAAATGTCTCAAAGGAAAGTTGGTGTGCATTTCATCCAAAAGTGGAAAAAACAGTTTGCAAAGTTGGGAAAAGGAATCTCTAACAGAAGGGTATACAGTCACCAAAGGTTATCTTCAACTGGGGAGAAATTCTTCCTGTAGGACAGGAAACACCACAGTCTTTTCTTCCTGTAGGACAGGAAACACCACAGTCTTTTCTTCCTGTAGGACGGGAAACACCACAGTTTTTCTTCTTGTAGGGCGGGAAACACCACAGTTTTTTTCTTCCTGTAGGGCGGGAAACACCACAGTCTTTTCTTCCTGTAGGACGAGAAACACCACAGTTTTTTCTTCCTGTAGGGCGGGAAACACCACAGTCTTTTCTTCCTGTAGGGCAGGAAACACCACAGTCTTTTCTCCTGTAGGACGAGAAACACCACAGTCATTTCTTCCTGTAGGACGAGAAACACCAGTCTTTTCTTCCTGTAGGACGAGAAACACCAGTCTTTTCTTCCTGTAGGACGAGAAACACCAGTCTTTTCTTCATGTAGGGCGGGAAACACCACAGTCTTTTCTTCCTGTAGGGCGGGAAATACCACAGTCTTTTCTTCCTGTAGGACGAGAAACACCACAATCATTTCTTCCTGTAGGACGAGAAACACCATAGTCTTTTCTTCCTGTAGGACGAGAAACACCAGCCAGTCTTTTCTTCATGTAGGGCGGGAAATACCACAGTCTTTTCTTCCTGTAGGACGAGAAACACCACAGTCATTTCTTCCTGTAGGACGAGAAACACCACAGTCTTTTCTTCCTGTAGGACGAGAAACACCAGTCATTTCTTCCTGTAGGACGAGAAACACCACAGTCTTTTCTTCCTGTAGGGCGGGAAACACCACAGTCTTTTCTTCCTGTAGGGCGGGAAATACCACAGTCTTTTCTTCCTGTAGGACGAGAAACACCACAGTATCCAACAGAAGGGAATACAGAGATCAGAAATTATTATGTTAAACAGGGGAGAAATTCTTCCTGCAGGGTAGGAAACACTACTTTGCATTTTTCACACAGCTGTGAATGAACACTGAGCACATAAGATTTATCCAGGCCAGCCTCATGCATGATGGACTTCCCTCAGATATGGAACGAATAAGCTGGAAACAAAGAGAAATAAATCTCACTTCCGACACATTTATAAGAAAATATCTGTGCAAGTTTTGTGATGCTTCTTTGCGTCGTGTGGATGCCGGACACTGCAGCAGATACGTCTGTCACAGTGAACATGTCAGCCATGATGGCTGATTAACAAGACTGTCCGGTGTGCTACTGCTAAATCACAAATCGCACATAATGAAACTGACAGCCAGGTACAACAGTAATCACAAACACAACGCTTGAAGGTCACTCAGGCCTGAGACTTTGGTCAAATGTAATTTCATGCCACAAGATGATGATGGATAAATACGAGCTGATGAAAATATATGAAGTCACATATCACACGCCATGTCACAAAATTATAAATACAGTTCCGGACAGCTTACTAACAGAACTAGTATGCCCGATATGATGAGAACTACAAGAGAACCTAACTCAGGAACTACATCCTAGCAGAGAGAACTAACAGCTGTCTACGTCACATGTCACAATGAATAAAAAGCAGACGTGGTCAGGCAAAGTCAGCATTCCAGAAAATGAGAAACATCTTGTGTAACAGATCCATGTCAATGGAAACAAGATTCCGAGTACTTAAATGTTACATCGAGCCAATTTTGTTTTATGGATGTGAAGCATGGTCTATGAATAAGAGAGTACAGCGAGAAATGGAGGCCATGGAAATTCTAGTTTATAAGAAGGATGTTGAAGGTGCCATAGACAGCTAAGAACAACAACGAAGAAGTCTTAAGAGAGGCTGGAGTTAAAAGGCAAATTACAGCAAAGATCAGAAGCAGACAGTCGAGATTTATCGGACATTTACTGAGAAGAGGAAAATTGGAACACACTGTGACAACTGGATAAACTGAGGAAAGAAGAGGAAGATAAAGAGAGAATATACCGGATGGGGTGCCAGTGTAGCTAGGAAGAAAGTCACCGGCGGAGCTTATAATCAACTCAAAAGACGGAATTGTAGAGAGAAATGATCGCCTACGCCACTCAGCACGGCACTTGATTGATTATCTACGGCACAGTTCTGGGATTAACTCTTGTCTCCACTCAATCATAAATCCTTCTCGAATGATCAAGCCAAGTTCACAAACCGTCTCTTCGTCAGTTTCTAAAAAATCTCTTGCTAAACAACATCCAGGAGTCACGTGTCATTCAGGGGCAAGTAACAATGAAAATTAAACAATTGGTATAAACAGACGAAGGGAATTAAATCTCAAAACTTCAGTAATATTGTCTCCCTGTAACACACAGCTATGTATCACTCGCGCTGCCCGATAGGTGCCACTTTTTTCATTTCATATCTTTATATACAAATAAAACCATCTAAAGTCACATTTCAAATCGCTAGGACAGAAATCTTAAGCATTTGTTATCAGTTTACAACAAATAAATTTAAACCTCAAATAAACCTTAGAAGATAATTCCCAGTTTTCGGTGAAATACCTGCAAACTAAAATACGAGAAATATCTGCACTTGGACCCCGATGAAAGTCTCACGCCTTGTTGTGAGATGTCAGCCCAAGCTGAGAAATCCACAGACAGAAGAAACTGTGGCCTGTATGAGTGTCATATCAAGCATCAGTGTTTACAAAACAACCGGCTTCCAGGGGAATTAACTCGTTATATACTATTAGAGTTTTCCAGCGTGACTAACTTGGTAGATGCTAGTGAAAGGGGCGGCCATTACTTCAATCCACATACTCTTGTTGATTTTACTATCAACATTTGTTTATAGAACTTTTTACACTGAGTATTCAGTCTTTGTAAAACCATTATTTCATTTATTCTAGAATTGGTTTGAACTTTGGAGACAATTTTGTCAGAATCTTCAACAATGTGGCGTCAGATTGAATGTGTTTATACTGCGTTGTGGTTCTCATACTGTTACGTCTATCACTAACATTTGTTGTGGCTCTCATATTATTACGTATGTGATTAATGTTTGTTGTGGTTCTCATACTATTACGTCTATCACTAACATTTCCTGTGGTTCTCATACTGTTACGTCTATCACTAACATTTTCTGTGGTTCTCATACTATTACGTCTGTGACTAACATTTGTTAAAATACAGTTTCTCGAAAAGATCAAATTAATGTGCTTAGTTTCATAATTACTACCACAGCATTCATTGTTTTTTTTTGTACCTGTTCTATCCTGCCCTGTCTCTTGCTCGTTTCCTTCAGTGTTGGGTGAGGATACAGATTTCTTCCTACGGCTCGAAAGGTTTTTTTCCTGTAAAGAAACATTTAAGATTTCTATTATTTCCTCTATCCTCCTCCTCTGTGGATGTCCTCTCCCTGTTTCTACCTTTCTGTGTCCACATGATATAAAAGAAGAGGAACTAAAGTGTTGATGACGGATGTTAAAAAAAAAAGCTGTTTTTTACTCAAGAATTTATCTCGTGTCAGTCTTGTACGGCTTTAGACGACCATTCTGAAAACAAGATACCTTGGTTAATCAAGACTCGCCTTCTCATAACTGATTGTTTCTCAGGTGTGAAATATCGGTTTTCTTAACTCGCCAGACTATAGGTGTACCATAGTTATCTCTGAAAGGCCAGCCTAGAGTCATATCTTGACCCTGCAGGCTAAAGTTATATCATAGTTATCTCTGAAAGGCCAGCCTAGAGTCATATCTTGACCCTGCAGGCTAAAGTTATATCATAGTTATCTCTGAAAGGCCAGCCTAGAGTCATATCTTGACCTAGCAGGCTAAATTCATATCATAGTTATCTCTGAAAGGTCAGCCTAGAGTCATATCTTGACCCTGCAGGCTAAAGTTATATCATAGTTATCTCTGAAAGGCCAGCCTAGAGTCATATCTTGACCCTGCAGGCTAAATTCATATCATAGTTATCTCTGAAAGGCCAGCCTAGAGTCATAACTTGACCCTGCAAGCTAAAGTCATATCATAGTTATCTTGACAGGCCAGCCCAGAGTCATATCTTGTCCCTGCAGGCTAAAGTCATATCATAGTTATCTTGACAGGCCAGAATAGAGTCATATCTTGACCATGCAGGCTAAAGTCATATCATAGTTATCTCTGAAAGGCCAGCCTAGAGTCATATCATAGTTATCTTGACAGGCCAGAATTGAGTCATATCTTGACCCTGCAGGCTAAAGTTATATCATAGTTATCTCTGAAAGGCCAGCCTAGAGTCATATCTTGACCCTGCAGGCTAAATTCATATCATAGTTATCTCTGAAAGGCCAGCCTAGAGTCATAACTTGACCCTGCAAGCTAAAGTCATATCATAGTTATCTTGACAGGCCAGCCCAGAGTCATATCTTGTCCCTGCAGGCTAAAGTCATATCATAGTTATCTTGACAGGCCAGAATAGAGTCATATCTTGACCATGCAGGCTAAAGTCATATCATAGTTATCTCTGAAAGGCCAGCCTAGAGTCATATCATAGTTATCTTGACAGGCCAGAATTGAGTCATATCTTGACCCTGCAGGCTAAAGTTATATCATAGTTATCTCTGAACGGCCAGCCTAGAGTCATATCTTGACCCTGCAGGCTAAATTCATATCATAGTTATCTCTGAAAGGCCAGCATAGAGTCATATCTTGACCCTGCATGCTAAAGTCATAGCATATCTATCTTTGAAAGGCCCGAATAGTCATATCTTGACCCTGCAGGCTAAAGTCATCTCATAATTATTTTGAAAGGCCAGCCTGGAGTCATATTTTGACCCTGCAGGTTAAAGTCATATCATAGTTATCTTGACAGGCCAGCCTAGAGTCATATCTTGACCCTGCAGGTTAAAGTCATATCATAGTTATCTTGACAGACCAGCCTAGAGTCATATCTTGACCCTGCAGGCTAAAGATATATCATAGTTATCTTGACAGGCTAGTGTAAAGAGATTATATTTGGGGTGCTTTGTGCTTTAACACGTGGGAAGGAGAAAGGGAATGGATTGATGCTGGGGGGGGGGGATGTGGGATTATGGTTAAATTGTGTTGGTGCACTCGGGTGTGACCTACTTATGTTTTAGCAGGGGAGACGAATTTCTCGGGAACGTCTCTCATCTTATTTAGAACCACCGTAGAAATGAGTCCCAGAATTTCTCCCTGAACAAAATCTAACCCAGGTTCTAATTCATCACCCTAAAATCAGGTCGTCCACCCGGGATTTAAATTATGAATGTGAACTGCAGTTCAATTAATTAAAAAAAAAACTTCACCACAATTTAAATAACTATTCCGAACTAAATAAAAGTGAACATAAAAGCAAAGCAACTGTTTATTACACCAGCTGCACCAGCAACACTGGTCAACGCAGACACCAACAACACTGGTCAACACAAACACCAACAACACTGGTCAACACAGACACCAACAACACTGGTCAACACAGACACCAATAACACTGGTCAACACAAACACCAACAACACTGGTAAACATAGACATCAACAACACTTGTCAACATAGACATCAACAACACTTGTCAACATAGACACCAACAACACTTGTCAACATAGACATCAACAACACTTGTCAACATAGACACCAACAACACTTGTCAACATAGACACCAAGAACACTGGTCAACATAGACACCAAGAACACTTGTCAACATAGACACCAACAACACTTGTCAACATAGACACCAACAACACTGGTCAACACAGACTCAGATGGCCACACGCATATATCAAATAGCTGCAATCAGCAAAATAGGAGCACTCAGATATCTAAACATCCTACCAAGGTTCTACCATGTAATTACTAAAATATACAATTCCATGTTGCTCGATCAACCGTCATAGAAATATTATATGTTATATTATGTATTAATACATTTTCCGTGCAATCTTCTTCCTTAGTCGCAGCATTATTTCATACTTAATCAGCGAGACTCTATCAAGTTTCCGTTATTAACAGACAGGGCCTTAGTTTAACATAGATACTAGACTCACCATTACATTGATGAAACTTACATAAATCAAATCAAATTATGAGTTGCACACACGAAACATCTAAGACAAAACGATAACTTACATCACTGACTGTGGCGCTGAAGCACAACGCTCTATCACAAAATTTATCACTACAAAAACGTCCATGACAGCTCAATGACAAGTTCCCAACCGTACCTCACGAAAACGAAACGAAGATTGTCTTATTTTCTCTCTCGCTGCACCAACTCTCACACACTGGACAATCACATGACCAATGGCCAGGCGCTGACCCTGACCATTTTGGTCGGCCGTAACCGAAAAAGTCTAACTCGCAACCTCACCATCATCACACTAGTCATATCACAGTTATCTCGACTAGCTAGAATAGAGTGACTCCAGCAGGACGAGCAGTTAGTTCATATATCACTGTTATCTTGACTAGCTAGAAAAGAGTGACTCCAGCAGGACGACCAGTTAGTTCATATATCACTGTTATATTGACTAGCTAGAATAGAGTGACTCCAGTAGGGCGACCAGTTAGTTCATATATCACTGTTATATTGACTAGCTAGAAAAGAGTGACTCCAGCAGGACGACCAGTTAGTTCATATATCACTGTTATATTGACTAGCTAGAATAGAGTGACTCCAGTAGGGCGACCAGTTAGCTCATATATCACTGTTATATTGACTAGCTAGAAAAGAGTGACTCCAGTAGGGCGACCAGTTAGCTCATATATCACTGTTATATTGACTAGCTAGAATAGAGTGACTCCAGTAGGGCGACCAGTTAGTTCATATATCACTGTTATATTGACTAGCTAGAAAAGAGTGACTCCAGCAGGACGACCAGTTAGTTCATATATCACTGTTATATTGACTAGCTAGAATAGAGTGACTCCAGTAGGGCGACCAGTTAGCTCATATATCACTGAAACTACACCTTCAGCAATGGAGATGTAAAAGTTATAATGGACATTACAAGAAAACATCACACGCTTTGTTGAGAAGCCGCTGTTCTGTTCGCCCCCTACCTTTTTTTTAATCTTTCCCCGGAACTGTGAGGAAGATGTTGTTTGCAGATGATGTGGTGAAGATGTTGAGGTACAATCATAGCATCGGAAGGGGAGTGAATTCCAGGTGCTGTTTCTGCAGACCTGGAGTGAAGCTTAACTTGAAGGAAAAGGTGCAACGCCCTATTTGGTAGACCACCGCCGAGATCCCGCTAGGACTTTCTTGAACCGGTGCAGCTGTACCTGTCTTTCACCTTTCATGAAATACCGGTTTTCTCAGTACAACAATCAGTAATTCATACCTATTTTAAATGTAAAATGAGTGCACAGTTTACAAACATCAGCGGAATGTAAATATTCGTGTGAATTTTGCTTTTAAAAATTTTTTTTTCGTAAGTTATTTGCTGGGAGATTTAACCTTTTCAAAATGTTCACATGCTGAACCAAAGTTGGTTGATTCACCTTCCTGCGAACTGAGCATCAGTAACCTACTGGCCTGATTATCCTTCAAGTAATCGCAGCGACTGCTTTCTACTAGGTTTTTTTAAAATTCTTTTTTTATAATATAAACTGGTTACAGTAACTGAAGATCTTCAAAAGTTTCTGTTCTTCTCGTTTTTGATCGGTATTGTACTGATAATTGCCGAGTAACACGATCTCTTCTCTACTGTCATGGAGACAGCACTACTACTACTACTACTCCTACTACTACTATTACTACTACTACTACTATTAGTACTACTACTACTACTACTACTACTATTACTACTACTACTATTAGTACTACTACTACTCCTACTACTACTATTACTACTACTACTATTAGTACTACTACTACTACTACTACTACTATTACTACTACTACTATTAGTACTACTACTACTACTACTACTACTATTACTACTACTACTATTAGTACTACTACTACTACTACTACTACTTACTACTACTACTATTACTACTACTACTATTAGTACTACTACTACTACTACTACTACTACTACTACTACTATTACTGTCATGGAGACAACCGCGATCCGTGTCCCGACAGAAAGGATAAGACTTTTTACAGGGGACAACAACGGAGAGGTGGGACAGGGTTTTGGTCGACTGTGATTCCTCTATTCAGATGCTAGCAGCCAGTTTGGCAAGTCGCTGACCGCTGTACTACATCCACCCAAACCAACACGAAGTTGTTGAATCTTATCATATTTGGATTATAAGCATTGAACTGTATATACACTATTCAGCATACACACATTGTTTCTCTGAACACAGCGCTACTTTACACTAAAGAATGCTGTTAACAGTGTAAACAGAATAACACATTCACTTTAGTTTGAGATAAGTGAATGGTCAATAATGTGAAAGCTAGCAAACATCGTAATTCTTTACAGATTTTAAATACTGCGTTGAAAACTGATTTAAAAGGATATGACTGAGAGACGGCCTAGTTAGCTGAGAGGTTAGGCGCTCGGTTTAATAATCCAGTGGTACCTGATTCAAATCCCGGAACAGGGATTTTTTTTTTCTCTCTCTCTCTCTCTCTCTCTCTGAACCTTAAGTGCCCAGGGGACATGGGGCTTCCGCAAGGGTTTTCCACAAATGCCTGTCCTTCGCCTTTTTTTCTGCTCTTGCCCAGGTGAGCCCTCTATTGCTCAACATCCTTTCTGTTGTTCTTCTCCATGTCTCTTTTGGTCTACCCTTACTTCTGTTCCCTTGTGGTGTCCATCTTATTGCTATTTTTGGTAGTGAGTTGTCAGTCATTCGGAGCACATGTCCCAACCATCGCCAGCGTCTTTCCTCAATAATTGCTGTCAGTGGCTTCATCTGCATTTCTGGATTTTTTTTCTGGTGCACACAAATAGGTCCCAGGGTCCATTCAGCCTCTAAAAATGGGTCTCAGAAACATCTGAGAAGGTAAATACGGCCAGGCCTGATAATGACCACATCAGACTTTCATGTGCTGAACGTCTTGGACATAGGGGCCCCCCTGGGAACAACTGTGTTAAGAGCACACTTATCTTAACATAGTCTTTGTGAGACAGGGAACGTAGATCTGTTTGCTTAAAAACTCTGATCTACTTCTGTAGCCCAGAAACCTGAAGCAATCAACACTGCTTGCAATTGCTATTTTTATAAATGTAACGTCAGGTTGGTGGACGGATGGGGACATGGAGATTGCCTGCAAGGATGAGGAAAATCTGGTGTGAAACCAATGAATCCAGGATGTGACAAGCCTATGGGTCTTTACAAGAATGGCTATCAGAATGATGTAAACAAAACAGAACCAGCAGACTATAGGTGGTGGGGAATGGATATCATTGAGGCACTCATCAGATTCCTCATCCAAAGGTCGGAGTATCTCTGTGGAACTGTCTCAAAGCCATCTGGCCAGCCAGCGTTGCATGCTGGATCTGACATGGAGAACTGACATAAATACAGCCACCAGAGGACGGAAAGCAAAGTTTTGGCCAGGCCAGCCTACACCACTGTCTTCATGGCAGTCCGAGCAAGACCACAGTCTGCCCTAGCAAGGAAAGGTGCTGAAGTCGGAGGTAACCAACCAAATGGCTCATAGCAAAAATCAGGGTACCACGCATCATCGCAAGTGTACGTAGGGAGAAGAAGAAGAAGAAGAAGAAGGAAATACAGGCCTGAGTTCGTATTCCCAATATGCGTGAATGGTATGGAAACGGGGATTTTACATGTACCTTACCAATGACTGGAATCCCTTTGTAAAAGAGTGTAGGGAAAAATAATTTCTTGTATCATGGAAGTCTGTTCTACGTGTCGCCTGGGCAATGTTCTTGACACATGTACTGTGAAGAAAATGGTGAGAAATGTGACACAGTGAACTGTTTAACTCTAAATATTCACATTCACACTCAAGATGAAGGAGTTAAACCAAGAGTCAAATAGAAAACGCTCGTTTATTCAATGTTCACTTATTTCTCAGAACTTTCAATGTCTTTTATGATTTCTAAACATGCTAGAAATGAATACATGTGTTTCACTGAGTACATATGTTTCACTGAGAACATGTGTTTCACTGAGTAAATGTGTGTCACTGAAGATCTTTGAACATCAGATAACTTTAGACATTTTTAGAACAGAGAATTACTGTGCTCAGTGTCTTGTGCTCGCATCTGTTACTTTGGAAACTTCTAGAACAGAGAATTACTGTCCTCAGTGTCTTGTGCTCGCATCTGTTACTTTGTAAACTTCTAGAACAGAGAACTTCTGACTTCAGTGTCTTGTGCTCGCATCTGTTACTTTGGAAACTTCTAGAACAGAGAATTACTGTCCTCAGTTTTCTTCGTGCGCACAAGTAAAGAGTAAATGGCTTGGTATCTTCCTACTACTACTACTACTACTACTACTACTACTGCTACTATTATTATTACTACTACTACTATTACTACTACTACTACTACTACTACTACTACTTCTACTACTACTGCTACTATTATTACTATTACTACTACTATTACTACTACTACTACTACTAATACTTCTACTATTACTAATTCTACTATTACTACTACTATTACTACTACTGCTACTACTATTACTACTACTACTATTACTATTACTACTATTACTACTACTACTACTACTACTATTACTGCTACTACTATTGCTACTACTACTATTACTACTACTACTATTACTACTATTACTACTACTACTACTACTACTACTGCCAATATTATTACTATACACTTCGTAAAAACGAGGATTGTTGTATGTCGAGGATTCACTGCTGTAATCGATCTGGCGTTATTGCTTTGTTACTACGACTTTCACTACAAACATTTCCACTACTACACGTAAGATCGGCTACGTTGTTGCACGTTAGCAAACTACTCTTATTTTGAACCGGTTTGACTTCTGACTTCTAAGCCGTTCCAGCTTAGTAATATTCGGTGTCAGGAATCGGTTTTTAAGAACCGGGTACACGTTCGTATCGGAGGAACCGAAAGAACCGGTTCCCAATTCGGTTCCTGCCCAGTTCTATAGGACGGCAACTGAGGGAGTTCTAAGTGCTACAACTGTGCAGGGATTGTGTTATATTGATTGGTGAAGTGTGTAGTGATTTAGGTTGTATGGTGACGTCATACAGATAAAGTTGTATGTTTGTTGTATGTAAGGATCGAATCAGACCGATAATCTCCCCTGTCATCGACTAAGTCCAGTGCGTGTGTAAAGACGTGACAACTCTGGTCTGGGCAGAGCTCAAGTGAAATTCTTCCGCTGGTGAAGAAGAAGAAGACATGGGGACGATTAAAAGGGGTGGAATTTGTTTATGTGGAATGTGAGTACCACACAGGTGAGGGTGGTTGAGTTACCGGCAAGATGTGAATTTCCTATGTATGTAACTGTCACTTAAGGTTCTTTCACACATTAGCATGTTCCTTGCTGAACTTTGACTCACTAACAGCTCTCTTGTAGGCCTCTGGGTTGTGAGGAAGATGGCCTGCTGCTGATGCATTCATTCGTAAATCATCAATAATGTCTTGTTGCCATCTTGACCTTGGTCTTCCTCTCTTTCTTTTTCCCATTATGTACAATTCCAAAACGGTTTTCTCTAAATTATCATGACTTTTAATGTGTCCAAAATATTTAAGTTTTCTTTGTTTAATCTTCTTTACTAGCCAGCCTTCTTCAATATTAAGTTCTTGTAGTATGTATATATTTGTTCTTTTTGTGTCCATGATATTTGAAGAACTCTTCCGGAGCATTTACGTTCAAAGGTATTTATATGTTTCTCAGCTGTTTTGTTAAGTTTCCAGGCCTCACAGGCATTTGTTGCGAAGGGACAAATGCACGCCCTTAGAAACCTTATTTTTGTAGTTCTACTCACCCTTGACTGAGGGTGATCCCTAGCAAATTATGATGTTATTTTCTTGTGTAATTAATTTGTGATGGATTATTTGTTTTCTCTCTCTCTGAACCTTATGTGCCCAAGGCACATGGGGCTTCCGCAAGGGTTTTCCACAAATGCCTGTCCTTCGCCTTTTTTTCTGCTCTTGCCCAGGTGAGCCCTCTATTGCTCAACATCCTTTCTGTTGTTCTTCTCCATGTCTCTTTTGGTCTACCCTTACTTCTGCTCCCCTGTGGTGTCCATCTTAGTGCTATTTTTGGTTGTGAGTTGTCAGTCATTCGGAGCAAATGTCCCAACCATCGCCAGCGTCTTTCCTCAATAATTGTTGTCAGTGGTTTCATCTGCATTTCTGCTAATAAAATGTTATTTCTTATGGTGTTTGGCCAAAATATTTGTTTAATTCTTCGTAAACATTCTGGAAAGAATTCAACTTGTTTTCTATGGTTTTGGTGATTTTCCAGCATTCACTTACATAGAGTAGTACACTTAGAACATTACTCTTAAATATCCTGATTTTCATATTTATGCTTAGTTTTTTTTATTTCCATATATTCTGCAGCATTGCAAAAGCCTGGTTTGCTCTAGTAAGTCTGCTGTTGATGTCCTCTGTGCTGTCTCCATTTTCTACTACTCTGCTGCCAAGGTATACAAATTCGTTGACCTCCTCCACTAACTTGTTATCTACCCTGAGTACATTTCTGTTGTTCACATTTTGCTTCATTAACTTTGTCTTTCCTACGTTGATCTTTAGTCCTATGTTGTTTGCATTCTGAGTTAGCTTGTTTATTTTATCTTGCATATCTTTGTGACTGCTTGATAATAGACAAATGTCGTCAGCAAAGTCAAGGTCCTCCAGCACTGTGTCAAGTGTCCATTGTAATCCTCTGCGTTTGTCTGATGTTGCCTCCTTCATTAACCAGTCTACTGCCAAGATAAATAATGTTGGTGATAGTACACATCCCTGTTTCACTCCTGTTTGTACCCTAAAGCTGCTGGAGGTATGTTCTCCACAGATAACTTTGCACTGAAAACCCTCGTATAGGGCTTTGATTACATGAACTATTTTATGGGGGAGGCCATGCCATCTTAGGATTTTCCACAGTGCATCTCTGTTGACACTGTCAAAGGCTTTCTCAAAATCTATGAATAATGCATATGTTGTGCTATGCCACTCATTTGCCTGTTCTAATATTTGTCTAAGTACAAATATATGGTCTATGCATGATCTTCCTTTCCTAAATCTTGCCTGCTCTTTCCGAAGTTTTTCCTCAAGTGTTGGTACAATTCTGTTGATGATTATTCTGCAAAATACTTTACTGGTGAGTGGCAGTAGGGTAATGCCTCTCCAGTTCCCACAATCTCTGAGGTCACCCTTCTTTGGTAGTTTTACTATAAGCCCAGTTTTCCACTCCTCTGGGGCTTTTTCTAAATCCCAAATTTGTTGTAATATCCGGCAAAGTTGTTTTGGTGTTTCTGTTTATTCTGCTTTCAACATCTCAGCAGTCACTTCATCTTCACCTGGTGCCCTGTCTGATTTTAGCATCTTTATCGCCTCCTTTACTTCATTTATTGTTATTGGTCCTGTATTGATGTTTAGTTCCGTTTTTGCTTCAGGTATATCTATTGCTTGTGCTGCTTGTGTTCTGTTTAGTAGGGTGTTAAAGTGTTCCCTCCATCTTTCAATTTTTTCTCTTTCTCCACTGACCAGTTGTCCATTTTGTGTTCTTACTGCACTTTCACATCTTGTGTTGAAGTTACCTGTCATCTGCTTTGTGATTTTATATATGGTTTTCATGTCATTTGTATATGCTGCTTTCTCTGCTGTTTCTGCTAAGTTGTCATAATATTGACGTTTATCTTGACGGCATGATTCCTTCACTTCTTTGTCTTTTTGTGCATAATTACTTAAAACTCGTTCTTTAAGCTGTTGTGATTTGGTGTTCAGTAATATTTTCTTGATTTCTTTTCTTTGTTCTATCTTTTCCCATATGGTCTCGCTTATCCATTCCTCTTTTCTCCTTTTCCGCTATCCCAGCACCTCTTTTGCTGTTTCCTGTAGTGTTTTATTGAACTCTAATATGGACATTTCTGCTTCGTCTTATAGGACACTGAAGCGGTTCTTAAGTATTATTGAGAATTCATTTCTTGTTTGCTGGTCTATCAGTTTTCTTGTATCAAAAAGTATCTTTCTGTGTTCTCCGATTTTGGCTTTCCTTAATTTTAGTTTTATTTTTGCTACCAGAAGGTTGTGATCACTTCCTACATCTGCTCCTTTCCTTGCTCGCACATCTTGTAGTGACCGTTTCCACTTGTTGTTTATTAGTATGTGATCGATTTGGTTTTCTGTGGTTTTATCTGGTGACCTCCAAGTCACCTTATGGATCTTTTTGTGTTGGAAATTTGTCCCTCCGATGGTCATCATGTTTTATTCACAGAAACTGCACAGTCTTTCTCCATTTTCATTTATTTCTCCGATTCCTTCTCTTCCCATGATTCTTCTTCTATCTTCATTTCCTTCACCTACTTTTGCATTGAAGTCGCCCAAGATGAGTAGCATATCATGCTTGGGTATTGTTTCTACTGTTGCTTGGAGGCTGTTGTAAAAATCTTCTTTTAATTCCTCTTCAGCTGCTTCTGTTGGTGCATAACAAACTATAATAGACAGCTTCGTGAATCTTGAGTTGAACCGTGCATATAATAATCTCTCATTTATTGGGGTCCATTTCAGCAATGCTCTTGATGCTTCTTTTGTTATAATCAATGCTACTCCTCCTTCATGAAGATCTTCTTTACCTGACCATATTATTGTATCTTCTGTGTGCTGTGTTGTTAATTTCCTTCTGCCTTGTCCTGTCCATCTTGCTTCTTGTGTTCCTAGTATGTCTAGTTTGTAACTGTGCATTTCCTTGATGGTTTGTGCTAGTTTTCCAGTCTGGTTTAGTGTTCTTACATTCCAGCTGCCTATTTGCATCTTACGTTTAGGTTCCAGGAGGTCTGCAGTCGGGCTGGGGACTTCCAGTGGCTGGCTTTCATCCACAACCTTCATGGGCTCAGTTTCTTCATACGCATTTCTCCTTCCACCTGCATTTGCTTTTTCCGTTGCTTCCGTTTCTGTAGCAGTCTGATAGTTTTTTTACCAAATAGGGTTGCTGGCCCTATTCTGAACCCTCCTTAGTCGCCTTTTACGATCATGCATGGTAGGGTACAGTGGTCCTATTCTTTGCAGATCCCGGGTACCACACGGGGGATTATTTGTTTTAATTGTTATATATTGATGGAGTTTATCAGCTTATCGTGAAGGTGGTAGAACTATATCTTGCGGATTTTGTTTCGTTGCACGAGCATGTGCTCTCCCTTGTATGTAGATACGAACCCAGGTCGGGTGATGTGTGCAGTGAGCAAGGATGTAAGACCAGGTTTATGAATGACCGCGGTAGAGTGTGCTTCCTCCGTTCTGAAGAGAACCAAGCTTTGACCTTTTTGATGAAGTGCCTGCATTCCCTTTTCTCCGGCTGCAGGTGACTGTGATTGCCTGTGATGACGGCCAGGGCGAGGCGATGGCTTGATCGACGGCCATTCATCGGGATCTGAGTTACGGATCTAAACGGGTTATGGTGGGAACATTCAGCATCACAAAGAAACAAAACAAAAACGTGTTTCACTACAACCCGTTCCATCAGCAGCGCTGCTCGTTTAAGTGCCTGTCTACAACAGGAACACACGTGATCTGTTCTCCAACAGATCAGGCACGTTACCCGCTGTACCTAAATATACCAGACTTAACAAACCTCCCCTTTCCCGGGGTGGGGGGGGGGGGGGAGGGGGGAACAAAACGCGGACTTTCCCTTTGTGCTGGATTAAAAGGGCGGGTCTTGATATGTTAGGGGCTATATTTGTAAAAATGAATGAAACATAGTATTTCCTTGTACTTCCGTGTACTTATTATGTTTCAAAATATAACTAAATGTATAAATATTTCATAAATGCAGAGTTTTTTTTTTTTGGGGGGGGGGGGGGGGGGGAGGAGAAGTGATGTGATGTTTTTAGACAATATTTGTTTCTACTTACCATCGGCTACCTCTAGATTTAGAGTATTTAACATCTGAGATACCTGGAACTACCTGTTGAAGTTGTCTTGTTTTGATATGTTGCATTCTCGCTAAAATAATGTCTGAAATAACCTTCTAACTACTTCTACAGTCGTCTAATATGTCTAGATCTACCTGGGATACATTCAAGAACAGTGGTCTGCTCACAGGGCATGTCCATACCCCTATCTACATCACCAAAAATTGACATTTCTCAGTCACAAACTTCGTTTTTCACGCTCGAATCGGTTGTAACTGAGCACTCTTCCGCCATTGTGAAAAGTACATGCGCAGTTAACGTGCAAATCAAAATGTGAATTGCAGTTATACGAAACGAAACATGTGGCAGTATAATACCTATGGCACCAAATTTAAAAAATCTACTTCGCCAGTATACTGCCTATGATACGATAAGAGTATTAAGTTCTACTTATTCGCTCTAGTAACAAGTCCTCCCAGATTAAATCTTCTTATTTAGTACAATGGGAAAATAGAAAATGCTGATAACGTTGCAGATAACGTGAACAATAACGTTAGTCAGCATGTCATGATAACTTTTGTCTGTTCGCGTTGTGTAATATCACAGACGGCCGATATGATCTTTTTTTATTTCACAAGCTGGTTAGGGTTTCTGTGCAGAAAACTACCGACAACAGAAAGCGAAACAACCACACATTTCCTCCATTTATGAGAGTCTGTTTTAATAATCATGGAGGTATAGGTAGGATCCACTTGGTGCTCTTCGTGGTGGAGCTGACAAAGTATCCAAGCATCACAGAAAACTAGAAGGGCAACGATACACCTTCTCTTGTAAGCTGCACAAAGAAAGAAAACTAGCAAAATTATCATGGTTATTTCCCCTAGCTGCTTTCCTAAACGGAGGAAAGTACAAACCAGAGCATCAAACAACAACAACACCAACAACAAAATTATAACAAATAACCGCAATTAATTCTTGTCTTATTTTGTGTCCGAAACCGCAGCAAGAGGAAAGCCCCGTAACCGATGTTTGTGACCTGATGAACCTTGATCCTGCGTCAATACTGGGCCCTAGAGGAGACTTGCTTTTCTTCCCCGGTGTTGGTAACTGAGTTCTGTGTTATCTCGAAACATGGCCGGATGTAGGTTGCTTTTTCACACACAAAAAATGTTACAACTACTACGTCGACTACCGACCGACTAGACCAGTGTTTCCCAGGCTTTTTTCTGGCTGCCGCCCCCTTTTCGCCCAGGCCATATCCTCAACACCCCGCCCCCCTCCCTTATGTACTACTTCTACAATAACCTGTTAACTCTTTGTATACTTCACTCCACACTGTGTGACGATAAGGCGGACACTTTTTCCCTTGTTTACACGGCATCAGCTGGTAATGATTTGGGCTCTAAAAGTGAATTTAATCATACAATGCTTAAAATCTGGCCAAAACCGGTTGTAGAAATCGCTTCCGGCGTGATAAAAGCGTCAACATGAGGTCCCTCGTGTGAATTGAGAGCCATGTTGTGATACACAAATTTAATTTTTGAAATGTTTTTCTAAGCTTATAGGCTACCGGCCGTGGTGTTGTCATGTTATTAATGTATTGTAGACTGTAAATTAACTGTAAATAAATAATTAATGTATATTTTATGTGAGGAAATGGTGTTTGTGTAAAATTCAATTCAATTTGTATATCATTGGACCCACTACAGAGGAAAATTGAGTGGGGAAAGAGAGAACATTTTTCATCATAATTTTTCATTTTTTTCATCTAAACTCTCCTCAATTCTTAGCTCATTTTTTCTATTATATACTAATATATTAATAGCAATTTTATTAGAAACGCAATATACAACTTTTCCTGTTAAAAAAAGTATATGTCATACTACGAATCAGGCTTTGCCTTTGTGATCCTTCTAAATGTGACAACCGTCCCATTCCACGTTAAGAAATTGACCCCATTGAGATGACCATTGGTCTTTTGAGGGAAAAAAAACAGTACACAGAGTTAATCTAGGGTATCCGTTAAATAACTAGAAACTTAGACAGCAAACCAATTTATTTAACACTGTGAAGGAGTACATTCACAACTCACCTACTGCTTTACTTTCTCAACGTTTAATGTGATGGGTGAGTTTCATGCAGGGACACAGGTTTCTCAACATCAGGTTGAGAAGTGCTAAGAAGGAAGACCCGCCGAAGGTCCCCCGTCCGCTGCTTTGTTTTCCTCAGTGCCCCTACTGCCCCTTTTCTTTCAATGCGCCCCCCCCACCCCTTTCTTTTTTTTCACCGCCCCATGGTCCTCTCCAACGCCCACAGGAGGGGGTGTTATCGCCCACTTTGTGAAACACTGGACAATGTGAACTACCACACTACGCCCCCAGAACTCACGTGTTTCGTCAATTCAGCAAATGTTTGCCCAAGAATCAGAATGCCCTTATCGGCAGCTATATTTAGATCAGAACTGGATACAAGACGCCACACCAGATAACCCAGGATCAGTTTGCTGGCTTTGTTTTCTAGAGAATATTTAAAATATGGAAGAACAGAAGCACCGAAATTATTCCACTTGAATTGTGCACTCTAACTGGGCCTTCCTATAAAGAAGAGCATACCGCGCTGTGTACAGATTACACAGACATCTCTGTCATTATTGAAAACAGCATTTGTGCTTTATAGCTTCTAGGTACAAGAAATTTTATACATTATTTTACAATTTATAAATAGCGTTTATATTTTATAGCTGAGGGTGTTATAAAAATTGTAGTGTTGGCCTCTCAGTTTTTTTTTTTACTCAATTAAGACATTTAAATCTTCTTTTGTCTGAGTATATTGTCTTAGTTTGTGCTACACGACAGCAGAACAGGTCTAGGATGGTTAGGTTTTTTTTTATGCAGGTATTATTTGATGTACGTCGCTGGATCTACATCGGCCCATGTACTTGGAATGGACGAAAAACGACTCCCACACCAAGCATTTACGTGGTCACCAGGGGGTAAAAGAAAGCGGGGAAGATCCAAAGACACACCAAGAAGAGTTATCAGCAAGGAACCGCCAGACATGGAGAGCCTTGTCCTCCGCCCTATATGCCATCTTTGACCCAAGAGGATCAACTAACTAACTAACCAACCAACCAACCAACTAACTAATTATTTGATGTGCTGTTTAAAGACAATCCTTTCAGATGTAGGAAATTGACTTTATAGATGAGAATTGTAAATTATTCCCAAAACTCTGATTTTAGAGGGTAAAGAACATAAATTTCCTCATTAATATTACTACTACTACTAATAATAATCGAAAGAGATAAATATTTAGTGTGATAAGAAGTAGTAGTAGTATTAGCAGAAGAAGAGAAGAAGAAGATGATGAAGAAGAAGAACAACAACAACCGAAAAAGAAGAATTGTAGAAGAAGAAGAAGAGTTCTTCTGGAAGCATAACTTAACGATGATACACATCTAACCTCTTCTATCTACACGTCAGTTCTAACACAGAAACGTTGTCTCTTACTTCACCAGGCAAATATGGCTCTGCGGGATGTTAGGCCAGTCTGGTTCGTTGGAGTAGTTCTCTACAGTATTGGTAAGTCCAGCACTGTCTGTTTCCCGTGTACTTCACAAGCAATCTTAACCGCTGTTTATTTCATATATTTAGAACATCATGTCTTGATAAAGTAACTCAGTCAGCAAAGTCAACCTAATTATCTAGACTTTTGTTAGGTCCTTATAGGTTTCACGGGATACAGGTCTGTCTCTGGTACTGTATCGACTGGTTACATTTAAAAAAGTAAAATCCACGTTTCCATACCATTAACGCATTTTGGGAATATGTATTTTCACGACATTTGGCACGTGAAAGTGTGATATGGTCAGTATTAGGCCTGGTTGTATTTAACTTCCCAGATTTCTCTGGTAACCATTTCTAGAAGCTGGAAGAGCTCCGAGACCTTTTTGGTGTGTACTACCAACAAAAAAAAAATATTCCCACTGCTGGGACTTGAACCAGGTACCACCGGATTAATAGACCCAGCAACTGCATAATTAATGACGCAACACAACAGACTGTAACCAGAATTACTAAAACAAGATAGCAAAAAGCTTCATTCGGACATTTAGTGTCATTCTTTCTTACAAAAATTGTTCTTGTTTCTTTCTTACAAGAATGTTCCCTGTTTCTTTCTTACATGAATGTTCCTTGTTTCTTTCTTACAAGAATGTTTCTTGTTTCTTTCATACAAGAATGTTCCTAGTTTCTTTTTTTTACAAGAATGTTCATTGTTTCTTTCTTACTCGAATGTTCGTTATTTCTTTCTCACAAGAATGTTCCACGTTTCTTCCATACAAGAATTTGCTTTGTTTCCATCTCACACGAATATTCCTTGTTTCTTTCTTACAGGGATGTTCAATGTTTCTTCTGTACAAGAATGTTCCTTGTTTCTTTCTCACAATAATGTTCCTTGTTTCTTTCTCACAATAATGTTCATTGTTTCTTTCTCACAATAATGTTCATTGTTTCTTTCGTACAGGAATGTTCCTTGTTTCCTTCTTACAAGAATATTCCTTGTTTCTACCTTTCGGGACTGTTCTTCTTTCTTTCTTACATTATATTCCTTGTTTCTTTCTTACAAGAATGTTAATTCTTTCTTTCTTACAAGAATATTCCTTGTTTCTTTCTTACAAGAATGTTTCGTGTTTCTTTCTTACACGAATGTTTCTTGTTTCTTTCTTACAAGAGTGTTCCTTGTTTCTTTTTTACAAGAATGTTTCTTGTTTCTTTCTTACACGAATGTTCCTTGTTTCTTTTTTACATGAATGTTTCTTGTTTCTTTCTTACAAGAGTGTTCCTTGTTTCTTTCTTACAAGAATGTTCCTTGTTTCTTTTTTTACAAGAATGTTTCTTGTTTCTTTCTTACAAGAGTGTTCCTTGTTTCTTTCTTACAAGAATGTTCCTTGTTTCTTTTTTTTACAAGAATGTTTCTTGTTTCTTTTTTACAAGAATGTTCCATGTTTCTTTCTTATATGAATTCTTACAAGACATGTTTCTTATAATCTTCTAAAAAAAAATCTAGAGTGTCTAATGTTGTCATCTATTTTCCGTGTTTTTGTCTGTTGTGCTCTTCTTGTATGTGATCCTTGAAAAAAAAAGTCTTTTTTTCTTTCTTTGTGAAAGTCCTTAAGATTAGAAGGTGTCCAGGTTACAGCCTTGCAGACTTTCGGTGGCTCATGTCCGGCTGGAGGCGTCCCATTCACCCAGCTGTATAAATAGGTGGCTTCTCTTGGAGCTGAGGAAGTACCATATGACAGTCGAGTATTCCGACTTGTCACTGAAAATATGTGCACTAACAGACAAGAAAAGAAAACAAACATACGGCTTGTATAGTCTGTGCGGCGGTGACGTTTGTGTTTTCAAGTCTTCTAATTATTGATGTCACGAAATATATTTATCATTTTAATAAATGTACTCATTTTAAACGACGTGCAACGAAGCCTGTCTGTATCAGAATTTCGTGTATTGAAAACAGAATAACCTCCCATAAAGTAGACCGGATGTGGGCTTGTACGACACATGCGCAGTTTATAGGACTTTGCTGTTCGCCGGAACATTGACCTATATCTGTGGGCGGATAATGCTGTGATGGGGCTGATATCTTCTAAGACTGGTACACATGTACCTGCCTTGAACCTTGCGTGAGGCCGCGTGGTTAGACACTCGGTGTACGACTCCGCTGGTACAGTGTTCAAACCTCAGCAGTGGGACTTTGTTTCAGGTGCACACCAGAAAGTCCCAGGGTTCACCCAGCCTCTAAAACTGGGTGCCAGAGAAATCTGGGAAGAGGTAAATGCGGCCAAGGAGCGACACTGACCACATCAGACTTTCATGTGCCGATGGTCTTGGAAATACGGGCCTCACATCGTGTTCCCGATACCTTTCAAGAATGTCCTTCTTTCTTTTTCTTACTAAATGTTCCTTGTTTCTTTCTTACAAGAGTGTTCCTTGTTTCTTTCTTACAAGAGTGTTCCTTGTTTCTTTCTTACAAGAGTGTTCCTTGTTTCTTTCTTACAAGAGTGTTCCTTGTTTCTTTCTTACAAGAGTGTTCCTTGTTTCTTTCTTACATGAGTGTTCCTTGTTTCTTTCTTACAAGAGTGTTCCTTGTTTCTTTCATACAAGAGTGTTCCTTGTTTCTTTCTTACAAGAGTGTTCCTTGTTTCTTTCTTACAAGAGTGTTCCTTGTTTCTTTCTTACAAGAGTGTTCCTTGTTTCTTTCTTACAAGAGTGTTCCTTGTTTCTTTCTTACAAGAGTGTTCCTTGTTTCTTTCTTACAAGAGTGTTCCTTGTTTCTTTCTTACAAGAGTGTTCCTTGTTTCTTTCTTACAAGAGTGTTCCTTGTTTCTTTCTTACAAGAGTGTTCCTTGTTTCTTTCTTACAAGAGTGTTCCTTGTTTCTTTCTTACAAGAGTGTTCCTTGTTTCTTTCTTACAAGAGTGTTCCTTGTTTCTTTCTTACAAGAGTGTTCCTTGTTTCTTTCTTACAAGAGTGTTCCTTGTTTCTTTCTTACAAGAGTGTTCCTTGTTTCTTTCTTACAAGAGTGTTCCTTGTTTCTTTCTTACAAGAGTGTTCCTTGTTTCTTTCTTACAAGAGTGTTCCTTGTTTCTTTCTTACAAGAGTGTTCCTTGTTTCTTTCTTACAAGAGTGTTCCTTGTTTCTTTCTTACAAGAGTGTTCCTTGTTTCTTTCTTACAAGAGTGTTCCTTGTTTCTTTCCAATGGCATGGAAACGGGATTTTAATTTTAACTTTGCAGGAGGTACTTTCTGAATTACCGGTTTTCTCAGTACAACATTCAGTACAACATTCAGTACAACATTCAGTACAACATTCAGTACAACATTCAGTACAACATTCAGTACAACATTCAGTACAACATTCAGTACAACATTCAGTACAACATTCAGTACGTTGCATTATTTCATGTAAAATTAAACAGACGCTACAAGCATCGGGGGAAATGCATCGTTCGCGCGAGTTTTTTTTCACCTTATTATGCCTTTACAAACAAAAAAATTGGCTGGTTCTCCTCAATGAAAACTGAGCACCGTCAGCTCCGATGATCCGTCAGCCAGTTTCGCCGATAGCTTTTTAGTCATCATCATCATCATCATCATCATCATGATGTGCCGTGCCGACTGGCGTTGGCTATTATGCTTCTCCAGAGTACGCGATCCTTCATGCAGGCCATCAGTTCAGTTGGTGATCTCCTCTCACACCATCCCGTCAGACTGTCCAGTATCATTTCTCTTGGTCTTCCTCTTGATCTTCTTCCTTCTATTTTTCCTGTTGTTAAATTTGCAATGCTCCTTCTTCTCATTGCATGTCCTATGAAAGTACATTGTACCTCTTTTATCTTTTTGACAAGGCTTTTTTGTCTCTCCAGCTCTTTTCATACATTCTTCATTAGTTATTTTTGCTGTCCAGGGGATTCGCAACATTCTTCTAATAAACCACATTTCTGCTGCTTCCAATGATTTTTGTGCACACTTGCCTATTGTCCATGATTCACTTCCATATAACAAGATAGGTTGAATATAGCATTTTAGGACTCGTTTTCTAACATTCATTGATAAGGATGTCTTGGTTAATATGTTTCTTATTCTCTGAAATGAAGTCTTTGATTGGCCTATTCTGTTCCTAATTTCTGTTCTGCATTTCCCACCTGAAGTTATTACTGCTCCAAGGTATTTGAATTTCTACACCTGCTTTAGAATAGTTCCGTTTAATTTTATACTGCATGTTGCTGGTGGATTCTGTTTAGTACGTTTTTTTGTTATAATATAAACCAGTGACGGTAAGCGACAGCCTTCAAAAGTTTCAGATTTTCTCTTTTTTAAATCGGTAATTTACCAGTATTTGCCGGTCAACGCGATCACCGGGACAACGTCTATCAGCATTCGGGTCCTGATAAACTTCTTTTCAGATGCCACCCGCTTTCTTGTAGTGCCTTTTATTTATTTATTTATTTTGTTCAGATAATAGTGAATTAGAGTTACGGTTTGCATGTCGTGGCCAGAGAATGTAGTCTTCTACTGGCGTGACTGAGGCAATATGCACTTTCCTTGCAGAGTTTTGTCTTGCATTGTTAGATATATCCCTAGTGACTGTGATATCAATGGTGTGACATTTCCTATTCTTTCTCCCCAGCTCTCATAACTTACATTGTTGGATTTGCCACGAAGGAGTGGTTTACCATCAACGAAATACAACAAGCTGGTCTTTTTCGGGTATGCAATCTCCAAACAGGCGCTTGCATGGACATTGTGGATGATCCTGGTAAGTTGACATAAACAACAGCTTTCTTCATGCGGTAGGAGGAGGGGAGGGTTGACTGAGAGCGAGAGTGGGAGAAGTTGTCGTTGATGCTGAGTGGCAGCGGGGCTTTGTAAACAGAACGAGGAGAAGGACGAGGACTGGCAACTCGTGACTTCTTAACAATATACACGTTGAGGACTTTCACTTGTTTGCCATGTCGGTTGCCTAACCTTGTCCTGGGAAGCTGAGATTTGTCTCTACCTGTGTGGTAGTGTACGAATAAATCAAATATACTGTTAAAAAAAAAGAAGCTCAACATTACTGTAGTCTTAATGGACACAAATCTTCTAACTTGTATCAAATTTTATTTTACAGAATTAATGTTTCAATCTTGGCTAGAAGAAACTTTAAGACTTTAACAATTAAATTATGTTCATTAAATTTGGTTTGGATTTTTATTATTTACGACTGAGGCCTCCTTTTCAGTAATGTGTATGGCCTCCTCTGGCCTGTACCAGAGAAGGTCATCTCCGTGTCATGGATCCGATTAGCTGTTGAATCTACTGTTGTGGGATGGCTGCCCATTCTTCCCACAGTGCAAGAGACAACTTCGGAGATTGGTTGGCGCCACATCTCGCTGGGGGGACTTGTCTGTTGAGTTTATCGCATAAATGTTCTCTTGGGTTCATGTCTGATGAGATAGATGGCCACGGACTGGTCTGGACGTTGTTGTCAGCGAGGAACTGGGTGGTGAGTTGTGCCACATGAGGTTGAGTGTTATCATGCTGAAAAATCGACCTTGGTGCAGCCAAAAGTGGAAGGACGTGAAGACGAAGAATTTCATCGACGTATCGTTGGGTATTCATTGCGCCCTTCAATTTGCACCAGGTCACTTTTTCATATGAAGTTGATCGTCCCCCCCCCCCCCACCAGTACACCTCCATAACCATGTAGAGGAGCCTCATCCACGCAGTTCTGATCGTAGCGCTCACGGACTCTGCGGTAAACTCTTCTCCGTCTATTGTGTCGCTGGAGCAGAAAGAATGATTTATCACTAAACTAAACCCTTCTCCAATCATTCGCAACGGTCCATTGACGATGCTGGTTCGTCCACTGCAGTCGGTTCTGGCGATGCCGGTCCCTAAGAACAGGACCTCTGTATGGTCTTCTACCCCAAAGACCAGCGTCGTGCAGCCAGTTACTGACTGTTTGATTTGAAATTCGACGAGCTGCTGTCATTGACTGGACTGTTGAGGACGCTGATGCAAATCGATTCTTGAGTTGACGCAGCCGTATGAAGCGGTCTTCGGCAGGAGTTGTGACTATGGGTCTTCCATTTCGCGGCCGGTCTGCAACTGAGCCAGTTTCTTGAAATCGTCTCCAGAGCCGACTAATGGTGGTTCTAACCGCATTAAATTGTCTGGCCACTAAACTTTGTGACTGTCCAGTCTGTAAACATCCAATGATGATGAGTCGTTGTTCTGTAGTGAGATGAACCATACTTGCGCATTGAATTTTCAAATGAAATGATTCGAGGAGCGTCAGTCTTTTATAGGCATTCAGTAACATGGTCAGTGAGTTTTGTGTTCAGTAAGTTTCACGGGATTCTCGTGAACCTGTCATGAGTTATTGTCAAAAATTCTGTTTTGATTAGTGTCGCTTTTCTATGCTCATAAATCATCTGCTGAGTACAATTCAGGTCAGCACGTGAAGTTGATGTCCAAGTGTACTTTTCTGGCAATTTGCCCTTGTCTGATCAGCAAACTTCAGTTTAAATCGCAACATCGTATTCATTGTATTTCTTTTATTTATTTATTTTTTGAACAGCACAATACTTTTCTCTTATTTATATTATAAGGTACAGGAGATAGACATTTGAAAGTTCTTAATCATATTATGTCTGGCCTGTTATCTGTTCTTAACTTTATTTCCATCTCTAACTCATTCCTTTACATCAAAACATCACAGTGCAGGAAAACACAAATACTGATTATTCATCAAAGATCATCGATTATATTATCAATGACAAGATCAATTTTTATCCATATTTTTTTCAACATTTATGATTCATTCATAAAATATAAGCACAAAAAAAGGAATGACTGCAATTAGTTAACATTCATTCATTCATTCATTTGCATGTCCCTTGTGGAACTTTGCCTTCCCAACAGCACTCCTGTAGGCCTCTCGATTGCGACCAAGATGGCCTGCTGCTGGTGCATCCATTTGCAGATCATCAGCGATGTCTTGCAGCCTTCTTCGCCTTGGTCTTCCTCTCTTTCTTTTTCCCATTATGTACCCCTCCAAGACGGTTTTCTCTAGATTATCATGACATTTAATGTGTCCAACCGGCTCAGTCCAGGGGTGGAAGTCACTAACGGCGAGGATTCGTCCTCCTGGACACAAGCTCCATCCTGGTCACAACTAGGAAAGGTAGCGGCCACGACCACAAAATGCTGAAGTCGGAGACACTGGACCAGGGCAGTCTAGATAGGCAACCACCTCTCACCCGGCGGGTATGTATGCGTATCCTAATCACGCTGAGGTTTTCCGGTGAGAAAGTCCAACACTGGACTGGATGGGCAACCACCTCTCACCCGGCGGTGATCCATGGGTATTTCAAAACACGTCGAGTTTTTCCTGTGAGAAAGTCCAACTCTGGTCTGGGTGGACTATCACCTCTCACCCAGCTGGGATATCCTGATATTCTAAACACGTCGAGGTCTTCCGGTGAGAAAGTCCAACTCAAGACTAAACTTGTGCAACGAAAATCACGGTGTCACGCAATTCCGCTTCTGAGACCCACCAAGAATACTGGCTCAAGCCCTGAGATACTCTGAACCTCCTGTGGTCCTCTCTGGGATCTCGTGTGGTCCTTTCACACGGGGGACCACGAGAAGTAACGAGGACCACAAGGGTAAATTCAGTAGGATCACAGTGCGGTCTTAGTGGTAGAAGCGAACGAAGAAGAAGAAGAAGAATGTGTCCAAAATATTTAAGTTTTCTCTCTTTAATCCTCTTTACTAGCCAGCATTCTTCAATATTAAGTTCTTGTAGTATGGATATATTTGTTCTTTTTTGTGTCCATGATATTTGAAGAACTCTCCTGTAGTACTTACATTCAAAGGCATTTATGTGTTTCCCAGTTGTTTTGTTAAGTGTCCAGGTCTCACAGGCATACGATGCGATGGGAAAGATGCATGCCCTTAAAAATCTTAATCAATTAACGCCTCGTACATATTATGGGGTTAGTATGATTACAACGAAATCGTCCCGTATATGATTTCGAACTACTGTCCTTAATGATTAATTGTCTATTTGTAAACAAAGAGTACAACTGGTAAGAAAATATAACAAATGCATGAATCTTTCTGTGACATGTTGTGTAGAAAGATGGCCCAGTTACAGGAAGAGTTTCCTTCTTTACAGGTGAAACTAACTGGCGAGTTGGACAGGGTCTGACCTCGACAGGACTGGCTATGCTACTGATTGGAGGCACGCTGACAGTTGCTTCAGTAGTTTTTGACACGCTAACAGTGATGTCTCTCGCTGGGTGTTTTCCTATAATCGTTGGAGGTCAGTCTTGCAACTAAACTTTGAACATCTATCTATCTATCTATCTATCTATCTATCTATCTATCTATCTATCTATCTATCTATCTATCTATCTATCTATCTATCTATCTATCTATCTATCTATCTATCTATCTGTCTGTCTGTCTGTCTGTCTGTCTGTCTGTCTGTCTGTCTGTCATCATGTTATCAAACATATAATTTGCTTCATTTTCCTAATATCTTTACTAGTAATCTCAATTAAGAAAAGAATTTTCGAAAAGCTACGACGAGAGAGAAAGAAAGAAAGAGAAAATGAGAGAGAGACAGTGAGAGAGAGAAAGAGAAAGAAAAAGAGTTGGAGATACTATTTTATGAAGTTATCGAGTCAGGCTTGTATAGCTCTACAATGTAAAACTACTACTGACACCATTTCCGGCAAATTATATGGTTCTTAAAGAACCCACTCTAGATTCGTCGTGGACCACATACATTCTTTCATTCCCCCCGTAAGAGAATGTGCTGAGATATGCCTAAATTATCTACCCTCTCTGCTAGGTGTTCTTGGGGCTGCAGGTGGCATATATCACCTGGTGAAGGGGAGCGACTTGATCTCTGGCGCTGTCGTTGGTGAATTCAGCGTCAACTGGTCATCTCTTGTCTTCATTGTGGCTGCCTTCGTGGAAATTATTAGTGGAATTATTTTATTAGTGGCTTTCAATAATCGCAACAGAGGTTCCCAACAGCGTGGATATTAAAAATATATGTACATATAGACGCTAAACGTATATTTAAATTTACATTATAAATGATAATACTTAATGAATATAAAACTTGATACGGCTACATGTATATTTTTAAAATGCATTTAAAAATAGATTTTGTACTTTATTTACTTTGTTTTTATATCAGTTATATTAAACTTAGTACCTGATTTATGATATATTTATATCAGATATGATAATATGTACACATTATTGGGCTCCATATAAACCAGCTTTATTAAGTTAGTGAAAACGGGTGTTATGAAGGGTAGAAAATACCTCTATGTTGTGTGGTCAGCGTGACCAAAGATAGATTTCTGACCAGTTCAGAGGGATGCCATTCCACCAGTCATAACAAGTCTTCAAGATCAACTGGACGCCAAAGAGGAGGAGGGCAGATGTGTATGACAGTGGCAGACTGACAATACTAACACAGTGTTTCCAAACTTCACATGAGAGGTACTTACATCTCCCTACATGAGAGGTATTTACATCTGCCTACATGAGAGGTACTTACATCTTGCTAGAAGAAAGGTACTTACATCTGCCTACACAGCTCAATTGTCCAACCTAAAGTTTTGGAAGACGTTAATATTTGAAAATAGAAAACAAGCAGAAATTTTAAAAAATGTTCTGTCAGCATCGACGATTGGATAATTTAATTTTAAAAAATAACTTGGAAGGTATCATTGGCTGTAGGTGCCGAGGTGATGTAGTGGTTAATGCACTTGCCTGTCGATCAGAAGTTCCTTGGTTCAATTTCATACTCGGGCGAAATATTTTCCTAAAAAAAAAATGGGTGCCTGAACTCTAAGAAACAAAGGACAGCCAGGACAGGTGCTGGCATCCCTACCTCTAACGCGGCAGTGGCCTAGAAATGTGAAGGGAGTAACACTATGGCTCGCAAATTCAACGGGACATACATCATTGGCTACAGCGGGCCACATTCAGTACTCGCAGATCTATGGCAAGAACTGACAGTTTCTGGGGGTTTTTCTTTGGGGGGGGGGGGGTGGAGGGGAAGGGGGGGGGGTTAATGAGTCGAGAGCATGAAGAACTGGTAAACGTAAAGATAAAATCCCCGTTTCCATGTCATTAAGGCATATTGGGGATTCGGTATTAGGCCCGTTTTTGCAAGAAAATGTGACGTGGGGAATATCAGGGCTGACTGGGTTTATCTTCCAATGCAAGAAGGGATGTGACGCATGGACCGTCTTCCTGGTTCGGCCAGCCAGTGAGAGGGTTCCAGTGCATCGAGAGCAGAGAGAGAGAGAGAGAGAGAGAGAGAGAGAGAGAGAGAGAGAGAGAGAGAGAGAGAGGCAATCATGGAATAAAAAAGCGAGTGAAAGATTTCACTTTAGTCTTGTGATTTGTGTTTTCGTGAGGTAAGGCACGGATTTAAAATGTGTGCAGTTCTTAGTATCTATTGTGTATATGTGCCTAATCGGGATAGAGTTGTAGTTTTTGTGTTATACATCAAAGTTATCCCGCTACCCCTGTAATGTTGTTTTCATGAAGGATCTGTGTGTAGACGTAAGTTGTGTTAGTATTATTAATATGAAAATAGGTAATCGAGAGCAGACTGGTAGTTAGAATGTGTATATTTTTCATTTTAGGTATCGAGTGCACTTAGAGGGGCACTACATATTGTTCAGGTGATTATATTAGTATCGCTTTTTATGGTATTGATTATTGTTTGATTGTATTGATGGATTGTATGGAAGTTAGGAGCATTGCACAAGGAAGGGTGCACGGAGAGCCACCAGCGCAGTAGGCGCAATGACGGGTGTCATAAGGTGGAAGGAAGGAAGGAGTGAGGGGAAAAATAGGAGGAAGGAGTTATAGAAGAAAGGAGACGGTTGCGCAGGCAACAGAGTAGTACTGAATTAAGAAAGGAGGCTACCAGATGAGAATCGACCAAAGTCGTAGGATAGAGAGTGTGGAGGAAAGTAGAGAAGGGAGAGATATAATGAGCTACCAGGTGCCCGGGCACCGATGACCAAAGTCATAAGTTAGAGGATAGAGGGAGAAGAGGTGGGACTAGAAGAAAGGTAGAAACCCAAGAAACAGCTGATGTATATAGGGAACTAGTAGAAATGGAACTCATGATTGAGACAACTAGATAATTGATATTAAGGAACCATGCTATTACTGGTATTGATCACTGGCAGTTAAGTTGTGTCATGTACTCTGTGTTGTTGTCCTGTTCTGTCATTCTCGTTTATTAAACAGCGTGAGCTGGAACTTGTTTTGAAACTTTTAGTTCTGCGTTTTCATTTTATATATAATTGGCTGTTTCTATGTGTGGTGTACATGGATAATTAACATCTTAAATAATGATTGACGTCCCAATATGGCAAGTCTGACACAAGTAGAGAGAGGACCTACACAATACGAGAAGTACCTTATTACATCACAAGAACCAAAAGAGAATCAGTAAAAAAAAAAATACAATCTAATGTAATACCATATATGAGAAGATTACATTTATGTAATCCACTAATTATAATTAAGTTTACACCAGCATCACACGGCTCTCTCGTCTACCGAGGGATTGGCTACTTTCAGCGTAACCATGGCTACCATCTGATTGTTACCTTCTTTAGAGAGAACTTAGAGTAAACGAAAACACGGCCATGTCTGGGGTACGTCGTGCTGGAAATATGTTAAAGAATTGAGAATGGGTATAGAATAAGAACTCGAGAGACAAGAGCAGACTAGCAACTGTTGGGAGGTCTTAAAGTAACAGAGCACAGGATTGTGTGGCTGAGCCTTGAAAGTAACAGAGCACAGGATTGTGTGGCTGAACCTTGAAAGTAACAGAGCACAGGATTGTGTGGCTGAGCCTTGAAAGTAACAGAGCACAGGATTGTGTGGCTGAGCCTTGAAAGTAACAGAGCACAGGATTGTGTGGCTGAGCCTTGAAAGTAACAGAGCACAGGATTGTGTGACTGAGCCTTGAAAGTAACAGAGCACAGGATTGTGTGGCTGAACCTTGAAAGTAACAGAGCACAGGATTGTGTGGCTGAACCTTGAAAGTAACAGAGCACAGCATTGTGTGGCTGAACCTTGAAAGTAACAGAGCACAGGATTGTGTGGCTGAACCTTGAAAGTAACAGAGCACAGCATTGTGTGGCTGAACCTTGAAAGTAACAGAGCACAGCATTGTGTGGCTGAACCTTGAAAGTAACAGAGCACAGGATTGTGTGGCTGAGCCTTGAAAGTAACAGAGCACAGGATTGTGTGGCTGAACCTTGAAAGTAACAGAGCACAGGATTGTGTGGCTGAGCCTTGAAAGTAACAGAGCACAGGATTGTGTGGCTGAACCTTGAAAGAAATCTTAAGCAAAACACTTTCAGACGCGAGAGAAAGAAAAATGACAAGAGATTACCTGGGACTTGAATCACGGACTCCCTTAGGAAGAGCAACCGCCTAGCCACGAAAGGATAGTGCATTAATCAACTTAGTCATCTAGCACACCCCCCCCCCCATTACCCCACCCAGAAAAAAAAAGATTTAGCTATGAAACAGCTTTTTCTTGGAGTGCTAGATGATAAAGTTGAACAAGATTAACGTTCTGCTTTTTTCCTTAATTATATCTCCACTGATTATACATCTTCATTAATTATACTCCGTTGATTATATATCTCTACTGATTATACATCTTCATTAATTAAACTCCGTTGATTATATATCTCCACTGATTATACATCTTCGTTAATTATACTCCGTTGATTATATATCTCCACTGATTATACATCTTCATTAATTATACTCCGTTGATTATATATCTCCACTGATTATACATCTTCATTATTTATACTCCGTTGATTATATATCTCCACTGATTATACATCTTCATTAATTATACTCCGTTGATTATATATCTCCACTGATTATACGTCTTCATTAATTATACTCCGTTGATTACATATCTTCATTAATTATACATCTTCACTCAAATAATTAACATGAAATGAAGTTTTAGAATAAATGCTTGTATTTTACTGGAATGAATAATATATTTCAGTATAATAAGAAACTTAAACAAGATGTAATAAACCAAAAGGGAGATAAAATCAAACATATACAGCACAGAGTATCGGTTCATGTAGGGCATAGTTTATACAGACTACCACTGCTGGAATGAGTTTAAAACTGTCCAGTAGGCGCGAGTTGGCTGTGCGATAGTGGCCTGTGGTATATTCCAAAGATTGTGGGTTTGTGGCTCAGTCATTCAGTCCAGCCAGCAGCAAAAAAGTCGACTAGACACATTAGTGCTTGAAAACAAGCACATGAATATAGAATATATCTGCCTGCATGGCGACGCACACTAAATGACATATACACAATTGTCAGTAACCGAAAGTGAAAAAGGACACTATACCAAGTTCAGATACAGCCAAGCAGATCACTTCACTCGAGATCACAACAGACTCAAAGGTAAAAATAAGAACATCAGGACACGAACCCCGTCCTATAATGTTTGTCCCGTTTAAATAAATGCATATCTAGGTTTCAAAACACCATCAATGCCTCTCTGCTTGCTCTTCTACCGGACAGCGTCATTATGTTCTGCTGCTTGTTCCTCTACCAGACAAAGTCATTATGTTTTGCTTCTTGTTCCTCTACCAGACAAAGTCATTATGTTTTGCTGTTTGCTCCTCTACGAGACAAAGTCATTATGTTCTGATGTTTGCTCCTCTACGAGACAAAGTCATTATGTTCTGCTGCTTGTTCCTCTACCAAACACAGTCATTATGTTTTGCTTCTTGTTCCTCTACCAGACAAAGTCATTATGTTTTGCTGTTTGCTCCTCTACGAGACAAAGTCATTATGTTCTGCTGCTTGTTCTGCTACCAGACAAAGTCATTATGTGACAGAAAAACAGCAGCATAGCACCAGTAGAACCTACAACTACCTGACAGTGACCAGATTGGCAAGACCCCAGCAGGAGATAAAACCATCAACACCCAAAGCATAGAACAAAAGCAACAGTTCTGTGAAGAAAAAAACATTCCGTATATGGTCTCTATAACATTCAGTAAATGGTCTCTATAAAGTACAAATAACTCTCGAAAATTACATTATATAATCTCTATAATCCATAAACAACTCTTGAACGTTACATTATATGGTCGCTATTAAGCATAAACAACTCTTGAAAGTTACATTATATTGTCTCTATAAAGCATAAACAACTCTTGAAAGTTACATTATATAGTCTCTATAAAGCATAAACAACTCTTGAAAGTTACATTATATAGTCTCTATAAAGCATAAACAACTCTTGAAAGGTACATTATATGGTCTCTATAAAGCATAAACAACTCTTGAAAGTTACATTATATGGTCTCTATAAAGCACAAACGACTCTTGAAAGTTACATTGTATGGTCTGAATAAAGCACAAACAACTCTTGAAAGTTACATTATATGGTTTCTATAAAGTACAAACGACTCTTGAAATTTCTATTTAAATCAGTTGTAGATACGCAGCAGATAACGTGTTCTATAACAAAATAAAAACATGAACGAAAAATGGATTAAAAATGAGCATACTGATAACAGCTTCAAAATTGCATACTTTTTTTAGAATTCCTAAAACTTCTCTTTGAAAAAGCTGAGATCTGAGTTACATTTCTGAGCCTACTCTTTCCTTGTACTTGATGTATATGTTGTTCTGTATCACAACCAAAGCCTCGTCATTGTTCAAGATTCATTGGATAAGTGGCTGTTTTCAGTAGCAAAGATTTATCATTCGTTATTTTAAGGAAGTAAAATTCACTCAGATCAATCATTAGTTCCGTTTATGTGACCTGTCCTGCACAGAAGGTAGCTCCTTTATGTCATGCAGGCATCCAGAGGGCACGGTGTTAGTGCTCATATTTTCCTTGACCTGTCAGCACACACTAGAGGGTGATGTGGTCAGCATCAAGACTGACCGTCTTTCCTTCCCCAACTCTTCCCCCAAGTCGAGTACCCATTTCTACAGCTGGATGACTGGCGCCTCCGATCAGGTTCGAACCCCGGACCTTCGAAATGGTGCAATAACCACCTCACCACTCAGGCGTCCAACTGGACCAGTGCTCGTGTCTAAATTGTCACTGTCATTTTCTTCCTCAACATCGTCTTCTGGCTTTGGATTATCAGAAAAGTCAGGATACTCAGTAAACTCTTGACGAGAAAAGGAAAGATAGTAAATTGTTAACGAGAAAAGTCAAGATATTAAACTGTTAACGAGAAAGTAAAGATAGTCAGTAAACCGTTCATGAGAAAACTCAAAATTGTCAGTAAACTGTTCATGAGAAAAGTCAAAATTGTCAGTAAACTGTTCATGAGAAAAGTCAAAATTGTCAGTAAACTGTTCATGAGAAAGGTCAAAATTGTCAGTAAACTGTTCATGAGAAAAGTCAAAATTGTCAGTAAACTGTTCATGAGAAAACTCAAAATTGTCAGTAAACTGTTCATGAGAAAACTCAAAATTGTCAGTAAACTGTTCATGAGAAAACTCAAAATTGTCAGTAAACTGTTCATGAGAAAAGTCAAAATTGTCAGTAAACTGTTGACGAGAAAACTCAAAATTGTCAGTAAACTGTTGACGAGAAAACTCAAAATTGTCAGTAAACTGTTGACGAGAAAACTCAAAATTGTCAGTAAACTGTTGACGAGAAAAGTCAAGATAGTCAGTAAACTGTTGACAAGAAAAGTCAAGATAGTCAGTAAACTGTTGACGAGAAAAGTCAAAATTGTCAGTAAACTCTTGACGAGAAAAGTCAAAATTGTCAGTAAACTGTTGACGAGAAAACTCAAAATTGTCAGTAAACTGTTGACGAGAAAAGTCAAAATTGTCAGTAAACTCTTGACGAGAAAAGTCAAGATAGTCAGTAAACTGTTGACGAGATATGAATCTTCTCTTCCCTTGATCCTTTGCTGGTTGTAATGGATGAGATACAATATAAAAGTTATGTTGAAGATAAAGAGCAATGGAAGATTTTTTTTTTTTTTTGACCAGCAAAGTGAAGCATTGGCAGTTCCATTGTGGGCATAAAGTGACATGCTGCTGGTTTACAAAGGGTTAAACATCAAACCATCATCATCATCATCTTGTGCCGTCTCCCCACGGAAGTTTGGCTTCAATGAATCTCCACTTTGTTCTCTTTCTTGTCTTCGTAGAACACTCGGCCAAGCTTGTCCCTGCATCTTTTGATAATGTCCACCATCTATATCGCTTCTTTTCCCTTCCTTATTGCCCTCAAGAAGGGTCTTCAGTATAGTACTGTGGCTCTTGACATGTCCACAGTATCTTAGCTGTCTCGTTTTTATGATTTTCAATATTTCTCTTTTCACTTCTACTTCGTTTAGCACTTTGTTGTTTCCATAAACAATTTTTTATTGTTATTGGTTGTTTAATTTCTTTTACCACCAGAAAACCATACCTCCATCCCTCACCCCCACCACCGTTCATTTACTATTATAAAACAATCAGATGTACCACGTTACATAATGGCAGTGGTAAAATCTACAAAGCTTTGCTGAAGTAAAACTACCTACTAATAATTTAACGTCGAAGAAAGATAACGTAAAATATTTCATCATTAGCAGAGTAATGTCCCTTCTCCGAATGTCGAGCTACATCAATGTGAACAAATAAATAACAAAATGGAATTATCACTTTAAAAAGCTCTATCTAAAAAAGTGTTTGAAAATTAAATTAAAACATCTATAAGAAGTCGGTCTTTCAAGATGCAAATAGTAACAATGACTTTTAAGAAACTCATTCAGCATTAGCATGTTTTCCGGCTGAAGTTGTACATTTGATGCATCTTGCACACTCGGTGTTCCGTAGAAAGACTCATCCGCTGGTAGATTTGACATAGAAGTCATACGCTACTGGGTTCACACGGTCAAAGTTGCGCTCGAAGATGTGGTCGTATGGGTATGGAATGCTAACTGAGGACAAGTCGTCCAGACGTTGCATCTGTGAATAGAGAGAGAGAGAGAGGTTTTTTTTTTGTTCACAAAAAGAAGTTAACGAGGAAAGTCAAGATAGTCGGTAAAGTGTTGACGAGAAAAGTCAAGATAGTCATATCACAAACAGAAAAGTATTCGGGGCTCTAAGGGCCCGAGACAGTGGTTCTCAGCCCAAAGGTGGGTCATGACAGGGAGTTTTGTGGGCCGCGTTGAAGTCTCAAAGCAACAAATAAAAAAAAAATAGAAAAAAAAGTAGATGCAATAAAAAAAAAATATTCCGCGTTTTTCACGCAACGTACAGGAACAGACTACAAACGGATACAAGCCGCAGAATTGTAGGTCGCATTATTAGTAGTCCGTAGTGCGGCTATTGGAGAAAGGATGGTCCAAACAGCGTTTCTTCCAGCATCAAACAGAAATGTGACGTACATAAAAAAAACGGCATCGCTTTTGAAGTGCGACACCGGCGTCTTTCTGACCGTGTTGCTGAAACGCGCAGGTTTACGAAGTAATTTTGAAGAACAGTGGGTGTAGATTCTACGAGAGAGCAGAAGTGAAATATAATTCTCCGCAGTTGTGTTTTAGTTTAAAAATCATATTTAACTGGCTTGAAAGCCGCTATTCGGTCTTGGTGTTGTGTGTAATTCGTATTGGATTAATCAACAGATTCCAGTAATCCACGTAGTGATCGTGGAGACTTTTCTGATAGCCTATTTTATTGTTTAAACTTTAAAACTTTCGGCGCTAAAATGGATCGATTTGTGAAAATGTAAGCAGATAAAAGGGATTGTTACGACAGTAAAACTGGTTTAAATAATAAATGTACATAGAGGTGTATAGTGTAGTTTTACAAAGTGGCAGAGGGAGTAAGTAAAGTGAGGGAAAAAAAACGAATAGAAAGTATGAGAATGTATAAATGAAAAACATACAACATTCGATATTTCGGAGTGGGCCTTTTTCGAGGATTACGTGCACAAACGAGACCAAATGTAAGCCTTCGACTTCGCGCAAACAAATTCATAGTAGTGGCAGCAAACATCACTGTGATGGAGATGACATTTACGTTGATACTTGTAAGAAAAGTAAACACGTTGGAAAATATAATGTGGAGTGTATTAAGTACGGTTTCGTTCCATCAACAAATGACCAAAATCTGCCAAAGTGTGTTATTTGTTTGCGAATCCCCTCTAAAGAGGCAATAAAGTCGACGAAATACCGTCGGCATCTAACTACGAGTACAGAACGTCCAGATCTACAGAATAAAACCAAAGAATTTTCGAACGTAAAGCCGAGGAATATAGTAAACAGAAGACAGTGTTAAAAACAAGAGCCACTCTGGTTGCCAAGGTAATCGCAAAATCAAAGAAACCGCACACTAACGGAGAAGACTTTATCATGCCAGCTGCTGTTGAGATTTTGTGACGTATTGTTCGGCTCAGAATACGCTACAAAACTGAAAAGCATTTCCATCTCGAACGATACTATCCGCAGAAGAATATCTGAAATGTCCGAAGACATGTCGCGCAGAAGAAGAATTAGCCGAATTGTCCAGCAATCGAACATTACAAATCAACTTTAACGACCACGTTGTGGATATCTCTACCCTCTTGGTGCACTGTTTCATTGGAATATTCGTTTTTGTCAGCCCTGGCAATGAAAGGTCTTCTACCTTTTTCAACAACTTATTTATGCGAAGTTTCATTTTCTGCATTGACTACAATGAAAACGAAATATCGTTCAAGAATGAACGTGGAGGATGATCTTCGAGTATGTTTGTCACAAATTCCAGCCAGAATAGACATGCTATCCATCTGGAAACAATGCCATCGTTAAGGTAAATGAAAAGAACTTTTGTGTAGCAATGAATATGCAGTTAAACATGTAGAGAAAATATTACATAATACTTTATAAAATTAGATTTATACCTTGCAAATATAAAGCACTTTATTAGTGGGCCGCAAAAATTTTGACTTTTAAAATTGGACTATGCAGCAAAAGGGTCTAAGAACCGCTGGCCTGGAGCATGAGGAGAATAGATCTTCTAGTGTAAATGATATTTTTATAATGGGCCCAAATGATAGAAAATCGTCCATTAGCATTCATCATGCACTACTAGAGAGGCCTAATCGGCAGGTACAAAGATCTTTGACTGAAAATATTTCGTTTACAAAAAAAAAAAAAAAAAATCACACTATCTTCAGCCTGTCTGTTTGTCAGAAGATGAATGTTACACAAAAGGTTTTTACAAATTCTTGCAATTCGTAGAAAGAAGTGGGTACACAAATTATTTTAGACACGAGACATAGGAAAATAGAAACAAAGTGACATAGAATCGAACATGGGACTCTAGTCGATCAAACAGTCACCAACATCCGAGAGGGCTATCAACTCACCCACTACTTTCTGGACTTCGGAGGGGGGGAAGGATGGCCGATTCACAGTCATTATCTTACTTCTGTGCTGTCTCTGGTGTAATAAGTGCTTTGACAACTATATTTATGGTCACGTCAAACATATTTAGTGTCATCAGTTTGTTGTGTATAAACTTCACTGTTTCCTTCTCCTCCTCCTCCTCCCCTTCCTGCTCCTCCCCTCCCCCTCCTCCTCCCCCCTCCAGCTCTCCTCTTCTTCTTCTTCTTCTTTGTCTTCTGATGCAGACCATTTGGCCATTAGCGACACAGGGAGTTTCAGACATTGGTCCAGATTAAGATGAGAGGCCTGGGTCACTGTCAGGTTATGTTTCCTCATTGTGTCTTTCACACTATCTATCCACCTTTTCCTTGGTCGTCCACGCGCCCTCTACCAAGATGTTCACTGCTTTTAAAATGCGAAAACTGTACTTTAAAAACCCTACAGTTTGTATAAACAGAATTTCTAGATTTCAAGACGCTGTGCCGGTGAAGGAGGACGGTAGCTAGACTGTCAGAACTGCTCCTTGCGGATTCTGGGCATTAACAAAGCAGAGAGAAGAGCACATGTAGGAGAACACACACTTTTTTTTTCATTTTTGTGTTTCAAATTTAAATAACAGTGAGAGATACGAGAGATGACGACTGCTGTAAAACTGGTTCTGATAACAAACGTAGACAGTGGTGTGTGGTTCAGTATTATAATAAGACTGAAAGAGTAAGGATATAAAAATAGATAGGAAGAGTTAGAATAGAAAAAGTTAGAGAGAGTGAGGATACAAAAATAGATGGAAAGAGTGTTGATACAAAAAGGTAGAAAGAGTGAGGAATGACCACGCAGAGTGCAGATCTGAGATTGAAATTATTTGATATTTAGAGTGGTAGAACCTTTGCCGCTGCCTCCTCCAGCTGTGTCAATGCTCGCATCTTAGAGTGGTAGAACTTTTGCCGTTGCCTCCTCCAGCTGTGTCAATGCTCGCATCTTAGAGTGGTAGAACTTTTGCCGTTGCCTCCTCCAGCTGTGTCAATGCTCGCATCTTAGAGTGGTAGAACTTTTGCCGCAGCCTCCTCCAGCTGTGTCAATGCTCGCATCTTGTTAGAACTTCTGCGGTTGCATCCTCCAGCTGTGTCAATGCTCGCATCTACATTTTCACTATCATCAGGTTCCTCCTCCTCATCGTCGTCTTGTGACCCTGAAGCATCATAAATGTCCAGATGTTCAATAATCTCTGGAAGAGACATGAATCTTCTCCTCCGCTGACACCCTGCCACTTGCAGCCATCATCATCAGTCCCCTGTACCCCCAGTGAAGCATAAGTCATCAACAAAGCTTCTCCAGCCAGTCCTGTCTTGAACAAGTCAGGATACTTCAAACCTTGTCTTTCCTGCTTCCTTTAGATCTTCCTGTATTGTGCATGTTCCCAGTGGTCTGCCCCCTCTTTCTTTTCCTTTGTGGTGTCCACGTCGAGGCGCCACTTGTAATAGTTGGAATAAGTACGAAACTCACAGTAATGCCATAGAGCAGTAAACGTTATTTTGCCATCATACATTACAAAAAGAGACATTGGCAGACCCATGTAGCGGTATTATACATGCTCCTGTCTTACCAACATTCAGTCTGAATCTGAATTCGTCGTAGATAAGCGAGCAACAAATAGATTATTTATAAAAATAACACCAGGAATAAATACTTGGAAGTATATTTTAGACAGCAATATACTGACAGCAGTTATTGAGGAAAGACGCTGGCAGTTGTTGGGACATGTGATCTGGATGACTGACGACTCACTACCAAAAATAGCACTAAGATGGACACCACAGGGGAACAGAAGTAAGGGTAGACCAAAAGAGACATGGAGGAGAACAACAGAAAGGATGTTGAGCAATAGAGGGCTCACCTGGGTAAGAGCAGAAAAAAGGGAAAAGAACAGGCGCTTGTGGAAAATCCTTGCGGAAGTCCCATGTGAAAGAGAGAGAGGGAGAGAGAGAGAGAGAGAGAGAGAGAGAGAGAGAGAGAGATTAGATATTAAACCTCTTCTTTAGTTAGTGACCACCCAGCAGCTGCCGTCATGTTATCGTCAAGCTGGGCCAGAGTTCTCGCCCCTATGATAGTAGAGGACACCACCTCCTTCTGTAGAACCCAGCGGAGAGCCACCGCTGACGTGCTGCGACCTGGATTGACAAAACGAAAGACGAGTTCATGACATAGTTTAAACTGATGTTTAACTTGCTTTCACATCCTAAGTTGCTTATATGTGGCGATGACGACGAAAAACGAAAATATGATGATGGTATTGACGATGTTGATGGGCACTCTTCTTCAAGATACCTTCTGTGGTCAAAAGATGTTAGAACTTTGCTTAATTAAGGACATTTATACAAAAAATGGGTATATAGTCCTTGTCTCCATTTGGCAAATATTATTCCAGTAACAAGGCAGATCCTGAACGCAAAGACAAGAAATAATATATACCATGAGTCTCACTTACCATGAATCTCACATACTATGAGTCTCACATACCATGCATCTCATAAACCTTGAGTCTCACATACCATGAATTTCACATATCATGAATCTCACATGCCATGAGTCGTCTCACTACCATGAGTCTCACATACCGTGAATCTCATATACCATAAATCACACATGTCTTATATACCATGTGTCTCACATACCTTGAGTCTCACATACCATGAATCACTCATGTCTTATATACCATGAGTCTTACATACCATGAGCCTTAGCTATAGCTTCAGCGGCTTCAATGATGTCAAAGGTCTTGTCCTCTAAGGTCTTCCAGTTCGGAGCAGAATACATCACTTTGGACTCATTCTCAGCCACCCAGCCAATCCTGCCCTCCGTTGGTTTAACTCCTCTCTTAACTTTTCCAGTCAACAGGCCGCTTTTGGACATGAAAAGAGTAAACAAACCATGTCCAGAGAAAACAAAAATTGTAAAAGAGCTGAGCTGAGATATAAGATATTGCACACAAACCAAGTTTAGAATGGTTAGTTAGCTGAGTGGTTAGGTGCTCGGTTTACTAACCCGGTGGTACCGGGTTCAAGTCGTAGCAGTGGGATTTTTTTTTCTGCTACACACCAACAAAAAAGAAAAAAAAAAGGCCCAGGGTCGACATAGCTCTAAAAATGGATACCAGAGAATTCTTGGAAAGTGAATGTGGCCAGGCGTAATACTGACCACATCAGACTTTCATGTGACGAAGATCTTGGAAATACGGGCATAAAACCGTATTCCCCAATATGCCTTAATGGCACCGAAACGGCATTTTACCTTTTGGAATAAACAAGGCATTTTCAGATATAAAAAAGTGTAAAAATAAACTTTCATAAATGCCGTAAACAAAGCGATTTCAGGCATGAAAGAGGGAGCACTCCGATTGTAGGCATAAAACTGAGTAAAAAAAACTTTCTTCGTTTCAGAAACTGTGGTTTCTTGACTAATCACGTTTTAACATAAATGATAACTTTCTAAATATTTTAGAGGCTAAAACCCGAGTCTTCAAGCTACGTTTGGACATAAAGGATAACTTCCTAAATATTTTCGACGCTAAAACCCGAGTCTTCAAGGTACGTTTATACATAAAGGATAACTTTCTAAATATATTAGAGACTAAAACCTGAGTCTTAAAGCTACGTTTAGACACAAAGGATAACTTTCTAAATATTTTAGACACTAAAACCCGAGTATTCAAGCTACGTTTAGACATTAAGGATAACTTTATAAATATTTTAGACAATAAAACCCGAGTCTCAAGGTACGTTTCGACATAAGGGATAACTTTCTAAATATTTTAGAGACTAAAACCTGAGTCTTCAACCTATGTTTGGACATAAAGAAAGGTGTAGATTCTTCGTTTGAATATAAATAAAAATTAATAGACAATTTTGGACATGAATAAAAGGCAACAGCCACCTTTGGACATAAATTAGAATCAGTAGCCACTGTTGGACATAACTAAAATTTATTAGCCATTTCTGGACATAAATAAAAGCCATTAACTAGTTTTGAGCATAAATAAAAGTCACTAGTCTCTTAGGACGCAACGAAATAGTCAGTAGCCACTTTTGAACATAAAGCAAAAATCCCCCCCACCTCCCCCTCACACACACACACACACACACACATACATACATATGCATGTCAAAATCCGCTGTGGGATACAACTAAAAGTCAACAGCCACTCTTGGACATAATAAAAGCGAAGAAGAAGAATTATGTAAGCAAATGAACTCTACTAAATGAACTTGTATTCTCCTCTAATATTCTCCTGTCTCTATCTGGACATTCTCCTGTAATATTCTCTTCTCTCTTCTTTATCTACACATTCTCCTCTAATATTCTCCTATCTTTATTTGCACATTTTCCTCTAATATTCTCCTATCTTTATCTGCACATTCTCCTCTAATATTCTCCTATCTTTATCTGCACATTCTCCTCTAATATTCTCCTATCTTTATCTGCACATTTTCCTCTAATATTCTCCTATCTTTATCTGCACATTCTACTCTAATATTCTCTTATCTTTATCTACACATTCTCCTCTAATATTCTCCTATCTCCTCTTTATCTGCACATTCTCCTCTAATATTCTCCTATCTTTATCTGCACATTTTCCTCTAATATTCTCCTATCTTTATCTGCACATTTTCCTTCAGACCTTCATGAGCAAACCATATTAGAAGAAAACGAAATGTTTGATACACTAAATCAAACTGCCAAAAAAGTTTAATAAATAGGTGACCCAAAGTCACCTATGTATAATAACATACAAACTGAAAGCAAACAGAAGTAAAATAAAATTCTCATAGAATCCTGGCACTGAAATATATAGCTCTCTACAAGAACATGAAAGCACACAAAAACAATCTGTAATTAGTTTACTGAAATTAAAAAAAGATGTTTCATAACTGAACAAAATAATGAAGTCAATTTTCAGTGTTGAGTAATCACAAGAAGAAATCTACACATTGTTTAACTCATTGATTGTAACAGACATTATGAAAAACGACAGACTGAGGTGGCTCAAACATTTAGACAGAAAAGAGGACAGACAAACAAAGATGGCCTGTACAGAAGTGATGAAAGGGGAAGACCAACAGGTAGACGCAGACAACGATGGCGAGGTAACCTAGAAGAAGAAGATACAGGCGCTCTTAGAATCGACATTTGGCAAGGAAAGACCAAGAACCGAGAGGAATGGAGAAGAGTCTTGTCTGCAGCGATGGCTCTTCCCTTCCCTCCTACACTGAAATCAGCAGCTGTTAAAAGAAGAAGAAGCAGAGGAAGAAAAAGAAGATAGAAAGAAAGAAGAAAAGATCGCAAGATAATGATGACACATTTCTTAATGAGATAAAACATTGTAGAGGACATACCCTTTAAGAGGACTCCATGGCAACACCCCAATCCCATTGTTCTTGCATACTTGAAAAGGTTCAAATTCCGACTCCCGACTCACCAAACTATACTGTTGCTGTAATACGAGGGAATCAAAAAAAAAAAAAGTTAATTTTTTAAAAAAGTTTTCCTAGTGACACATCATGAGAGATTTATTTAAAAAATCATACCAGCTTTTAAAATGCTTGCCATGAGACTGATAGATGAGCTCTTGTATGAAAGCTCTATCCTAGGTACAAACGAATGGAGATCAGTACAATAAAGAATCGTCTTTTACACAAAGAAAAATGAGTGGCTCAAAGTTGAAGTGATACCCATGTTCCTTTTTTTTTATGTGTCTCGGGGCTTATAACGACTGAAGTAGCCCGAGCTACAAGGTCTTCCTTCTCACTTAGCTCCACAACGACCTGGAGATAATACAAAACTGAGATAACAATAACATTCTGTCAGCAAAGACAGCATAGCTAGAAATGTGAGTTGTTTAATGAGGTGCTTACCGAAGACAGATTTTGGCCATGCTAATCGTGTGTTGCTAGTGATGTGTGATCTTACTGTAAGTTCTAAATCTTCGTAGATTTCTAGGCACATGAAGGCTTTCGTACAGGGAGTGATGTGCAGTAGCTTGAAAGAATTCTCAGACATGACCAGGAAATGAGACTACTCAACAGGCGCTACAGTTAACCAAGACGCATTCATTCTCCTAGCCCTGACTATATGAACACAATAGCTTCTTTTTCTAGGAGCATCACGGATAGCTGCTGCAGGGTCTTGGCCTGTTCTGGTCGCCTAATCCTACAAGATTTCTCATCTGTGATCTGGAACAAGAACTATGCGACTGCTGCCACAGTACAGAGATAATGCTGGGCTTTACCCCGGCCAGAGAACTGTGAAGCCGCTGTCACAGTCTTCCGATTCCAACATGGCGGAAGGGCGAATGTGACCGTTGATGATTGTGCCTTCGTTTGCCTTTCTCTACGGTTTGTCTGCGCCAGTTTCGTTGTGTTGTGGGTTGGGAGTCCGGTTTGGCGGCCTAGCTACTGAGTTAAGTGCCTGGGGCGTCACTGTGAGCTGTGATATTCAGTGGCGCTCGTATTTCCCCGCGTGGTACGGGGCACCTGAGGAAACTGAGCCCATGAAGGTTGTGGATGAAAGTCAGCCACTGGAAGTCCCCAGCCCGACTGCAGACCTCCTGGAATCTAAACACAAGATGCAAATAGGCAGCTGGAATGTAAAGACACTTAATGAGATTGGAAAACTAGCACAAACCATCAAGGAAATGCACAGATACAAACTAGAATTACTAGGAATACAAGAAGCAAGATGGACAGGACAAGGCAGAAGGAAATTAACAACACAGCACACAGAAGATATAATAATATGATCAGGTAAAGAAGATAATCATGAAGGAGGAGTAGCATTGATTATAACATAATAAGCATTAAGAGCATTGCTGAAATGGACCCTTATAAAATGAGGACATGTCGTCCAAATGACTGACAACTCACTAACAAAAATATCACTAAGATGGACACAGCAGGGGAAAAGAAGTAAGTGTAGACCAAAGGAGAACATGGAGAAGAACAACAGAGAAGATGTTGAGCAATAGAGGGCTCACCTGGGCAAGAGCTGGAAGGAAGGCAGAAAAACAGGCGTTTGTGGAAAACTCTTGTGGAAGCCCCGTGTACCCTGGCTACTTAAGGTTCAGAGAGAGAGAAAGAGAGAGAGAGAGAGAGAGAGAGAGATGGATTTTCCGGCCATTTTATCGGTCATTGATAAACATGGCTGATGCATTCCATTGTGTTCGTTGGAAAGTTGACGCCCTAGAGCGCCCTAGAGCTGCTTAGAGCTTGCTGTGAGCACCTCCCTACTGAGGAGACTTGCGGAGATGTACGTGCTCATCGTTCACAGATCACTCTTCCTCATTGTGTGTGAACATGACTTGAGAGAGCGTTACACAGGAGATGTCGCTGGTACAGGCGGCGGAGAAAGTAGGGGATATTCTCGTTTGCTGTGATGCCGAAACCGTACCGCAGCTGAAGCAGAACTTGCCACATCATCATCATCATCAGGTGCCGTGCCGACTGGCGTTGGCTATTATGCTTCTCCAGAGTACCCGAACTTGCCACAACCTAGAGAAAAGGTGGGCTTTACCCCGGCCAGAGAACTGTGAGACTGCTGCCACAGCCTAGAGAAAAGGTGGGCTTTGCTCCGGCCAAAGAACTGCGAGACTGCTGCCACAGCCTAGAGAAAAGGTGGGCTTTGCTCCGGCCAGAGAACTATGAGACTGCTGCCACAGCCTAGAGAAAAGGTGGGCTTTGCTCCGGCCAAAGAACTGTGAGACTGCCGCCACAGTATAGACAAAATGATGGTCTTTACCTGGGGCCAGAAAACTCCAAATAAGCCATGGCCTAGCTCTTAACATGAAGTTAAGTAGATACTTTTTCCCCTCAGAACAGGAAGCATGATTAGTTAAGTGGTTAGTACACTAGTTCCTCGCAGAGAAAGTCGCTGGTTCGAATCTGACAGGCGGTGCTCTAGTCACGCGGTAGTAGAAATGGGCACCCGAGTCTTTATGAAACTGGGGAAGCCAGGGCTGACTCTTTAGTGTGCCGACATATCACTCAAGTGTGAGCACTGACACCAGATTCTCCTAGGATAGCACGGTAGGAGTGCTTGTAGCCTTAATATGAATTATTTTCTTTTAAAGAACAACAAGAATATTGTTCTTTAAAATGTGTGATAACGTTAGAACATCACCAACTTAAAAAAAAAAAAAAATAGAAAAACGTGTGCTTCTGTTTCGTTGCTGACAATTGTGCTGCAATTTCCTTAACTACGTCGAACGTGCGCGCACGCACACACACACACACACACACAGAGAAAAACGTAAAAACACACATATGTAAACAAACAACGGAACAACTCTCTTGAAGTCTAATAAAAGATTTTAAACAAACAATGAAACAACTCACCTGAACACTAATAAAAGTATTTAAACAAACAATGGAACAACTCACCTAATAATAGGATTTAAACAAACAATAGAACAATTCACCTGAAGACTAATAATAGGATTTAAACAAACAACGGAACAATTCACCTGAAGACTAATAATAGGATTTAAACAAACAACGGAACAATTCACCTGAAGACTAATAATAGGATTTAAACAAACAACGGAATAAATCACTTGAAGACTAATGATAGGATTTAAACAAACAGCGGAATAAATCACTTGAAGACTAATGATAGGATTTAAACAAACAGCGGAATAAATCACTTGAAGACTAATGATAGGATTTAAACAAACAACGGAATAAATCACTTGAAGACTAGTGATAGGATTTAAACAAACAACGGAATAAATCACTTGAAGACTAATGATAGGATTTAAACAAACAACGGAATAAATCACTTGAAGACTAATGATAGGATTTAAACAAACAACGGAATAAATCACTTGAAGACTAATGATAGGATTTAAACAAACAACGGAATAAATCACTTGAAGACTAATGATAGGATTTAAACAAACAGCGGAACAACTCACCTGAAGACTAATGATAGGATTGAGGCCTAGTTTTTTTGTAGTGCTCACAATCTTCTGTAACTCCCAGCCTGTAAGGTTGCTAACTCCCACGTAGCGAACTTTACCCGCCCGGACAAGGTCGTCCAGCGTGCGATATGTTTCCTCCAGAGTAGTTCCAGCGTCAAACAAATGAGTCTGTAACATACCACGTCAAACATTTGAATCTGTAATATACCATGTCAAACATATGAATCTATAACATACCACGTCAGTCATATGAGCCTGTAACACACCACATAAAATATATGAATCTGTAACAAAAAACGTCAAACACATGAGTCTGTAACATAACGTATCAAATATATGAGTCTGTAATATAAGATGTCAAACATGTGAATCTGTAAAATAACACGTCAAAAATATGATTCTGTAACATACCACGTCAAGCATATGAGTCTGTAGCATATGAGTTTGTCATTTTTATTGTCTTTACTTTTACATTAAGATATAAGTATCCCCCGCTTTTCGAAAGTTTGCTTTGCGCCACTTCGCGTTAACGAAAGACCTACATTAGTGCCTGTTTTCGCTAAACGAAAGACATCCCAAGAGAAATTTCGTTTTTGCAAAAAGGGGGCGGAAAGTGAAACGTTTTCCTTATTTGTTTTGTTGCCTCCCTTGATGGGTCAAGCCACTATGACATGTTATAACTGGTCCTCTTCCCCTCCCTCTTATACCTCAGTCTTCTATACCTCCAACCATCATCATCATCATGACCTCCCAACCTGCCAATGTGCTCGCTGTCTGAGTAGGGTAAGTGAAGCTACACCCTACATACATTCTACTTTATACAGGCACTACATTTATCATATCATTCCTGGTTTTATTACATGCAAATGTTATGTTGTGTGTTATGTGTTATTTGACACAGTTTGGTAGGACGTTTTTGTGGGTCTCGGGTGGTACAAATTTTACCCACATAAATTAATGATAATTGCTTCCTCGCTTTACGCTTTTTCGATTCATGAAATTTTTTTTATCTTATCTTATCTTATATCTTATATCCTTCCCGTGCCGTTAGACGTCACATAGGGCTCGCAAAGTAGTTCGCCAATTTTTCCTGTCTTCGGCGAGTCTTTCAACCTCATCAAAGGATTTTATGCCTGTTAATTTGGCCTCTCTTAATAATGTTCTCTTCAGAGTTTCACGCGGTCTGCCCCTTTTTCTTCGGCCTGTTGTGTTCCACTTGATAGCTTGTTTTGGGATTCTCTGCTCATTTCTTCTCATCAAGTGGCCAACATATGTCCATCTCCTTTTCCTGATCACCCGTGAGACTGGTTGTTGTTCAGTCATCTGTCTTATCTCTGCATTGTTCTTGAATTCATTCCACTTGATGCTGAAACGCTATATTTATTTTTTTCTTCTCTATTCTCTTTTGTTTGTTTTTTTTTCTTTTTCCCGTGGCTTCCCTGCCAGGTTCTTTATCTGTTGTTTTATCATGACAGGTCCTGAAAAATTCCTTGTCCCCCCCCCCCCCCCCCCCCTTATGATTTAATTCTTAACCTTCCAGGCAGCGCCCACGTCACACAAACATTTTATATTAGCAAACGACATCAGCACAAATGTTAACAGGGAAATGACGCAGTAACACTTTTTAAAGTTCATGGCGGTTTAAAATTACGAGTTTGCACCTACGAAACAAAATAATACAACATAATTTTTTTTTTAATTTCTGACTTTTTGAAAAGTCTTTTCGTCTGTTTCTGGCAGGTGAAGTGTTTCACTGGTTTCCTTTGTTCCGCATATTTTCATAGAACCTCTTCAGTTTCTTCCCCTGGATATCCGTGATATATGTCACATTTTTCTTAACCACCACATCTCTGTTGCTTCCAAGTTCGTTTCTTTCAAGAATAATGACCTCTTAACAGCAGGTACTTTCTTCACATCACCTCTTCAGATTTCTGTGAAGTACCTTCTTTCCACTGCTTCAGATTTCTGTGAAGTACATCCTTTCCACTGTTCAAAATTTCTGTGAAGTACATCCTTTCCACTGTTCAAAATTTCTGTGAATTACCTCCTTCCCACTGCTTCAGATTTCTGTGAAGTACCTCCTTTCCACTGCTTCAGATTTCTGGAAGTACCTCCTTCCCACTGCTTCAGATTTCTGTGAAGTACCTCCTTCCCACTGCTTCAGATTTCTGTGAAGTACCTCCTTTCCACTGCTTCAGATTTCTGTGAAGTACCTCCTTTCCACTGCTTCAGATTTCTGGAAGTACCTCCTTCCCACTGCTTCAGATTTCTGTGAAGTACCTCCTTCCCACTGCTTCAGATTTCTGTGAAGTACCTCCTTCCCACTGCTTCAGATTTCTGTGAAGTACCTCCTTCCCACTGCTTCAGATTTCTGTGAAGTACCTCCTTCCCACTGCTTCAGATTTCTGTGAAGTACCTCCTTCCCACTGCTTCAGATTTCTGTGAAGTACCTCCTTCCCACTGCTTCAGATTTCTGTGAAGTACATCCTTTCTACTGCTTCAGATTTCTGTGAAGTACCTCCTTCCCACTGCTTCAGATTTCTGTGAAGTACCTCCTTCCCACTGCTTCAGATTTCTGTGAAGTACCTCCTTCCCACTGCTTCAGATTTCTGGGAAGTCAGGGCTGACACCAGAAGGAAGCGAAAAAGGACGTCTAGCAAAGACAGTTAGACCAAGAAGTGTCGAAGAAGAGACAGAATGTAGAATGTAACAGTACTTTCCGTCTACTTCTGGGTGTAAGTCTCAGACACCTTCATGTGTTGTCCGGGTAAACTCTGCAGCTTCTTGCATGTCATGCTTTACAACCCAAACTTTGTCTCCCATAGTGGATTCCTATGGCTTGGGCTGGGTGCGGACTTCTTGATAGAGGAGACAGAGCAGCAGAATGTGTGCTCCGAAGTCCTGACACCTGTCAAGCACCTGTAGTCTGGGGTCACGTGACAGGCTGAGGCTATACAAGTGTCCTCGGACTCCTCAGTGTTGTAGCACCACACAAGAGCTGGTTGCAGATTGCAGGAAGTCGAGACAGTTTGATGCTGCCCTGTATAATTCCACAGGGCGCCTTGGAAGAAGATCCTAATCTATAATGCAGCTTCCAGTGACATGTGTTGGGAAAAAAATCTTTTTAGGCGGTGATTAAGTATTGTTTCCAGCAACTTTCCGTGAAAAAGCAAAGATGGTTTCAGTCCCTGGTCATTCATTCATTCATTTGTATGTCCCTTGCGGAACTTTGCCTCCCAAACAGCTCTCCTGTAGGCCTCTCGTTTGTGAGCAAGATGGCCTGCTATTGATGCATTCATTTGCAGATCATCAACGATGTTTTGCAGCCATCTTCGCCTTGGTCTTCCTTTCTTTCTTTTTTCCATTATGTACCCTTCCAAGACGGTCTTCTCTAAATTATCATGACGTTTAATGTGTCCAAAATATTTAAGTTTTCTCTCTTTAATCCTCTTTACTAGCCAGCCTTCTTCAATATTAAGCTCTTGTAGTATAGATATATTTGTTCTTTTTTGGGTCCACAAAATTTGAAGAACTCTTCTGTAGCATTTACATTCAAAGGCATTTATGTGTTTCTCAGCTGGTCATTAGAGAAGAAAAATACAAGAATTGAGTTTGAAATGAAAATATGAGATCTCAGTAAATACTGAGATACTGTCAACAATGATCGTAAAAATGAAGATAACGATGATATTTTTGATGACAGTAATAAAAATTCTTCATGAGCCATATGAGAGAGGAATTCGCCCTACAAACGGAAGTATAAATGTAATCGCTAACCAGTATCCTTGTACTTCTGACAAAATGACAGCATAGAACGGACTGTATCCGCCTACGAAGATCAGATAAAGCTGGTATGATGGCTTCTATAAGGACTTTACAGCGGACGTGTAAGAAGGTAGGAGGATGGCTGTTTTGACAGAATATATCCTTCCTAATGTAGGATGATGATTATTAGTATTATTATTACACGCTTGCAAATTCATGAATGTTCTATTCTACTCTAGAAAGAATGATCTCAGTGTAATACATGAACTCCGTAGCGCCGATAACAACCCTGAATGAATGTATATATATATATATATATATATATATATATATAAAGGTAAAGGTAAAGGTAATCCTGTCATACCTTAGAGGCACATAGGGATATGGTGTTAGTGCCCATATTTTCCTTGACCTGTCAGCACACTAGAGGGTGATATGGTCAGTATCACGCCTGGCTGCCTTTCCTTCCCCAACTCCAGAAGAAGTCAGGTACCCATTTCTACAGCTGGGTGACTGGGGTGCCTCCGGCCGGATTCGAACCCCCGACCTTCGCCATGAGAGACCAGTGCACTAACCACTTCGCCACTCAGACACCCATATATATATATATATATATATATATATATATATATATATATATATATATGGTGGCAGACTTCACACAATCCAGTTAGTCTGACTATGTATGCAAAAGAAAGAGAAGAGTATGTAGTATCTTTTTCCATAAACTCGATGACACACTCAGCACACACGAATCCCAACACTAAACTTCAGACATACATATTCAGTGACATACCCAGCACACAAGAGTCCCAGCATTAAATTACAGTCACATATACGCAGTGACATACTCAGATCAAGAGAGTCCCAAAACTAAACCGAGGGCACATGAACTCTGTAATACCCGGCACACAACAGTCTCAAAACTAAACTACAGTCACCTGATAGAGATCCACAAAGTCCGTGTGTAGCCTCTTGAGACTTCTGTCGATGCTCTCTGTGATGTGACGTCGACTGAGTCCCACGTTGTTGACATTCTCTGACACGCCAATGTTCATTCTGCATTTGGTAGCTATCACAAACTTGTCTCTGGGTTGTCTGTGGACAGATATTTGTGGTTAATGTTTGTTTAAACTGCCACATTACGTCCCCTTCATTGATTTAAATATCTGTTAGGTACGTGTTCCATTTGAACTAAACATGCTCTGCAAGAATTAACATTATTGTGTGTTGTGTATTCATTCATTCATTCATTTGCATGTCCCTTGCGGAACTTTGCCTCCCCAAACAGCACTCCTGTAGGCCTCTCGGTTGTGAGCGAGATGGCCTGATGCCGATGCATCCATTTGCAGATCATCAACGATGTCTGCAGCTACTCTATGATATCTCCGCCTTTCAGCTCAATACACCATTCCTCGGCATGGCTTATTTGTAAGACCTGACTGATCTTCCCACTGCGATGCCTATTAATTTGGTCTGTTTCCAGTCAATATAACTGGTAGGTAGACTAGTGTCTCGGTCTGTTGTGGTTGGCCAGCACTGGTGAAAGCATTCAGCTAAGAGTGACTGTCCATTATCTCTTTTACCTATGAGTGACTGGCCACTATCTCGTTCAGCTATGAGTGACTGACAACTATCAACAATGAGTGACTAGCCACTTTCTCATTTACCTATGAGTGACTGGCCATTATATCATTCAGCTATGAGTGACTGGCCACTATATCATTCAGCTATGAGTGACTGGCCACTATATCATTCAGCTATGAGTGACTGGCCACTATATCATTCAGCTATGAGTGACTGGCCATTATATCATTCAGCTATGAGTGACTGGCCACTATATCATTCAGCTATGAGTGACTGGCCACTATATCATTCAGCTATGAGTGACTGGCCACTATATCATTCAGCTATGAGTGACTGGCCACTATATCATTCAGCTATGAGTGACTGGCCACTATCTCGTTCAGCTACGAGTGACTGACCACTATATCATTCAGCTATGAGTGACTGGCCATTATATCATTCAGCTATGAGTGAGTGGCCACTATATCATTCAGCTATGAGTGACTGGCCACTATATCATTCAGCTATGAGTGACTGACCACTATATCATTTAGCTATGAGTGACTGGCCACTATATCATTCAACTATGAGTGACTGGCCACTATATCATTCAGCTACGAGTGAATGACCACTATATCATTCAGCTATTAATGACTGGCCACTATATAATTCAGCTATGAGTGACTTGTCACTATATCATTCAGCTATGAGTGACTTGTCAATATATCATTCAGCTATGAGTGACTGGCCACTATATCATTCAGCTATGAGTGATTGACCACTATATCATTCAGCTATGAGTGACTGGCCACTATATCATTCAGCTATGAGTGACTGGCCACTATATCATTCAGCTATGAGTGACTGGCCACTATATCATTCAGCTATGAGTGACTGGCCACTATATCATTCAGTTATGAGTGACTGGCCACTATATCATTCAGCTATGAGTGACTGGCCACTATATCATTCAGCTATGAGTGACTGGCCACTATATCATTCAGCTATGAGTGACTGGCCACTATATCATTCAGCTATGAGTGACTGACCACTATATCATTCAGCTATGAGTGACTGACCACTATATCATTCAGCTATGAGTGACTGGCCACTATATCATTCAGCTATGAGTGACTGGCCACTATATCATTCAGCTATGAGTGAGTGGCCACTATATCATTCAGCTATGAGTTCAGCATCTTTGCCTCTAGAGGAAATGCCTGAAATATTTATATCGGTAACTTTCAATTTATTTCTAGCTTTCTTGTCTCGGTGACAGTAAAGCATGTTTCACGTTTTTTGTTGGCAAAAAATAATGTCACTAATGTGTTTCTTTCATTCTTTCTTTCTTTCTTTCTTTCTTTCTTTCTTTCTTTCTTTCTGTCTTCTGCACCGAAGGAAGATGTAAACATAGCCACTACCCTGTGTAACCGTTGGCGTTTCAAACTTATACCAGACACAAAACACCAGCGTCAGATGTTTACATCTACAGAGCTAAACTCTGATACTCCAGTACTTGGCCACTAATAACTTCACAAGTAAGCTCACTACAGCCAGGGCCGTGGAGAGCCAGTTCGAGCCCTAGGGGTCCGTTACAATCAGATCTCCTATGCAAACACAGAAAGTAATTCTCAAAATGTGTGCTATAGGAATCTCTTTCAGGCCCAAATAAACATTGAGTGGGTTGGGGGGGGGGGGGGCTAGGGGGTTCAGCTGGTGTATCACTTTCTTGGCCCGGCGTGTTTCCCTTGTTTTAAAGGAGAACCAGGAATGTTGATATTGGAGGAGGTGGGGTGGGGTGGAGGATCAATAGTTGATGAAAATAGAATGGTCAGTACATTGGGGGAGGGGGGAATGAGTGGGGGAAATTATTTCAACACTGTCCTACAAAATTCCTTACAGGAGGCCCTGTCTTAAATATCGGGGACCCTCGTGAGTGCCACTTGATCTGATCTGATGCTCATAGCCTGCTAGAAAAATCCAGAAAACGCTGGGGCTCTTAATATTTTCTGACTTGTCTCTTCTAAGAAAAGAGGGGGAAAAATTAGCCCTGCCACCTCCCCCCCCCCCCCAACAGCTTGGGGCCCCAGGTATAAACTCTGGAGGCCTTTTCCCCACTTCTGTAGTCAGACCTGGTTACAATTATCTCACAGGTAGTTTATACAGTTACACTTAAATCTCGACCATGTCACAGATAAATTCTTAACATAATGACACTTAAATCTTGACAATGTCATAGCTAAATTCTTAACATAATGACACTTAAATCTTGACAATGTCACAGCTAAATTCTTAATATAATAACATTTAAATCTTGACAATGTCACAGCAAAATTCTTAACAAAATGGCACTTAAATCTCGACAATGTCATAGCTAAATTCTTAACATAATAACACTTAAATCTCGACAATGTCACAGCTAAATTCTTAACATAATAACACTTAAATCTCGACAATGTCATAGCTAAATTCTTAACATAATAACACTTAAATCTCGACAATGTCATAGCTAAATTCTTAACATAATAACACTTAAATCTCGACAATGTCACAGCTAAATTCTTAACATAATGACACTTAAATCTCGACAATGTCACAGCTAAATTCTTAACATAATAACACTTAAATCTCGACAATGTCACAGCTAAATTCTTAACATAATAACACTTAAATCTCGACAATGTCACAGCTAAATTCTTAACATAATGACACTTAAATCTTGACAAAGTCATAGCTAAATTCTGAACATAATAACACTTAAATCTCGACAATGTCATAGCTAAATTCTTAACATAATGACACTTTAATCTTGACAAAGTCACAGCTAAATTCTGAACATTATGAGACTTAAATCTTGACAATGTCACAGCTGAATGTTTAAAATAATATTTAAATCTTGACAGTGTCACAGCTGAATGATTAAAATAATAACACTTAAGCCCTGACAATGTCACGGCTGAATGCTCACAAAATGAGACTTTCATGTGAGAAGTAACAGTACTCACGTCTCTAGCCATCTTCCAATGATACTCTCGGATACACCATAGCCGTAAACGTCTGCGGTATCCAGGAAGTTGCCGCCCCACTCCACGTACCGGTTTATAATCTGATGTGACAGGTCCTCGTCACATTTGTCTGGTCTGCCAAACTATAAATCAGAAATCTGTTTATGACGTTTTCTGAACGTTTCGTTCAAGTATAAGGAAGGATATCAATACATAATGTTCAATATTCAGCTTTAACAAATTTATATGAAAAAGCCCTCATAACCAAAATAATCAGACCAGCTCATTGTTATCAATTCTTTCTTTCTTTCTTTATTTCTTCATTAACTAAGGAGCAAGTTGCTACAGGCGCACTAAGCTCTTTCCTTTATAAATAAAATCAACCTTGAAACTAGAATAGAAATACAGAACATTCCCTGGAATGTAACACATGATTGACCAGAACACTCGCTGGAATATAATACAGAATTAGCAGAACATTTTCTGGAATATAAAGCAAGAATGAGTAGAACATTCGCTGGAACATAATACAGAATGAGCAGAACACTCTCTGGAATATAAAGCAAGAATGAGCAGAACATTCCCTGGAATATAAAGCAAGAATGAGCAGAACACTCTCTGGAATATAAAACAAGAATGAGCAGAACATTCCCTGGCATATAAAGCAAGAATGAGCAGAACACTCTCTGGAATATAAAGCAAGAATGAGCAGAACATTCCCTGGCATATAAAGCAATAATGAACAGAACATTCCCTGTAATATAAAGCAAGAATGAGCAGAACATTCCCTAGAATATAAAGCAAGAATGAGCTGTTAGCAGTTCTACTGACCTGGTTCTCGCCAAATGTCATAGTTCCCAGGCAAATGTTGGACACCTTTAGCCCAGACCGGCCTAGAAACACGTACGGTGTTTTCCTTTCATCAGGTATAGCTGCAGCCATCTTGTCCTCTTTCTGTAGAATGAACCGAAAACAGTAAGACGCAGAACTAACAGCAAGAGAAAAAAAAAACAGTAAGACACAGAACTAACAGCAGGTAAAACTGACTAGAATAGCTCAGATACAGCGGTGGCCGGAGACGAACTTACTAGTAAAGTGGAGATAACGACACGATCTCTGTTGCTGTAATATCTATGTGGCTGGAGACGCTTCTAAGTTGCTTGTCATTCTACACAGTAACAAGGCCTGATACCATCTTATCTTCTAATGAGACCAATGTTTGATAATTATGTGAAAAAGAAGGGCTAGGTTTTACAAAACAAAATACTGAATGGCGCACAATACGGACTTCAGCGTTTCTAAGCCCTATTAATGTATTCATCATAAAAAAAAAAACAGAAACGAACAAGCAAGAAATCTTATATATCTTATATCCTTCCCGTGCCGTTAAACGTCACATAGGGCTCGCAAAGTAGTTCGCCAATTTTTTCTGTCTTCGGCGAGTCTTTCAACCTCATCAAAGGATTTTATGCCTGTTAACTTGGCCTCCCTTAATAATGTCCTCTTCAGAGTTTCACGTGGTCTGCCTCTTTTTCTTCGGCCTGTTGTGTTCCACTTGATAGCTTGTTTTGGGATTCTCTGATCATTTCTTCTCATCAAGTGACCAACATATGTCCATCTCCTTTTCCTAATCACCCATGAGACTGGTTAAGCAAGAAACGGTTCAACCAAAAAAAAAAAAAAACAAAACAAAATAAAACAAAAAGCTGAATCTAAATCTATAACAGAGCTATCATCAGCATTCACTTGGTGTAACAAAATAGTCTACTTGAAGACATTAAAGCACAATACACAGAAATAAAGTCAGAGGAATGACAAGAGAGAAATTCATGGACAGTACAAGGCGATGGCGTGAGAAATAGTTATTAGATGAACCGATGAAAATATCAAGGATATAAGTCTGTACGGGACATGACTGACAAGGCCTGCCGAAAGGGCACCTGATGATGATGTGTCTTTTTGTTTCAAAATAGTCACTAATAATCCTAAGAACCTGTTCAGTCAAAAGAGATTTAAGGGTTCAAATCCTTCTTCTTCTTCTTCTTATTCTACCTCTCTGGAACTATCTTCTGGCGCTCGTTGCAGCAGATGCGGTGAAGATGTTGAGGCACACCATCGTGTCGGATTGGGAGCGGGTTATGGCTGCTAATTTTCTGAGTGCCTGAATGTTACTAAAAGGCAGGGGGTGGGGTGTGCAGTACTTCTTTATCTGCCTCCACCACCATGGGGACAATGGTGACCCCTGCCCCGTTACCCAAGCTAGACCTGTTACTGGGGGGGGGTACTAACAGAGAGGTGGGGTAGGGTCTTGGTCAGTAATGGTCGCAAACTTGACGTTAGCGTGCCAGTTATGTGTCACTGACTGACAGATTTGACAGTCTCCACCTGGCCCCAAGGAAAGTGCCTAGGTAGAAAACTGAGGCATGCACGATGTGGCTGCTCCTCTTACATACTTGAGTATGATAAAATGAGGCAGGAAGTTGCAAAGACGAATAATATCACATCTTGATGGACAACAATCTCCTGTCTGATAGACTCAAGACATGACCTAGGCCAGAACGACACGCAGGGAAGCAAGACATCTTGAAGAGGTCACGTCAACAACTTTAATAACGGTCCCTTATAAGGATTTTTAAAAATCTCTATAGTTGTCGACGATTGCAAAGATGATGATGGCGGCTTCGGACCATTCAAATTGCCAGCAGAACAACAAGGAAGAACAAATACACCGGCAGATAATCACAAAGGTCAGTGGTTTCCTAGAGATATGGTCTGTCTCCTCCTTGATTCATTCACGACATCACCAACAGCCACAACACTGCTCTCCTCATCAGTCAAGACAAGGCTGCTCCCCTTCTCAGACTTAGATACAGATTCCAAAATCATACATTCATGCAGGCAAATTTGTAACCGTTCCCGTGCTACTAAGAAAACACTCGCTACTACGTGAACCTGTGAATCTGGAGGTTTCTGCACGCTTAATCAACTCAGAGGGAGATCACACAATTTGAAAATGGCAAGGGAAATAACCTTTTAATCTAACAGCAGGGGAAGCAACCCTTGAAAATTGTGTATATATTGTTGCAACGAAGAACGTATATGGAACTGAGATTTGTGGAAGTGACAGTCATCATTGTCTAGATAGTTGAGTTTATGAAACTGAAAACATAAGAAGACGAAGGAGATACCACCATCATCAGCATCATAGTATTCATCATCCTCACTGTCATCTCTCTGGACCATCCCCATAATGGACTTTAAATATATCAGTTTCACAGGCCTGTTGTATCTATAACTTAAGACTCTAAATTTAAGACTCTAATGAAAACCATTTAGCTGTTTGGGTTTCCAACACATTTGATACAATTAACATCACTGCTGTATCTAGACCAACAGGCAGCAGTAAGAATAAATGGTGAAACAACAACTTGGTTTGACATAAAACAAGGGGTCCGTCAGGGGTGCATATTGTCACCTTACTTATTTAACTTGTATACTGAAAATATAATGAGGAATGTTAGAGAAGATGTAGACAAAGAATATTATGATGCTATAACAATTGGAGGTATGAAATACCAGAGATTAGATATACTGATGACACAATGTTACTATCCACAACACAAAAAAGGAATGGAAAAACTAATTATGTCGGTCCATACGAATAGTCAAGAGCAAAACATCTATCTTAATACAAAGAAAACTAAATTGATGACAACTGGCAAAACAAACGATGCAGCTGATATATGTATATATATATATATATATATATATATATATATATATATATATAAATGAGGAAAAACTGGAAGAAGTGGAGAGTTTTGAATATCTTGGATCACAGATAAATAATAACGGAGATAAAATGAGGGAAATTAAAAGGAGGACATCTATCGCTCTTCAGAAAGTAAAACAACTAAAGAATCTGTGAAGAGGAACAGACAGAACTACAAAAAAAAAAAAAAAAGATTTTTAAGGGCATGCATCTTTCCCATCGCAAAATATGCCTGTGACAACTGGACACTTAACAAAACAGCTGAGAAACACATAAATGCCGTTGAATGTAAATGCTACAGAAGAGTTCTTCAAATATCATGGACACAAAAAAGAACAAATATATCCATACTACAAGAACTTAATATTGGAGAAGGCTGGCTAGTAAAGAGGATTAAAGAGAGAAAACTTAAATATTTTGGACACATTAAACGTCATGATCATTTAGAGAAGACAGTCTTGGAAGGTACATAATGGGGAAATATAAAAAGAGGAAGACCAAGGCAAAGATGGCTGCAAGACATTGGTGACGATCTGCAACTGGATGCATCAGCAGCAGGCCATCTTGCTTACAACCGAGAGGCCTACAGGAGAGCTGTTAGGGAGGCAAAGTTCCACAAAGGACATGCAAATGACTGAATTGAATGAGAACCATATCTGTCACATGGTGCCGGAGCCTTGTCATGGCCTGACAGCTTGAGAACCCTGATCAGTCCCAGAGCTATACCAGCGGGAGTTCTACTCCTGGCAGGTCCAACCAGCCTGGGACGGTCTGCGAGGTTAGGGGTCAGAGGAAACTTGTACTCTGGTCCCCCAGGCTAGGGGTCAGAGAAAACTTGTACTCTGGTCCTCCAGGCTAGGTGTCAGAGGAAACTTGTACTCTGGTCCTCCAGGGTAGGGGTTGAAGATTGGGGCCAACCCCCCCCCCCCCCCCATCTCCACAAAAAAAGATTAGTATTACAGAAGAGACATGGAAGCCTCGAAATTGGGCGGATAACCAAAATCATGTCCCAAAACATCAAAATAACCTACAAAACTATAATAAGACCATCCGTCATGTATGGATCAGAAACGTGGAGTACAACAAAGAAAGATGAACAATTGTTGCAGATCTATGAGAACAAGGGATACCATCAGTGGAGAATGGAGAGCTAGAAAGAACACTGAACTGAACAGATTATTTAAATCCCAACGAATTGTAAATGTCTTGAAACTGCACAGACCATGCTGGCTGGGGCATGTAGAAAGAATGGAAGAGAACAGCCAAACGAAAATGATGTATGCACAAGAGATGATGGAAACAAGACCAAGGGGTAGACCAAGACAAAGATGGAAAGACAACATAGAAGAGGATATAAAAGAAATTGGTGTCACCAACTGGAGAGAGAAGATTAGGAATAGAGAGGAATGGAGGCGAACTTTATCTACAGCAGTGAGCCTTAATGGCTCGGAAATCAAAAGAAGATGAAGATGAAGAAGAAGAAGAATGAAATATATGAAAGAAGTAGTATAAAATGACATTCATTATTCCGGTTATTGTTGTGATAGATGTTGGACGTGGAGCTTCTATCTTGTATGGACTTCTCAGCACGCAGTCACTTTGGTCGTTAATGAATCATTATAGCACAGAATGAGATAACAGGCTTTGCTGGTCACTGTGGCCTTTCGTCACTCAGTGTATTGGCTGAAATAAAAACTGGACGATTTCGAGACCTGTCACTTGACATGCTCCAGTACCAGGCACAAAATTTGGGAGGAAAAATCTGCATAGTAAACGATTATTTTTTGGTAAGGGGAACGAAGTGGAGGCGGGGCGTGATGGAGGGCCCGGAGTTAGACCTGTAACAAGACAACACAAGGACCAGATAATGACACTTTTGATGTCTTACGGCCTTGAAATGGTGTCACTTAAAGATAAGAGCTGTGTTACCTGCACAGGGCTTTGTAACATGACTTAGAAGTAGTCCAAAAGTTTTTAAAGAGATGGGTTTAAAAAGTAGGTCAGAGAACCTAGTAAGATAACTCTTGGTTCTGATATGTCTTCTGTTTGCTGTCTGCCTGGACCAGTACTGTAAACATCTATTTATCTCTGAGCCATGACTCTACAAGAACATGGCCATGAACTCTACTGATAACACATCTGGTCCCCTCTGAATTCTAATTATCATCTCTATGGCACCTCCCCGAGAACCTGTGACATAACGACAAGCCAGGGAGTTCTTGTGAAAAAAGAAGTATGTGAGACAGAAGCTGTCAGCACGCCTCTGTGACCGGTGTCTCTTTAAAAAACAAAAAACTGAGCGTAATATGTGGCGACATAAGTGCTAAAGACGGGAGAATAACTGCAAATCGTCACTGAAATAGAGTTAACTGTCTCTGTAAAAATGAATTCTTATCTTCTTATATCCTTCCCGTGCCGTTAAACGTCACGTAGGACTCGCAAAGTAGTTCGCCAATTTTTCCTGTCTTCGGCGAGTCTTTCAACCTCATCAAAGGATTTTATGCCTGTTAATTTAGCCTCTCTTAACAATGTCCTTTTCAGAGTTTCACGCGGTCTGCCCCTTTTTCTTTGGCCTGTTGTGTTCCACTTGATAGCTTGTTTTGGGATTCTCTGATCATTTCTTCTCATCAAGTGATCAACATATGTCCATCTCCTTTTCCTGATCACCCATGAGACTGGTTGTTGTTCAGTCATCTGTCTTATCTCTGCATTGTTCTTGAATTCGTTCCACTTGATGCCGAGTATTTTCCTTATGCATTTGTTTTCAAAAGAGTCTAATTTCTTTTCTATTTCTTTAGTTGTTTTCCAGCTTTCACATACATAAATGAGGGTGGATATTACATTTGAATTGAATAGTCTTAACATGGTTTTTGTGCTTATAACTTTTGAATTCCATATGTTCTCAAGATTCTTGAAGATTGATGCAGCTTTTGCAATTCTGATCCTAAACATGAATTACAGTGCATTAAAGTGAGGAAGGTCCTACCTGACTAATACCTGAGACAGAAGCACACGTTGTAGCAACAAGAAAATTTCCTAAAACAATATCTCAGCCGTGTTTCACAAATTCATTTAAGAATAATCGATATTCTTCACCTGCACTTAATTCTTTTTTTTAACTTTATATTTAACACAAATACAGTTCTCCAGAAATACAGATAAAATATCTATGAGTGACACTGTCTCAACTGGACCTAGTACACGATAATCACTTGACATTTCAGTTCTGCCCACCCTCTCTCCTGTGTCTCGACATACACAGAACACACACGCTGTGTAAGACTACAACTGCTGCTTAATATCGCGTTGGCCTGTTTGTAACTGCCACATTCGTTGTGTCCTCACAGAAAGTTTTACCTGGGAAGAAATCTTTTGTTTTAAAATTATCCTCAGCCAAGGTATGATACACCTGCAGGCTCAGTGTGAGCAAGAATTCTTAACGTGCAATACAAATATAGATGTAATGTGCACTTGTAGTATATCTGTAACGATAGCTTTGGAGACTGTTAAAAGCAGGTTATTGGTTTGTTCAGACTCTCTTAAAATATATATATATTAATGTTACATATAAGTTTACTGATACTTTGAAATGCATTACCTCTCTTGATAGACGTTGTAATCATTTGTTACACCTAATGCAGTGCTTGTATTCGCAGTCCAGTTTAAAGACTGCATTGGGGGTTACAGGGTCAGTCCTAGAGAAAAGCAGGGATACTTTCTTTTTAATCATTAGCAGTAAGTGTTTCTGTTCTCTGTGTAAATGCTCCTGTTCTCTGTGTAAATGTTCCTGGTCTCTGTGTAAATGTTCCTGGTCTCTGTGTAAATGTTCCTGGTCTCTGTCTGGTCTCTGTGTAAATGTTCCTTGTTTCTGTCTGGTCTCTGTGTAAATGTTCCTGGTCTCTGTGTAAATGTTCCTGGTCTCTGTCTGGTCTCTGTGTAAATGTTCCTGGTCTCTGTCTGGTCTCTGTGTAAATGTTCCTGGTCTCTGTCTGGTCTCTGTGTAAATGTTCCTGGTCTCTGTGTAAATGTTCCTGGTCTCTGTCTGGTCTCTGTGTAAATGATCCTGGTCTCTGTCTGGTCTCTGTGTAAATGTTCCTGGTCTCTGTGTAAATGTTCCTGGTCTCTGTCTGGTCTCTGTGTAAATGTTCCTGGTCTCTGTCTGGTCTCTGTGTAAATGTTCCTGGTCTCTGTGTAAATGTTCCTGGTCTCTGTGTAAATGTTCCTGGTCTCTGTCTGGTCTCTGTGTAAATGTTCCTGGTCTCTGTCTGGTCTCTGTGTAAATGTTCCTGGTCTCTGTCTGGTCTCTGTGTAAATGTTCCTGGTCTCTGTGTAAATGATCCTGGTCTCTGTCTGGTCTCTGTGTAAATGTTCCTGGTCTCTGTGTAAATGATCCTGGTCTCTGTGTAAATGTTCCTGGTCTTTGTGTAAATGTTCCTGGTTTCTGTCTGGTCTCTGTGTACATGTTTCTGGTCTCTGTGTAAATGTTCCTGGTCTCGGTGTAAATGTTCCTGGTCTCTGTCTGGTCTAAGTGTAAATGTTCCTTGTCTCTGTCTGGTCTCTATGTAAATGTTCCTTGTCACTGTGTAAATGTTCTTGGTTTCTGTGGAAATGTTTCTGGTCTCTGTGTAAAGGTTCTTGGTCTCTGTCCTGATCTCTTTGGAAATGTTCCTGGTCTCTGTGTAAATGTTCCTGGCCTCTGTGCAAATATTCCTTGTCTTTGTGTAAATGACCCTCGACTCTGTCAGGTCTCTGTGTAAATATTTCTGGTCTTTTTGTAAATGTTCCTGGTCTATGTCCTGATCTCTGTGTAAATGTTCCTCCTTTCTGTGTAAATATTTCTGACCTCTCTGTAAATGTTCTTCGTCTGTGTATATTCCTTGTGTAAATGTTTCTGGTCATTGTGTAAATGTTCCTGGTTTCTATGTATATGTTCCTGGTCTCTGTGTAAATGTTCCTGGTCTCTGTCCCGGTCTCTGTGTAAATATTCCTGGTCTTTGTGTAAATGTTCCTGGTCTCTGTGTAAATGTTCCTGGTCTATGTGTAAATGTTCCTGGTCTCTGTGTAAATGTTCCTGGTCTCTGTGTAAATGTTCCTGGTCTTTGTGTAAATGCCCCTGGTCTCTGTCGGATCTCTGTGTAAATATTTTTTTCTTTGTGTAAATGGCCCTGGTCTCTGTCTTGTTCTCTGTGTAAATGTTCCTCCTCTCTGTGTAAATATTTCTGATCTCTGTGTAAATGTTCCTCTTCTCTGTGTAAATATTTCTGATCTCTGTGTAAATGTTCCTCGTGTCTGTGTAAATATTTCTGATCTCTGTGTGTTCCTCCTCTCTGTGTAAATATTTCTGATCTCTCTGTAAATGTTCCTCATCTATGTGAAAATGTTCCTGGTCTCTGTGTAAATGTTCCTGGTCTCTGTCTTGTCTCTGTGTAAATGTTCCTGGTCTCTATCCTGATCTCAGTGTAAATGTAGCGGTTCTCAAGCGCTAGGCGGCTTCTGTCATCTCCGTGACATTGTTTAATGGCTGTTACCAGAATGTCAGATTTGCCTCTGTGGTTGGGGCCATAGAAATGATTAGGGACGGGTTTCGAAGCATGCAGGATGAAATCGTACAGATGTTTCTGCATGCGGTCCCCTAATCTGAGACCAGTTTCACCATTATAAGTTATCCTGCATCTTTTCTATACGATGACACATATCACACTGCAGAACTCGCATGTGAATCCCTCACTGAAGAGGGAGGATAGTTTTGAGAAAGGTGATCGTTTTCGTTTCCCAGACTACATGGCAGGTGATGCAACGAGGGCTGTTACGTTTTCTAGTGCAAAGATATTCAAGTTTCCGCTTCAAGTGGCTATGGACGAGGATGTCCTTAAGATTAGGTTCCCGTTTGTATGTTAATACAAACAATCTTAAGGACATCCTCGCTCATTGCTACTTGAAGCGGTACCTTGAATATGTTGCTACTAGAAAATGTAAACCCCCTCCCCCCCCCCACACACACACAGACACACACACTCACTGTGTAACCTGCCCTATAGTCTGACAAATCTGACTTTCTGGTAACAGCCATCAAAAAATGTCACGCAGACGACAGAAGCCGCATAGCGCTTGAGAACCGCTACGTTCAGGAATATGGTACGCTAGAACCACATGGTTTGAACTCGTTATTCAGCTACACCTAACATTCTCCTCTTCCACAATCCCTCCTCACTAAGTTCCATTCCTTTCTCGCTTGTTAGTTCAGAACCTCCTCACAGCATCTCATTACAACTCCTGTACCCCAACTATAATCACATATTTCACTTTCTCTCGGCTAGATTACTATTGTATCACTCTATCTCCCCTCCACGGTTTCCCCACCCACCACTGTCAGTTACGACGCACCTATCATACAAACCAAGTCTCCATTTAAATACACTCCACCATGAACATTTCTGACACACAGCGTCGGACAAACCACAGCTTCTTAGAAGTTACAGCTAAGTGGTCTATCCATTTTATTGGATTTTTTAAACACAGCGTTAATGCGAGAATATACTTTATCTCCTGTCTCTATTTCTTTGTCCTTGGTGATTTTTGTATGATTAAGCCTCACGCCGAAATGTCACATCTGTGTACTCGTTAAGTAATAAATCTATTTCTATTTCTGTCCTAGATTATACTTTTTTTAATAACTTACCAGGTAATTTAAAAGAGGATATTAGAGAAGAAAGCATATATATTTTATCTGCAAGCCATATTAAAGTCATGATAAAAATAAAGTTACGACTGCATTGAATGTGTTACAGCAACATTACAGACACATTTTCTGTCTGTTTTCTGTAGTTCTGTTTTGCTGGAGTTTCTGTTCTGCCTTCATCACAGGGACTAGTCTGTAGACGGAAAAAAATGGCTACACCAATTCCGGAGAATAGCAAGACGCCTAAAGTGTTTCTAGGTCGATCTGGACTGAAGGTATCCAACATCTGTCTGGGAACTATGACCTTTGGTGAAAACCAGGTGAGTAGATTTACAACGTAAAACTGTAAATTTGTGCCCGAAAAATAAGTGACTACTAAGTGAATTTAGTGCAAGCAATGGAAAATAAATGACTGCTAAGTAAATTTAGTGCTAGCAATGGAAAATAAATGACTGCTAAGTAAATTTAGTGCTAGCAATGGAAAATAAATGACTGCTAAGTAAATTTAGTGCAAGCAGTGGAAAATAATAGCCTAAAATGCACAGTTCTTATTGTGCATGTTTGTCCCTCATATGTGTAGGGCGTTATCTAGTGGTGGATGAGTGTTTGTGTGGTGACTCGCGTGACAGCTCAACATACAACATTCAAACAATCCAACACTTCACGCTGACTATGACCGCGGCTCTGGAACGACCTCTACATCGAAGAACACAAGTCCGTCTCCAAGATCTCACACACATACTTGATGTGTGATCACTTTCTGACCATTCATGTAGACAAAGGCCTGGCTTACTTCATTACGTTCATCTTCTAGCTTCCACACCTTGTTCTCTCTCTAGAAGTCCCCTTCATGACAAAATTCAGTCACATGACCAAATGACCAACGTTCACATCGTCACTTGCTTAAAAGTTTGTGGTAGTACGGCATTAAAGGCCGCGACACACACATCAATCTGGAAACCTTTATTCTGTTGCCCTCTCTACCTTCACTCTGTCATACTCATTATTTGTCACTCTCTCTTTTCAATTCATTCTGTTTGTCAAAACATTCTCTCTCTCTCTCTCTCTCTCTCTCACTGTCACATCCTGAACTTGCTCTTTCTTTCAACATTTCCCTGCTCTCTCACTCTCTGTCTATTTCGTCATCCAATTCACATTCCTTCAATCTATGAGTGATTGTAAGGAATAAAATTCCACAGTTGCTGTCTGATGGAAGAATTAAAATATTTAATTTCTAATCTTTAAATGGTTTTATTCTGTATCTTTTTTTCAAAATATTAACTGCGAGGTAGATTCAAAAAGTAAAAGCAACATGCCCTGTAATACAGGCAACTGCGAGCAAATGAATACAACGGTTATATCTCTTCTCCACATAGTTCTCCCCGCAGGTCGATGCATAGTTCCACCAGTTTCTTCATTCCCTGGGAGAAGAAGCTTTTCGGCTACACCAGAACCCAGGTCTGTATCGCTTCCTTAACCTCATCATCAGAGGTGAACCTGCAGCCAGGTTGACCTTCTTTAAGCAGACCGATAACCTCACGACGTCAGATCAGGGCTGTGGGGGGGGGGGGGGGGAAGAGGGGAATTCGTTCAAACATTGCCTCCACCGCTACGGCCGCTTCATGGGGGCGTGCCTTGTCATGGTGGAGTATCTGCAATGTCTCTTTAAACAAAACACCACAGGACGTTTTAAACTTCAACAAGTGTCACTCCTGCCGAAAGAAATCTCACTAGGGGGCGTTGTTAAAAAATGATGCAATCCAGCAGCGGAGCGTCTATGTTTATTTGACCTTTGGCTTCAACTAGACTAAGGGTAGAGCGCTGCGCTGTGTGTGTTCAAATTACCCAGCAGCGACTCGTGTTGTATTGCATCAGCTTTTACCCGTTATTTAACCGTTGACTTCAACTAGACTAATTATTTTCAAATTGTCTTTAATTTTTTTATTCTTCCTATTGTATCATACATTGTTTATATAAACAAAGATCAAATGGATTTGGATATGATATTAATGTTTGAGAGCAGCAGTGTCACGGTACAGTTAAAATAGTGTCATCTTTTTGCAAGTGTTCTGCTTTAAAGAAAACACTTAATCGAGTTAGCAACAAGCAACAAATAAAACAATACATATTTGTACTTTACGTTTACATTGTCTTCATATACTGTACTTACAACATCTGTTATTCTATCTTTTCTTATTGTTTTATTTTGTTATTGATGTCTGATTAAGGCTTCTCGCGAAAATATTATATTATTTCTAATTAAATACTGTTTCTATTTTGTAAACAAAAGTTATAAAAACACGCATATGTGTATGTAAATGCCCACAGACAGCCCAGAGAGAATGTGGTTATTGCCACCAAGTGTCGCTGTGACGTCGGCGTGTCAGAGAATGTCAACAACGTGGGACTCAGTCGACGTCACATCACAGAGAGCATCGACAGAAGTCTCAAGAGGCTACACACCGACTTTGTGGATCTCTATCAGGTGGGTGTCTCTGTGTACAAGAGGCTACACACTGACTTTGTGGATCTCTATCAGGTGGGTGTCTCTGTGTACAAGAGGCTACACACTGAATTTGTGGATCTCTATCAGGTAGGTGTCTCTATGTAGAAGCCTGCAGAGTTCTTTGTTTGCTGGCACTGGCGGTTTGGATGCTAAGATAAATACTTCTGCCATCATCATCATGTGACATAACTACAAGATGTTGGCGGTTATGTTTTTTTTCAACCTCGATTCTTAGTGCTTCTGGTCAGCTGAGTTCATTCTTTTCTGTAATACCGCTGCGTTCGATGATCTATAATCTTATCTATTGGCCTTCCCCTGCATCTCTTCCCATTTATCTTTCCTGTTGTTATACTGTTTTATATCCCTCCTCCTTCTAATTATATTTTCAAGAAATATTGACTGTAGTTTTTCTTATGGATCTATTTAAGTTTGTTTTTATGGATTTTGTTAACCATTTCTCTTTTGTCATCTTATTTAACCATCTATTTAAAATGTTAACTGTCCAGCCATTTGAATCCTATATTTCCATCCATTTGTCATTCTTACCGTCAGTCTATTTGTTATCTTATATTTGCAGCTATTTGTCATTTTAGCACTCTGTCGTTTCTGAACGAACAATTAAGCTTGTATAAACCTCAGACTCTAATTGCAGACTCAAAATAAAACAACTATCAGATAACTGATAACTGACGGATCTAGCCACTGCCAGATGTGGCTGTATGTATATTCTGCCTGGCACTTGTTTCATGGTGACAATCTAAAGTGTCAAGAATAGTTGTAACGGTTTTGTCGTTGATAGAAGTACAGCATTTTCATAATAAATTTCTTGTAACTTTTCTTGTTCTGCTCTTACACTGTAAAATATGGAACTGAGAAATGCTGCTATTTGTAATCGACACCACTGTCAATGTTGTAGCGCAGATATCGAGTCGGATATGGAGCTTTTCTTAATGCAACTATTGGTTGACGATCTGGAACTAATTAAAAAAATCAGCTTCTTGAAAGGCTTCACCACCATGATCTGAAAACTATCTAAAACAAATACAGAAACAGCTTTATTAATTAACGAGCACACCCTAATTATTCCAACGACAACAACAACAACAACAACAACAACAACAACAAATAATGCAAGGCAAAGAAACAGTGAAAGAAAATAGATATAAATTCTCGTGAATGCTGTACAATGCTATGCCTTGTCTAATGTGACATATTTTACTGATTCTCAACAATATAAACCTCCACCGAGGCAGCAGGTCTGAAAGTTTTATGAACACATCCAACAGATGCATCTCTTCGACGATGGCACACCTCTAGAAGAAACATTGAGGAGCATGGATGATCTAGTCCGTGCGGGCAAAGTTCGGTACGTGGGGGCAAGTAACATGACAGGTTGGCAGCTACAGAAGCTCGTGAACGTCACCAGAAAGCTTGGACTCAACCCAATCATTAGCTTACAGGTGATTTGTTTCAGTGTAAATACAGACAATCCTCGCTTTCCAACAGTTTGCTTTCCCGGCCATCGCTCCAGTTATTTCCTACTGCAAAATTTACAACTATTTTATTTTTAAACATGTGTTACTTCCTCATTGCAAAACTTATTTTAAAATTTATATACAAATTATGAGGTCATCTAGTATATTTTCATGTTTTAAAATATGCCTGTCTGTTGAGAGTAAAGTACTGTCTATTCACCCTGTGAAATTCGCTTTACCTCCATTTTGCTTGTCCGCGAAGCCGGAACACATCTTTATTTATCACATAAATGTGTACAATTAAATGGAATTAATATACTGCAACAGGACCTGTGTTACTGTTGTAGTGTTAAAGAATTGCAGCTTCTGTTATTGTTATAGTGTTAAAGAACTGCAGCTTCTGTTATTGTTATAATGTTAGAGAACTGCAGCTTTCGTTATTGTTATAGTGTTAAAGAACTGTAGCATCTGTTATTGTTATAATGTTAGAGAACTGCAGCTTTTGTTATTGTTATAATGTTAGAGAACTGCAACTTCTGTTATTATTATAATGTTAGAGAACTGCAGCTTTTGTTATTGTTATAATGTTAGAGAACTGCAACTTCTGTTATTGTTATAATGTTAAAGAACTGCAGCTTTTGTTATTGTTATAATGTTCGAGAACTGCAGCTTTTGTTATTGTTATAGTGTTAAAGAACTGTAGCTTCTGTTATTGTTATAGTGCTAAAGAACTGTACCTTCTGTTATTGTTGTAGTGTTAAAGAACTGTAGCTTGTGTTATTGTCATAGTGTTAAAGAACTGTAGCTTGTGTTAATGTTATAGTGTTAAAGAACTGTAGCTTCTGCTGTTGTTATAGTGTTAAAGAAATGTAGATGTGAATAACTGGCTAAGGCAATGATCACTGCATTCAGGAGAAATGTATTGTTTTCTGGTCACCTTCTCAGCACATCCTAGTAATACAGTCAGTTCTATGTTGATGTAGAATTCTTCTTCTATTCTCAAAAATCTATTCACACTCTGGAATAAAAAAAAATTTTTACACGTTGATCCGTGGATTCCTATGACAGAATTCTGTGTGTGTATATATATATATATATATATATATATATATATATATATATATATCGTGTCGCAATAAGGGTTCGGTTCTTTTCGATGACAATTATACTGTTCATCATCATCATCATCATCATCATCATCATCATCATCATCATCATCATCATCATCATCATCATCAACATCATCATTATCATCATCATCATCATCATCATCGTCGTCGTCGTCGCCATTATCAATCATAATCATCGTCGTTATCAAGTCATCATATTTCTTCAAATATCATGGACACAAAAAAGAATAAATATATCCATACTACAAGAACTTAATACTGAAGAAGTCTGGCTAGTAAAGAGAATTAAAGAGAGAAAACTTAAATGTTTTTGACACATTAAACGTCATGATAATCTAGAGAAGATATTCTTAGAAGGGTACATAATGGGGCAAAGAAAGAGAGGAAGACTAAGGCGAAGATGGCTAAAAGACATCGTTGATGATCTGCAAATGGATGCATCAGCATCAGGCAGTCTTGCTCACAACTGAGAGGCCTACAAGAGAGCTGTTAGGGAGGCAAAGTTCCGCAAGGGACATGCAAATAAATGAATGAATGAATGATGTTTTCAATCCTCCCCTTCTAATTATATGTCTAATAAGCTGCAATGTCTTAAGGATAGGATTAAGTTCCTTTCTATATATTTGCTTGTGTTAGACATTCTTTGTTTGTTATCTTAGCTGTCCATGGTACTCTTGTATTAGACAATCTTTGTTTGTCAGACTAGCTGTCCATGGTACTGTGTTAGATATTCTTTGTTTGTCATCTTAGCTGCCCATGGTACTCTTATGTTCGTCTAATAAACTTCATCTCTATTGTTTCTAGTGATGTTTTATACCGATTTGTTCATTGTCCATATAGTGGTAGTAGTAAAAGTAGTAGTAGTAATAATAATAATAATAGTAGTAGTAGTAGTAGTAGTAGTAGTAGTAGTAATAGCAGCAACAGTAGTAGTAGCAGTGAAAATAGTAGTAGGAACAGCAGCAGCAATTACAGTAGCAGTGGAAGTGGTAGTAATTAGTATGAACTGTAATAGTAGTTTTAGCAACAACTGTACTTGATATTGGTAATGGTAGTCCTTGTCCTTATAATTACGGTAGCACCAGAGTAGTATATTCCAGCACTAGAAATATTAATAACCTCAGTAGTAGATAAATAAATGCTACATAATCATTTGTTGCTAGACTTTTGTTTGTTTAAAATTCTTATTCAGTAATAATACGGTCTTTGTCGTACCCAGCAACAATACAGTCTGGTGATCCGGAGATCTGAGCTAGAAACTTTCCAAGTTTGTAAGTCTGAGGGTATTGGAGTCCTGCCCTGGAGTCCTCTTAAAGGGTGAGAAATTTACTGCGAATCCAAAAACTAGTAAAATAAATGTCACATAAACCTGAGAGTTCCTTATTAACTCTTTCAGTCCAAGAAAACAACACTGACAGCATTGATAGGCCTTTGCGCATCTATGGCAGTCAATGCTCAGGCCGATTTTTAGGTAGCCTAAATAAAATCAAAAGCAACATATTTGTAAACCAACTCATCACTTTCTTTCTGCTAGAAATGTCATCAAAAGTTATCTTGACAGAGCATGGAAATTAATTCGAGAGTGAAAGAGTTAATTATGTCTGTCCGAGTGAAAGAGTTGAATTAAATCTGGGAAGGTTTGGAATGAAAGCTAATATTTGTTTCTGTCTTTTTTTTTTAGTTTGTTTAGAGCTGCGGCCGGGAAGCGTTACATTTTTCTGAGAATTTGCTTCCTGTAGGGCAAGATTAACTTCCAAATACACCGCCATATTTGTTTTCACTAAGATACGTTTCATCCATGTATACACCTTCTTTCGGGCGTTCCCTGCTTCTGGTGTGTTCTGTTCTGATCAGACTGTCTTAGATTTTGAATTAGGCTGAGTTTGGTCCAGACATCTTCATAGCAACAACAACAAGATGAGATATGTGGATGACACCGTTCTATCAGCACAAAGTGAGATCAATCTGCGGAAACCTGTGAACAAGATTATTGTAGAGAGAAACAAAAAAGCATAGTGTAGGGGACGGATAAGTAAATAGCTACCTGGGGTGGTTGGCAACCCTACGAGCAGGAATAATGGCTCAGTTACCGTTCAATTTTCAGAGGTGCGCAATTCTGTGAACTGACTGGTAACTGATCCATTATTCCTACTCTTAGGGGTTGCCAACCACCCCAAGTAGCCATTTGCTTATCTATTCCCCTCAATAAAGCTGAACAGCAACAAGACAGACACAACGGTAACATCAAAAAGAGTAAGCATATTAAAGTACCCCGTCCTTTCAAACGATAAGATACTGACACAAGAAAATACATTCAGTCACCTTGGAACAACACTGACAGCCCATGGCAACAGCACAGATCACACCTAATCACGAATATGTAAGGCATGATCAATTTTTGTTTGTTTGTTTGTTTGTTTGTAACGTAAAGAAGATACTAACGAATAAGATGTCTCTAAAAGTGAGGAAAAGAGTATTACAATGCTATATAGAGCCGGCACTACTGTATGGTAGTGAAGTTTAGACAGTCAACAAAAGAGATGACAAATAAACTGTAAGTAACAGAAAATCGATCTTGGAGAAAAACGCAACAAATACCCTGGGAGACAAACAAAAAAAACAACAACAACAAAAAAAAAAACAGCTGAAGAGGTCCCGAAAAAAGTTTCAGAACGAGGGAAACAATTTAAAATTATAAGAAAAAAGACATTCAAATTTTCTAGGGCATGTCACGAGAAGACAGACGTTAAAGAACCGGGCAATGACTGGAAAAGTGAAAAGTCAAGAAAAATATCTCGGCGGACTGATTAAGTGATGTGGAACAAGAAAAGAAATGGAACTGATCGGAAACATCAATGGTCGCATAAGATGGAGAGGTATGATCGCCAAGGCTGTTCGACAAATAATAATAATAACAATAATGAATTTATTCTGCATCTGTCTAGACGTGTTTTGACTGATTTTGGCGGTGACTAGTTCAGATCTTTTTATTTCTTGCCCGCTTTCTTGGTCGTATTGGCTGCTTCTTTCAGATATCTTATCTTATCTTATCTTATTTTATCTTATCTTATCTTGCATGAAAAGATTTTTTTGTAGTTGCCTCGTGAACAACTAGCACTGCCAGCACAAAGATCTTGTTCTTCGTGAGTTAGTTCTAGTTCTGGAACTGCAAGAAAGATGTTCTGTGTAGCCGATGTGGTGAAAGTTGTTGAAGCACAAGTACAGTGCCGAAGAGGGAGATGGTTAGTTCTGCTTGAAGATAAGAAATGGAGCAAGAAAAGATGGAGTTCTTCGCCGTGGACTCAACCATCACGTGGACCATAGCCACCTCCGCGCTGTTGGTGAGGCTGATCTTGTTTCTGCGAACACCAACAGAGAGGTAGGACCGCGTACTGGCCAGTGCCTGCCTCTCACAACTTTACTACCACACCAGCAAAGTCCCACAAAATCAATGTAAATATGTAAAGCCTCAGCTACCTTTTCTACCGCGAATCTCAAAGTCTTCAGTCCAGCTTGGCCGGTTACTTTGTTTACCTAATTCTGGGCTTTATGATCGTGTCTTCCATTTGTAAATAATCTTCCCAGTTGTTTGAATAATTAAACCAGTTACAGGTTGCTGCTGTTAATTAATTCCTGTGTTGAGTTATTAAATTGTTTTACTTAAGGTCAGTAACTGCGATTGTAGGATAAGCGTGTTGGCCGTGATACCGAGCGTATTTCCTCGAGTTTGTTCTCAAGTAACAACTGATAATTCTATTTCGTTGTGATTTTTGTGTACAATGTTGCGAGAACTAAGTACAACCTTACAAACACACTAAAGTGCGCCACCGGCGAAGGCGAAATCAAGAAGTCTACTTGATAGTGACATAAATAGATTTTTTTCTACAGAACATATCAAGACACAGTAATTTGCAGTCCATTTTTCAGTTGCTTTCTCTCCAGTTATGAGCAGGTTCGCACTCAAAAACTATTTCAATCTACTCTCGCTAACACCAGCCAATCCAAGTCCAACCCGCCTTACCCAGGTGATTTTAAAATTATGGTTTATTTTCAAACCGAATCACCAGTTAAGGTTCAGTGACTGCGTACAACATTATCCTGCTACTGTAAAGATTTGTTTATCTATGTTAATGATTTATTAAATGTTGCTGACAATGTGTTGTTGTTCCTTCTTTCCTTCACTATATATATATATATATATATATATATGTAAACCTAGCTACCACGTTTCTGACAATCTGTGCTCTAACAGAACCTGTTTTACCGCACTCTAAAGCTCACGAGTAGTACTGGCTGGTTGTCTCTATACAACATACATTACTAAAGAAACGAATGGACTTTTCTAAATGGCCGTTAACTTGGCATCATGCCTTCCTGTCGTTCAGTTCTTGATTTTCCTCCAGCTCCATAAAAATGCTAGGGCTTTCATATCTGACATACTCTGCGCAAATCTTACTCGTGTATTCTGTTTCAGATAACAGGTTTATAATACAGCTTTGACTGCAAGACCCCCTCCCCCCCCCCTCCCAAAAAAAAAAAAAGCCTCAGCAACCTATGATTATAACATTCTGGCCATCACTTTATTCTGTGGCAGTGGCGTGTTGTGTGGGAGAATAAAGAGAGGGATCAAGCCTACGGAAGGCAGATTAGGATGGGCAGCCGACAACGCTGTTAAAGCCAGCGAAGCTGTGCCCTTGTGGACAAAGCTTAATGACCAGACATTTGATATTGTAGACAAAGTGGGGGAAATTGCTACAAAACGAGGTAAGTAATGGCCTTTGAGACTGATAAAACAAAACAAACAAACAAACAAAAAAGACACACCAAATAAGCTTCTTACAAAACTACAGAAAATGCAACTGTTTAAATGCTTTCAAAACTATGGTTTCAAATACTGCAACTGAACACTAAAAATGCAACCGAAATAACTCATCAGGTTAAAGTATTAAAAAAAGAACATATCAACCTGCTTCAACAGTTTTTTTAAAGCAAAGTGAAGTTTTACCGTAAGAATATAACGCAATAGTTTAAGAAGCTTCAGGCAAACATAACAATCAGCATTTTTTTTAAATGCAGAGAAACATACTAACCCAGATGAGTACAACAAAATATCATAATTATCTGAACGTTGGAATTGTGAGAGTTTTCCCAAGGGGAAAAGAACGAGAGGCAGGCCAATAGGGACATAGAGACGCACAACATAGGACGAACTTAAGGAAACGAAAAAAAAAAACATGGTTTGAGGTACCCCGACTTGCTCAAGACAGGATTGGATGGAGAACATTTGTTGATGTCTTATGCTGCAATGAAAGTACAGATGAATGGTCTTTGAGACGGTTTATGAGATCTTAATTTGAAGTCCTCGCTTGTGCCCGAAGCGGTGCAGCACACTTCATTCAGTACACGAAGATTGTTCTCATGATTTGTTACAGGTCGTAACATGTCCCAGGTGGCGCTTCGCTGGCTCCTGCAGAAAGATGTCGTAACATCCGTCATCATGGGAGTGGAAAGCTTGACCGAACTGGACACCAACATGGCAGCGGCGGGGGGATGGAGTCTGACGAAAGAAGAGGTGTCTTTTCTGTTATTCTTCACCTCCGTTGTTTTCTTGTAACTTATCTCTGTGTGTGACAGTTGTAGTGATTGTAGTAGTGGTGGTAGTAATAGTAATAATCATGATGATAGCAGTGGTGTAGCAGAAGCGACTTTGTGTGACAGCAGCAGCTGTAACTGTAATGTGTTGTAACAAATGTAATGGTGGAAGTGGCAGTAGTTGTAACATTAGTAGTAGCTGTAGTAACAGTAGTAGAGGTTTCCACCCCCCACCCCCCCCCCACTCCCAAGTCCCTACTGTAAGTATTGCCTTGACAAATCATACACATGATAGTTGTTAAGCATTTGGAACTGATTTCGACTTCATTTTCTGTTAACGTGAAAGATTTTGCTTGGAAAATTTGTTGATCTGGTTTGTCACACTCATTAGCTTAGTTCATGGCGCTTGAGTGGCGAAGTGGTTAGTGCATTGTTCTCTCATGGCGAAGGTCGGCGGTTCGAATTCAGCACTCAGCAGGAAAAATGGGTGCTGGGCTTATTCTGGAGCTGGGGAATGAAAGGGGTCCAGGCCTGATGCCGACCAGGTCACCCTGTAGTGTGCCGACATGTCAAGGAAATCATAAACACTCATGCCATGTCCCTTACTTGTCATCATGACATAGCAGGGCTGGTTTTACTTGTACAGTTCAATGTTTCAAATTACATTTGTTACAGTGCCTTCTGTGAATGATGAAATGTTTATGTTTATGAAATGTTTATCTTTATGTTTACGAAATGTTTATATTTATGTTTATGTTTATGAAATGTTTATCTTTATGTTTATCTTTATGTTTATGTTTATGAAATGTTTATCTTTGAATCTGTTCCAGATGGAAGAACTGGACAATGTGTCCTCAGATCCACTACCTTACCCATATGAAATGGTCTTCGGAGCTAACACCAGCCGCGTCAACCCACCAGCCAATGACTTCTACGTCAGCTCCACCACGGGCTAAGTCATCATGTGACAAGTCTCTTACCACAACTGCCTGAAAGATGGCCTTTCTCTTATTTTCATTTAACGATCCATGTGTTTTTTTATAGATTGATCAAAGTTTATCTTTTTAATTAATTACCCCCCCCCTTCCCCATTTTTCCCCATAAAAGACGCACTTTATTTTCATTAAAAAAACCTGACCAAAACTACCCTGCGTGATATACTCCCATAGTTAGATTTGGGTTGGCCTGGGGCGCGGGTGTTGCCTGTACTGAACTAAAACCTAAATATCCAAGAGGGGAGGGCTCTTAAGTTCACGGAAAATATAGTTTTTTTTTTGGTTTTTTTGTTTCAAGATATTACTTCATTTGCGTCTTATACCCCGGCGTGTCGAATATAGCGGTAAAAACAGTGTATTCTGACGTTTATGTTGCTACAAACTGAAAAGTGAAAGATTACTCAGGACATTATGGCTAAATTCAATACAATAATAAATAAAACCAACACATTTCCGCTTAAATTAATACACTGACAATTATACCCAACAAAGTAGTAAGTAATGTAACGTTGTTAATTATTTCAGGACAAAATAAAGCAGCCAATCGAACATTAGCTATTTTTAAAATACATTTCTAATAAAACATTATTATGGACTAATATACAAGAATGAAAATGCCATTTAAATGTTGACTACAGATTTGTTGAATTTTGTTCACAAGTTCAACATGATGTTTGTTATGAACGTTTGCTGTTCTGATTTTGGAGATTTGTGCGTGATTTTATTTCGTCATTAAATTTAACGTATTCAGCATGGCTGTTCCTTCAGTTTTATTCTACATTTACATAGTTCTAAAACTAACGCATATCGTCATCATCAGGTGCCGTGCCCACTGGCGTTGGCTATTATGCTTCTCCAGAGTACACGATCCTTCATGCAGGCCTTTATTAGCTCAGCTGGTGATCCCTTCTCACACCATCCCGTCAGACATTTAACTGTAAAAGTAAAACCAACCCTGTTATGTCATGATGACAAGTAAGGGACATGGCGTTAGTGTCTATGTTTTCCTTGACATGTCGGCACACTACAGGGTGACCTGGTCGGCATCAGGCCTGGACCCCTTTCATTCCCCAACTCCAGAATAATTCAAGCACCCATTTTTCCTGCTGTGTGCTGAATTCAAACTAACGCCTACACTTTCAAAACTCAACACATGACAACAGATATCAGTATAGCATACTCGAACTCTTTCTCTCAAGTCAGGTGTGCTCAGCATACATCTTGGAATCGCTGCTGTATGTGTGTTCAATTGTTGGGTGCTCAGTTGTTGTGTATCAGGCTGTTGTGAATCAGGCTACTGTGTCTCCAGCTGTTATGTGTTTAGAATTTGGATGTCACGCTGTTGTAGTTCCAGCTGTTGTGTGTCGGGCTACTGTGTCTCCAGCTGTTGTGTGTCAGGCAACTGTGTCTCCAGCGGTTGTGTGTCAAGCTGTTGTGTGTCGGGCTACTGTGTCTCCAGCTGTTGGGTGTTAATCTGTTGTGTATCAAGCTGTTGGGAGTTTTCTTCTTCTTGTTCGTTCGCTTCTACCACCAAGATCGCCCCGTGATTCTACTGAATTTACTCCTGTGATCCTTGATTGGTCCTGTGGTCCCCGAGAGGGCCACAGGAGGTTCAGAGTATCGTGGGGCGTGGCTCTATATTCTCGGTGGGTCGCAGAAGCGGGATTGCGTGACACCGTGGTTTTCGTTGCACCAGTTTAATCTAGAGTTCGACTTTCTCACCGGAAAACCTCGACGTGTTTTGAATATCCATACATCCCCGTCAGGTGAGAGGTGGTTGCCTATCTAGACTGCACTGGTCCAGTGTTTCCGACTTCAGTTTTTTTGTGGTTGTGGCCGCTACTCTTCCTAGTTGTGACAAGGACGGATCTTTTGTCCAGGAGGACGAATCCTCGCCACTAGTAGGTTTCACCCCTGTGTTAAGCCGGTTTAGGCGTATTATCCCAGTATGGGCAAGTTTAGGATGTGACCGACCTCTAGAGCGGAGGTACCGTGACATGAGTAGTCATCAAGATTCACCCCTGGATTGGCTGGGAGGAGTTTCACTCCAGGCGCGGCAGATGAAGAATCTCGCAAGCAGTGTCTTAGTTTAACCCCTGGGTTAAGCAGGTCCAGGCAATCTACCCCTGTATGGGTGCATATAGGACGTGGCCGGTCTCTAGAGCAGAGGTGCCGTAATTTGAGTAGTCCTGACCTCCAGACTACTGGTTATTTCACTTAATCATTTCCTTTACCTTTTCCGCGGTGGCGCTGCGCGGCAACCCTAATCGCATTTTTCTTCATTGGCCGGGGTAGTTTCACCCCATGCACGGCAGCTGAAGAGTCTCGCCAGCAGCGGGTTTTAAATTAGTCTTCCTTCTCCTAAATGAGATACCAAACAAGACTCTCATCTACCCGAAACGTCTGGTTTTCAGGCGCCAGATATTCGCCTTCGCCCCTTCTCCTGTCATTTTAAACAGTTCCGGCACGAGAAAGCCAGGAGCTGGACATGGACTGTCAGAGGCTATTTGAGACGCACGCCTTGGGGACATTTAATTGGAGTAGAGAGCTTATCCTCCACCCCACCTCCGCCTGTAATAGTCCTTAGAACCCGCTGGGAGTTAATCTCTGTTGTATATCCGGCCGTTAGGTGTCAAACTGTTGTGTCTCCAGCTGCTGGGTGTCAAACTGTTGTGTATCAAACTGTTGTGTCTCCAGTTGTTGGGTGTCAAACTGTTGTGTCTCCAGCTGTTGGGTGTCAGACTGTTGTGTCTCCAGCCGTTGGGTGTCAAACTGTTGTGTCTCCAGCTGTTGGGTGTCAGAGGAGCAGAAGAAACAGCCTGGTCATGCCGGAGAGATGGTGATCAAGTGCCGATATATTCCTCGACGTGACAGCACACTAGAGGATGATGTGGCCTCGACGTGACAGCACACTAGAGGATGATGTGGCCTCGACGTGACAGCACACTAGAGGATGATGTGGCCTCGACGTGACAACACACTAGAGGATGATGTGGCCTCGACGTGACAGCACACTAGAGGATGATGTGGCCTCGACGTGACAGCACACTAGAGGATGATGTGACAACACACTAGAGGATGATGTGGCCTCGACGTGACGGCACACTAGATGATGATGTGGCCGTCTTCCTTCTCAAGTTCTAGATAAAGCTGGATACCTGTTTCTACAGCTGAGTAAATGAAGTTCCATTTGTCAGATGCCGCCAGAGAGACTAGCCCACAACCCTTCTGTCAGATGCCGACAGAGAGACTAGCCCACAACCCTTCTGTCAGATGCCAACAGAGAGACTAGCCCACAACCCTTCTGTCAGAAGCTAGATTTGAACCTAACCCACAAAAAAAGTGGATCGCGATCTGTATTCTATGCCTTATATTGCCCGACCATACTGATACCTGCAAGTAGAGAACCAGTCAAACAACTTTTAACTTGTCTTGTCAGCTCGTTGTATTTCAGTAGGACAAAGTATGCCATTTATGTCTTTATTGGGAGCTGGACTGATGTAAATTAGATATACACACAAAGAGCACAAGGTGTCAGAAAAGATTAGGAAACATAAAAGTATGAAATACCGTTTAGTAATTAAAAAAATATATATATTTATTACATTTTGTATTGAATAATACAAAGTTTTTATTCATGAAAAATAGATCTTTAGTGTTTTTATCTGTATCATAAAAATATCAATTTTTGACAAACATTTATTTTGTAGGATATAAATTATGACAGTAATTATGTACATGGAGTACAACAAAGAAAGCTGAAAAACAACTACAGATTTTTTTATAACAAGATACTAAGAAGAATTTGTGGGCTCACAAATGATACCAACAGTGGAGAATGGAGGACTAGAAAGAACACTGAACTGAACAGTTTATTTAAATCCCAACGAATTATAAATGTCTTGAAACTGAACAGAATACGCTGGCTGGGGCATGTAGAAAGAATGGAAGAGAACAGACAAACGAAAATGATGCTTGCACAAGAGATGCGGGAAACAAGACCGAGGGGTAGACCAAGACAGGGATGGAAAGACAACATAGAAAAGGATATAAAAGAAATTGGTGCCACCAAATGGAGAGAGAAGATTAGGAATAGAGATTAATGGAGGCGACCTTTATCTACAGCAATGAGCCTTAATGGCTGGGAAAGCTAAAGAAGAAGAAGAAGAATTAATTATGACATAGTTCTCATTAAGTAGTAAGCAGAGGTTCCCAGACGTAGGCCCACGTGTGACAGGAAGAATCGGGCGAGTGATGTTGTCGTATTGTTAAATTATGAGAAGGCTGCTGAGAAGAATGATGTCAGAGAGAGACAAAGATCCAGCTGACAGTGTTGTGTCTGGCAGTTGCCCGCTGCAATGAATCCACGCCAGCAACGACGCTTGAAAAAGTTGAACCCGTCTCAATGTTTTAGTTGGTGTATCGCCTGTGCCTACACTCGTTTTGTTCTCGGTGAGTGATTATACATAGAGGATTTAATCTCGTGGAATGTAACAAGCACTTGTAGCAGTCGTTAGAGTAAATGAAGAATGTAGGGCATTGCATTCCATAACAAATGCTTGTGAGAACTATATAGCAAGAGTGATTAGCCATTGTGACTGTGAGAACTACGTAGCAAGAGTGATTAGATATTGTGCGCTGTGTTGTGACTGGGATGTGTTGTAGCCTGAACCACTGATTCTTGCATTTCTCCATCATCACAAGTTCGTTTATGTGTTTGTTATACCGGAAAAAAGGTCAGTACGAGAAAGGTCATTGATTTCCTGTTACTGTGCGTCGTTGTGATGTGAACTTTCGGTGAAGTTGTCGGTGAGTTGACATTTAATGGGATTTTGTTATTTCTGGTGATATACTTTCCTGTATTCCTTTCATCTTACAATCATAGTCCTACAAGTCTCCTCCCCTCCAGACACACACACACACACACACACACACACACACACGCACACGCACACGCACACGCACACGCACACGCACACGCACGCACGCACGCACGCACGCACGCACGCACACAGAGACAGACAGACAGACAGACAGACAGACAGAGAGGGTCTGCTGAGTAGACCAAGATTCTGAAGAATACTATAAATGTGTGAAAGTAAAGATAAAAGGTAAACTTCCCGTTTCCATGCCATTAAGGGATATTGGGGAATACGGTTTTAGGCCTGTATTTTCCATAAACCTTCGGCACACCAAAGTATAAATGCGTGAAGAGTTTCATAAAAGACGGTTTATGCTGAAGCATTTTCATCAGTGACAAAAATGTCACAAGAGTAAATATACTCTTTGTCTAGAGTTTCAGTGATTCTTGAAATGAGATTCCATGACTCAAGTTCCTTGTTTGTTCCTTTACACGAGTCTTGTGCATGAACTTTGCAGCTCAGCTTATTCTCTCTCTCTCTCTCTCATAAGAAGTAGTCAATGGTCTTATCTTGTCTGGTCTGGTCTTGTCTTGTCTTCTACATCCCTGGAACTGCCAGCTGCTGTTATTTACAGCCGATGCTGTGAAGATGTTGAGTCAGATCTTTCGTGTCGGCTTAGGAGAGGGTTATAGCTTTTATTTTTCAGTCCCTCGGTGGAGCTATAAGGCAAGGGTTGCTTGCTTAGCAGGCTCCACCACCATGGGGACTCCGGGATCTCTGCCTCATTAATCAGGCTAGACCTGTTACATGGGAAGTGGGACAGAATCTTGGTCAGCTGTGATTCTCTAGCTGTGTCACTATGAGGCCAAATCGGACAGTGTAGCACAGAGTAGTCGGAGAGTGTAGCAAAGAGTAGTCGAAGAGTGTAGCACAAAGTAGTCGGAGAGTGTAGCAAAGAGTAGTCGGAGAGTGTAGCACAGAGTAGTCAGAGAGTGTAGCAAAGAGCAGTCAGTGGTAAGAAATAGAAGCAAAGCAGCATCTGAAAATATCAAGTTTGGACATTTACGTAATGTTGATGCAGTGCAGGAGACAAAATGCAGAAGAACATGCAACAAGCTAAGAGACCTACAGTTTAGAAACCAGCAACTGTGACCTTTCTTGTGGACGCCTCCACAGAGGTCTCCAAAAATTTTAAACCTTGGGATAAATTTGTTAAACCAAGTAAGCAAAAACTAGATACCAGTCCTCCGTAGCTAAATCGCTAAAGACGCAAAAAATTGCAGTGGCAACTGGAAGATCATGGGTTCAATCCCGGGACAGGGGAAAAAAAGCAACAACTCACAAGACCTCTGGGAGTCATGACCCAGAGGCCCCCCCCCCTTAGAGTGTCAGGAGTTTAAAGGGCCGAAACACTTGTCTGAGGGGGGTACTTCCTCTGATGATCTGAAGGAGTTGTGTTGTTGTTCCGCTCTCTACGGTAGAGAGTTTCCTGCATATACTGGACTCGGGTGCATATGATAGTGGACTCTGGTGAAAAGCATGCTATTCTGATTCGGTCTTCAAGCAAATCGTCATAATCCACGTCTCAAACAATACAATGTTTAAAACCATTCATGAGTAGGCATTGAAAAACAATTTGCAGCTCAGGCGAAAGAAGAAGTAATAGAGGAAGAAGATAAAGAAGAAACATTCGAAGATGAAAAAGAAAGAAGCAGGGAAAGAAAGAGAAGAATAAGCAGTCTCGTAATATCACAATGATGATAATAATAATAATAATAATAATAATAATAATAATAATAATAATACTAATGTGATAGTACTTGACAACAGGTGGTACATTTTTGTAGCACAGTCCATCGTAACTAGGATTATGAATATGATTATGAATATGATTTTGAAAGTCATTATGGGTATGATTATGATTATGAATATATGGTATGAAAAATGGTAACATCAAACAGCAACAGTAAAAATAGGTAGGAAATATAGAGAAAAGTATAAAACAAACTTCCATGACACTAGCATGACAGGACGCTGACCAAGGTAAACAGAGGAGACAGACTGAAAAGGCAGGCACAGTGACGCCGAGATAATGGAAAGGCTAAGGAAGGACGCCAGAAAGTAGGATGGTCCAGTGATAACAACGCTGTGGCACACAAACAACTAGCCCGAGATGGTAAAACATTAAAACTAGACGGATTTAGTAAGGACCTAGGGTCTTGTTGGCGACAGATAGTCTACGAAGTGGCATGACAAATAAATAAACGGACTAACCATCAGTACATACAGCGCAGGATTGGCCCAAACAAAGGGATGGACACTAGATAACGCTAACCTGACAGGTTATGACGTGAGAACCATTCGGGATGCTCATAGGAACCGGTGGACACCTAGAGGAGGAGCCAAAATACCTATTGGTCAGCCATCAGACCTGACTTCAAAATAAAAAGGTTGGTCAGAACAGGTTGAGGTGGAGAAGAGAACAGAACGGAGAACGGGAGGTACAAAGAAGAACAGAGAGGAGAAGGACAACAAGAGGCAAAGGCGGGACAAGTCAAAGGCAAGTCCAAGTCCCGATCCTCTAGAGCAGGAATGCAGTTCCTAGTCGGTTGCATCCACCACTTGCAGAGGAAAGGCAGCTACGCAGAACCTGCTGGTGCTGGCGCTCCGGTTTACCTGGCCCCGGTTCTGGAATACCTGGCTGCTGATGTGCTCGAGTTGGATGGCAACCCAGCCAGAGACAACAAAAAGGCAAGAATCATCCCCCCTCCTCCAGCCGGTTTCGCAAGGACGAGGAGCTGAACAAGCTTCTATCCGGTGTGACCATCGCCCAGGGTGGTCCTGCCCAACATTCAGGCAGTGCTTCTGCCCAAGAAATCGCAGAGGGCAGCCGGCAAGAGCTAAATATTTAGAACTTTCCGTCCATCGTCATCACCGTACTTTTAACTTACCATTTTTTTCCCAAATGACAATGCCAGGATTGTCTAGCAAGGTGACTTATCATCAGCTTACTTCTGTTTCTATGTATATGTAGGTGTTCAATGTACGTCTATTTCTATGTGTATGTAGCTGATCAGTGTACTTCTGTTTCTATGGGCATGTAGCTTTTCAGTGTACTTCTGTTTCTATGTGTACGTAGCTGTTCAATGTACCTCTATTTCTATATATATGTAGCTATTCAATGTACTTCTGTTTCTATGTGTATGTAGCTGTTCAATGTACTTCTGTTTCTTTATGTATATAGGTATTCATTGTATTTCTGTTTCTATGTGTATGTAGCTGTTAAATGTACTTCTTTTTCTATGTGAGTAGCTGTTTAATGTACTTGTGTTTCTTTGTGTATGTAGCTGGTCAATGTACTTCTGTTTCTATGTGTATACAGCTATTCAATGTACTTCTATTTCTGTGTATACATAGCTGCTCAATGTATTTCTGCTTCTATGTGTATATAGCTATTCAATGTATTTCTGTTTCTATGTGTATATAGCTATTCAATGTATTTCTGTTTCTATGCGTATATAGCTATTCAATGTACTTCTGTTTCTTTGCGTATATAGCTATCCAATGTACTTCTGTTTCTATGCGTATATAGCTATTCAATGTACTTCTGTTTCTATGTGTATATAGCTATTCAATATACTTCTGTTGCGATCTTTTGATAGAGAATAGATCGCGAGGAGCTTATAGCACATCTTGTTTAACACAGACAGGCAGACAGACAGACAGACAGACAGACAGACAGATCAGACTTTATTTTCGAAGACTTAAGAAATGGGCACGCAGGGTCATCCACCATTCTGCCATTCTTCATACAAATTTCATTTAGTCAAAGAAATTCAGCATTTGTTAGTGAACATAATATGCATGAAAACACATAAAATGAATAAGTAAATGATTAATAAACCATTTCTTCCATACACTCCGCATTCTGCTTAATGCAACTAGGTGAAATAAACTTATTACATGCTCACATTCATTTTAGACTCACACAATTTTGGAACAGCAATATAATAGATACAACAATCAAGTCGTACATTAGATTAAACTCATTTAGACTTTGATAGTACATATAGTGTGACGTCCAAGATCTCGAACGTTTTTAAAACGCTCTTGCCGGCAAGCACAAATCAGGGGTATTCCGCTTGATCTGTCACATTTCCTGTATCCGGAGTTGGACATAAGGCTAACAACCTTATCCTGGGACCTATCTAGAGGCGACTCTATATAGAGAAACAAGAAATGGTTATGGAAACTCGCAAAGAAACCAACCGAGCATCAGGTATGTCAACTCCAAGAAGCTCATTCGCCGGCCCATGTGACAAAGATTGGATTCTGGAATGTAAGAACAATGGCAGCACCAACAAAAGCTACTCAGGTCATCAAAGAAATAAAGATATACCATCTAGACATACTGGGCATCAGTGAAATGCGATGGCCAGATGCAGGTAAAAGATCATTCAGGTAGAGACGACGGGAAACATCAAGAAGGGGTAGATACAAGTATGTCAAATTTAGCAGCAAAAAGCCTTGTAGAATGGGAAGCAGTGAACAGTCGTATAATAAGAGCACGATACAACCTGAGACAAGAATGACAATAATACAGTGTTATGCGCCCACGAACGATGCAGACGATGAGGTGAAATACGATTTCTTACAATAAATCATTAACACAATCCCTAAACACGACATCCTAATTGCTATGGGAGACTTCAACGCTAAGGTGGGGAAAGATAACACCGACGTTGAAAAAGTAATGGGAAAAGGAGGAACTGACACGGTAAATCAGAACGGAGAAAGATTCATTGAAATATGTCTAACAGAGGGCATGGTCATTGGAGGCACGATATTTCCACACAAAGAGATACATAAAGCAACATGGATATCTCCAGATGATAGAACTAGAAACCAGATAGACCATTTTTGTATTAGAAAGCAATACAGAACATCTGATAGATGTAAGGGCATATAGGGGTGCAGATGTCAACAGTGATCACAATCTGTGTATAGGGAAAATAGAACTAAAACTGAAAAGCCAACACAAGAAATCAGTACACATAAAGATAAACAGCCACAACCTCATTCATTCATTCATTTGCATGTCCCTTGCGGAACTTTGCCTCCCAAACAGCACTCCTGTAGGCCTCTCGGTTGTGAGCAAGATGGCCTGCTGCTGTTGCATCCATTTGCAGATCGTCAACGATGTCTTGCAGCCATCTTCGTCTTGGTCTTCCTCTTTTTCTTTTTCCCATTATGTATCCTTCCAATACGGTCTTCTCTAAATTATCATGACGTTTAATGTGTCCAAAATATTTCAGTTTTCTCTCTTTAATCCTCTTCACTAGCCAGCCTTCTTCAATATTAAGCTCTTGTAGTATAGATATATTTGTTCTTTTTTGTGTCCACGATATTTGGAGAACTCTTCTGTAGCATTTACATTCAAAGGCATTTATGTGTTTCTCAGCACAACCTACAAGTAGATAATACTAACAGTAATTTCAATCAGGAACTTGCCAATCATTCCACAACACTCAGTGAATTAGAAGAGATAAGAATAAATGAACAGCAGCAAAAGCAAGCGCTGGACTAAAAAAACCAAATAGAAAAGCATGGATATCAGAAAACACATGGAAGTACATACATGAAAGACGAGCAGTCAAATTAGCCTTGTTGAATGTAAAGACAGATCTTGGAAAAGATCTGGCGAAAGCAACATACAAAGAACTAGACAATAAAGTAAAAATTTCAGCTAGAAGGGATAAAAGAGAATACACAGACAACATGGCGAAAGATTCAGAGAAAGCAGTAAAAACAGGAGATAGCAAAACTTTATATAACATACAAAAGAGGCTAACAGGTACTATTACATCTAAAGAAAGACCAATCCTAAGCAAAACTGGAACCCTATTAACATCAAGTAAAGACCAAAGCAAAGATGGGCTGAACACTACCAAGAAATACTTAATCGACCACACCCAAAAGAATTGATAAATCTTGAAACCGACTTACCAGCCCCACAACTAAATGTCAACCTGGATGGAATTACATTGCATGAAATTGAAACAGCAGTGAATTTAATGGCTAACAACAAAGCTGCATGTGAAGATGAAATAACACTCGAAATGTTAAAAGCTATCAATAGGGACAACATGAGACAACTACAGAGAATGTTTAATAAGATTTGGAAAGAAGAAAAGGTCCCTTCTAAATGGAAAAAAGCAATCATTGTTAAAATATAAAAAAGCAACATTAGCAACTGTTTCGGAGAGAAGTAACCTTAATATCAGTTGTGTCAAAAGTATTTTTCAAGGTCATTTTGAATAGACTTATAGATATATTGGATAGCGCAATGAGAGAAGAACAAACAGGATTTCGAAAAGGGAGAAACTGTCTCGACCAGATCTTTACTCGAAGAATAATTATTGAAAATTATTGAAAACCATTAATACTGAACGTCATAGACTTTAGAAAGGTATTTGATATCTTACATAGAGATTCATTGTGGACAAAATTTTAAGTCTATATGGACCATCTAAAATTGTCAACATCATTAAGGACCTCTACAATGGATATGTTTGTGCAATCAAAACAGAAGAAGGGATGAGCGAATGGTTCCAGATTTAAACAGGTGTAAAACAAGGATGTATACTGTCTCTTTTAGATTTTGGGAATGCCATTGCCTTCACAATGAACAAATGCTGCACAGGTAACACAGGTATTGATTTGGTGCATGGGACCTAACTAGAAGACCTTGATTTTGCTGATGACATAATTCTTATCAGTAACAATGTGAATTCCTTGCAAGAAAAAACAGATAGCCTGTTTTCACTGGCTAGCACAATACGACTTGAAATTAACGAGAACAAAACAAAAATAATGAAACTTCCCATTAATCAAAATGGAAAAATACACGTAGACGGGATAGATGTTGAAGAAGTCAGTCAATTTGCATAACTTGGCAGCTTCATAGACCAGGATGGTGACACCAGAAAGGAAGTTAGAATTAGAATTGCAAAAGCAGCATCGATCTTCAAGAATCTTGAGAACATATGGCATTCAAAAGTTATAAGCACAAAAACCAAGCTAAGGCTATTCAATTCAAATGTAATATCCACCTTCATTTATACAAGTGAAAGCTGGAAATCAACTAAAGAAATTGACAAGAAATTAGACTCTTTTGAAAAGAAATGCCTCAGGAAAATACTTGGTATAAAGTGAAGTGAATTTAAGAACAACACAGAGATTAGACAGATGAGCAAACAACCGCCTATCTCATGGGTGATCAGAAAAAGAAGATGGACATACGTAGACCATGTGATGAGAAGAAACATTCAGAGAATACTACAACAAGCTATCAAGTGGAGACAACAGGCCGAAGAAAAATAGGTCGACCACGTGAAACTCTAAAGAGGACATTGTTAAGAGAAGCCAGTTTAGTGGACATAACATCCCTTAATGAAGTTGAAAGACTCGCCGAGAACAGGTTAGATTGGCAAACAACTATGCGAGCCCTATGTGACGTTTAACGGCACGGGAAGGATGTAAGATGTCTGAAAGTCTTAGGTTCTGGCCATTCATGCTGTCATTTATATCAACATGTATGGAGATTTTCATCACGCCCTGATCTTCAGTAGAACTTTTGTGTTATTTTTGTAATATCAACTCCTGGTACCGCAACTACTGAGACAATGTTTTCGTCTGATAGGGACATCCGGTCGCCATATACACCCTTTAATAATGGATCCCCAATTATCAAATGTGTTATATTTTCCTTGACTTTGAGATTACGATTTGGCTGTTTAAGTTGTCCTTGCTGGTTCTGGTGGGAGGGTGATTGCTGGTTGGATGTGTTGTTTAACTCATCTGATTGTTGCGTCCTGCCTTTCTGCTGAGTGTTAGGTACAGGGCTCTATTGTAGCATGTCAAATCTGTTACTAATGTGGACGTCAATGGGATATATCGTGGTTTGGTCTTCTGGTAAAGAGTCACTGACTCCACTCTTCTTTTGTCGGTCATTTTTCTGGTCAAGCGTGTCTGTTTTGGCTGGAGACGATGGCTGAGCCGTCGGCTTTACATTGTCCTTAAGTGTACATTGACTAGCAGTCGCTGAATGAATACCAGTTCCTGTCTGGTTACTTTTATGTAGTTTTCTATTACCACTGTTTGTTCCATTGTTCAGGGATTCAATGATCAACCTCAGTTTTGTATTTTCTTCTCTGAGTTGCTGAAATTCTTTTTTGATACTATTGTTCTCTGAGGTGATGAACTCCTTTTCTGATACTATTCTTCTCTGATACTATTGTTCGCTGAACTGTTGAGCTCCTTCACTGATACTATTCTTCTATGAGCTGCTGAACTTCTTCTCTGGTTATGTTCTTCTCTGATACTAAGCTTCTCTGATATTATTCTTCTCTGATACTATTAATCTCCGAGCTGCTGAAATTCTTCTCTGATTCTATTCTTTTCTGATACTATTGTTCTGTGATACTATTGTTCTGTGATACTATTGTTCTCTGATACTATTGTTCTCTGTGCTCCTAAACTTCTTCTCTGATATTATTGTTCTCTGATACTATTGTTCTCTGTGCTCTTAAACTTCTTCTCTGATACTATTGTTCTCTGATACTATTGTTCTCTGATACTATTGTTCTCTGAACTGGCTGATTTTATCAGTTCAGCCTTCATGTCATCATGAGGGTTTTCACTAGATCTTTAACTGTGTCTACCAAGTCGTGGCCACAGTGACAATTCGTGGTCACAGTGACAAGTAACCGATTTTATATCTGTCTCTGTAGCTTGATGGAAACTATTCGTGTACTGATTTGACAAATATCGTACTGCGATGTTAATATATCACCAGGCGGGGTAGTATTGTTGACTGCGGTGGCTTTCTGAGTATGAGTGTCTGGAGGTGGTGGAGGCTTTTCAGTGAAAGTTGTTCCTTGTTCTCTAGTAGGCTCTCCTGCAATAAGTGGAGGTACTAGTTCTCTAGTAGGCTCTCCTGCAATAAGTGGAGGTACTAGTTCTCTAGTAGGCTCTCCTGCAATAAGTGGAGGTACTGGATCTCTAGTAGGCTCTCCTGCAATAAGTGGAGGTACTGGATCTCTAGTAGGCTCTCCTGCAATAAGTGGAGGTACTGGTTCTCTAGTAGGCTCTCCTGCAATAAGTGGAGGTACTGGATCTCTAGTAGGCTCTCCTGCAATAAGTGGAGGTACTGGATCTCTAGTAGGCTCTCCTGCAATAAGTGGAGGTACTGGATCTCTAGTAGGCTCTCCTGCAATAAGTGGAGGTACTAGTTCTCTAGTAGGCTCTCCTGCAATAAGTAGAGGCACTGGTTCTTTAGTAGGCTCTCCTGCAATAAGTGGAGGTACTGGATCTCTAGTAGGCTCTCCTGCAATAAGTGGAGGTACTGGATCTCTAGTAGGCTCTCCTGCAATAAGTGGAGGTACTGGTTCTCTAGTAGGCTCTCCTGCAATAAGTAGAGGCACTGGTTCTTTAGTAGTCTCTCCTGCAATAAGTGGAGGTACTGGTTCTTTAGTAGGCTCTCCTGCAATAAGTAGAGGTACTGGTTCTCTAGTAGGCTCTCCTGCAATAAGTGGAGGTACTGGATATGGCTGCTCAGGTCTGCAGCATCTTAGATGCTTGGGACAATAGCAGCGTTTTCTGATACAGACTCTTCCACTGTCGTGGCCTGACTGCAGTCCTCTGTATCACTGATATTATCTGTAGTCTTCTCTGTAGGATATGGGAAAGTTCTAGCCATGTTTGTGATTTCTATATTTAGCTGGGTTGTTTGCTTGAGAAGGCTGTGGTGGTTGGCTGAGTATCACTTCCTTGAATGTATTTACGCTTACGTCTTCTGGCTCCATAAACTGTTTTGTTAGCCAGGTTTCAATGGTCTCAGCTTCACCTGGTATCATCACTTTGTTCTTCGGTGTGGTAAAGACGTGATGTTAGGACTGGTGTATCTATGATGTCCTCGGCATTAGCGCCTTGCTTGTCGTACCTCTTGTCGTAGTTTAAAGTATGATTTGATCGTTGTAATTGTTTTTTACTACTGCTTTTCCATAAATTTGTTAGTTTTGAATGAATGTAAAAATACAAGTGTACTTCATGTTGTTGCATAAATCAGAGTGTAGAGTGTATGGAGATGAGATAAGTTTACTATTTATTTATGTAATCGTTTAATTGTGTCTTCATGATTTATTATGCTCATTAACAAAAGCTGAATGACTGTGACTGAGTGAAAACTGTATGATGAAGGGCAGAATGTCAGATGGGCCTGCCTGCCCAATTCTTAACCCTTTCAAAAAATAAAGTCTGTTCGTTCGTTCTCCTCTCTTTCTGTTTGATAGCGTTTTCTAAGGACTTGCCTCGCGTACTCGTCCTGAAGTGTGTTGTGACCTCTGGCAACTACACACTGTCCCACGTTTGTGTACTTTATCGTGAAGCCCGGCGGGTTATCGCATCTCTTCAGCTTTGTTCCCACGGCTTTGTGTTTGTTTAGGCTCTAGTTCTTTGCTCTGTTGGACCAGAGATCATCCCGCCGGCTTGTTCGTCACCTCGCAGACCGTACCTTCTGGCCCGCATTCTATCATGGTTGCATAATGTCCGGATTACAGAGATAACACATTTTGGCTGTACTTACACTGGGCTGACCACGTGACTTATCGGAAAAAGGTGGAGTCCAGTATGAAGACTGAAAAAGTCGCCGGTCATACCGCAGTTTTCTGAACATATTCACACATTCACATATTCGAAGAGACCTCGTAATCCGCTAGAAACACAAGAACTTCAGAATTTTACCAATATAAATATCAGAAGTTTATCTTATCTTATCTTATATCCTTCCCGTGCCGTTAGACGTCACATAGGGCTCGCAAAGTAGTTCGCCAATATTTCCTGTCTTCGGCGAGTCTTTCAACCTCAACAAAGGATTTTATGCCTGCTAACTTGGCCTCTCTTAATAATGTTCTCTTCAGAGTTTCACGCGGTCTGCCCCTTTTTCTTCGGCCTGTTATGTTCCACTTGATAGCTTGTTTTGGGATTCTCTGCTCATTTCTTCTCATCAAGTGGCCAACATATGTCCATCTCCTGTTCCTGATCACCCGTGAGACTGGTTGTTGTTCAGTCATCTGTCTTATCTCTGCATTGTTCTTGAATTCATTCCACTTGATGCCGAGTATTTTCCTTAGGCATTTGTTTTCAAAAGAGTCTAATTTCTTTTCTATTTCTTTAGTTGTTTTCCAGCTTTCGCATGCATAAATGAGGGTGGATATTACATTTGAATTGAATAGTCTTAACTTGGTTTTTTTCAGAAGTTTACCAATATAAATATCAGAAGTTTACCAGTATAAATATCAGAAGTTTACCAATATAAATATCAGAAGTTTACCAATATAAATATCAGAAGTTTACCATTATAAATATCAGAAGTTTACCAATATAAATATCAGAAGTTTACCAATATAAATATCAGAAGTTTACCAATATAAATATCATCCTCCAGATGTTTGAAATAACACGTAAAAGTAAAAAATCAAGAGCGGGAAAATATACGTCTTATACGTCCTACATATCATGCACTTCATTTTCTATCTTCACAGACAGACAGGCAGGCAGGCAGGCAGACAGACAGGCAGGCAGGCAGGCAGGCAGACAGATGTGAAAAGCACAACTTATTTATCATTTTTCAAATTTCCACTCTTATTGAGAAAAAAGGATGTCTGATTGGCGAAGTGGTTAGTGTACTGGTCTCTCATGGCGAAGTTCGGGAGTTCGAATCCGGCCGGCGGCACATAAGTCATCCAGATGTAGAAATAGGTACCCGACTTCTTCTGGGGTTGGAGAGGGAAAGGCGGCCAGGCATGATACTGACCATATCACCCTCTAGTGTGCTGACAGGTCAAGGAAAATATGGGTACTAACACCATATCCCTGTGTGCCTCTAAGTAAAATATGGGCACTAACACCATATCTCTACTTGCCTCTAAGGAAAATATGGGCACTAACACCATATCCCTATGTGCCTCTAAGTAAAATATGGGCACTAACACCATATCTCTACTTGCCTCTAAGTAAAATATGGGCACTAACACCATATCTCTACTTGCCTCTAAGTAAAATATGGGCACTAACACCATATCTCTACTTGCCTCTAAGTAAAATATGGGCACTAACACCATATCTCTACTTGCCTCTAAGGAAAATATGGGCACTAACACCATATCCTTATGTGCCTCTAAGTAAAATATTGGCACTAACACCATATCCTTATGTGCCTCTAAGTAAAATATTGGCACTAACACCATATCCCTATGTGCCTCTAAGTAAAATATAGGCACTAACACCATTTTTCGGCCTATTGTGCTCCACTTGATAGCTTGTTTTGGTATTCTCTGATTGTTTCTTCTCATCACATGGCCTACATATGTCCATCATCTTTTTCTGATCACCCATGAGACAGGTTTTTGTTTTGCTCATCTGCCTTATCTCTGCATTGTTCTTGAATTCGTTCCACTTTGTATCAAGTATTTTCCTTAGGCATTTGTTTTCAAGAGTCTAATTTCTTGTCAATTTCTTTACTTGTTTTCCAGCTTTTACATGCATAAATGAGAGTGGACATTAGATTTGAATTGAATAATCTTAACTTGGTTTTTGTGCTTTATAAGTTTTGAATTCCATATGTTCTCAATCGTCTGAACATGGACGGTCAGTAAGTGGAGGCAGGTCAGGCGACAGAGGAAGACCGTCAGAAGAAATCAGAAAAGAGATGGAGGTGTCCGCAAAGAGGCACGAGGATCCCGATTCAATAGGGCTCTCTGCCAGTGAAGGCAACATGTACTGTAGGACGAGGACAGCCGAGATTTACGATTCTGAGACACTCAGACCAAGACACAGATAACCAGAGTCTGAGAGAACTGGGCTCCGAGACGTAGATAGTTGTGTCAAAGTGGCGAACTTACGAACTAGGAGAACTACAGTTTTAGAAGTCAAGACTAGACGACTGTGGTTCACCTGCTTGTTAGAGGACCAAGTTTTATTGTTTATGTAAATTCCTGGTGAAATGTTTGATGAAATGTCTACAATATGCTACCAACGATATCGATATAGAAGTGTAAATAAACTGCATGTTATGCATAGTGGACGAAGGGAGTTCCTCATATCATTGCATTTGTGTAAGTCGCGATATCTTCGTGACCACGTGTTCTCTTCATTCGTGGACCAGTGACGTTTCTTATATAATATGAATCAGCAGTTTTACATCATGGACGTTCCAAGGTTGTACGAAAAGCGCTTGTTTGAAATAAAGTTATCTGATTAGGAAATTGCACTCACATAAAATGGTGCTATCAATGTAGGCCATGGTTCTAGGCCGAGCGTATCTGGATATTTTTAGACTAACTACAAGGTGTCTGAAACAAGAACCTAAAGTTCCTGAGTTATGAATGTTCCTCATTGTTTTTAACACAGAACCCCGCGCAGGCGTTAATGTAAAGCATTAAAAACAAAATATTTCCCGCTCATTTGTGAATTAACGTAACTGTCCACAACGAAGGAGCCGGGGGTTACTCTTAGTGTAGGAAATCACAAACTGCTTTCTTAAAGACACCAGAAGGATGGTTAGTCAGGATAGGAGGAGTGTCGTCAGTATTTGTACCCTGACAGAAGTACCGAAAGAAAGAGAGAAGAATTAATGGTGGTTTCTGAAGTGCTCAGATGATGGGGAGCCTATAACTATTTTAGTTTCGAGATTCAATTATACATTTCAGAAATTTACTGAAATCGTAGAAAAGAACAACCGTGCAGAATATTTTTGTGTGATTTTATTTATGAGATCATTTTCTAAAAAGATGCAGCTTTTGTGCGATTTACATCAACAAAATTCAATTAGTTAATAGGAAAGGACCATAAATCCATTCACATCCATGACATAGATAGGTGTCGAATCTTCAAATCTCTTGCAGCTCTCATAATTAATCTTATTAATCCTGTTTTGACTGACCATCTTTCTGAAGCTTTTGGTTAGTCTCTTATGTTATGTTACACCATGTTCCGCCTCTGCTCTCATGTTATGTTCCACCATGTTCCGCCTCTGCTCTCATGTTATGTTACACCATGTTATACCCCGCCTCCTTCGTTCTCGACTATGACGCTACGTCACAGTTGTCAGAGAAGTATTTTGTCCAATCATCTTACAATACTAATGCTGTTGGCTCCATTTTTCGTCTGCCACTCTTTCACAGTCAGTCATTTCATTTGCTCTTTCACCTGCCTGGCCTTGTACAAACAAATCAGTGGATGGATCTGTGACGAAATATGGGATTCTAATTTGCTGTAGCACGTATATCGAGTCACGCAGATTGTGCGAACAAATGTGAAAATTACTGGAAAGAAGAAAAAACGGAAAACAAAATATCCAGTAGTAAATATAAGCCTAAATGGCATGGACATTTCTTAGATGCAAAAATATATACACTATTCTTACACAGCATAACAAACAAACAAAAATCTTGGTGCCTTGGATTTTAGGCCTGTTCCTGGAGTTATATGGAGCTCTGATTCAGAAAATTACATTGAATAGACCGCATCAGCTCTAGTTTGTTAGATATAATTGAATTTTAGTTCACTTTTTAACAAACATCTTTTGAGAATTGAGATGTCATAACAAGCTATATTATTTTAGTGGGAAATTTAATTTACCACGTTTTCTTTTTTCGTATATATACTGATCTTTATTTCACAACTATTCGTCTACTTCTTTTCCTATAATGCACACTGGCATAAAAATGTATAACTCAAATGACAAAATCGCTTTTGTTCTGTTTTATTATACAATTATGTGCAAAAAATTCAAATGGCAAATCGTGGTTTCCATAGACGATATACATTTGTATTTCAAACGTTTCCCAACCTGATCTGTTTAATAAAGTTGCGCTGTAAAAAAATGTTGATAGAATAGGAAATGTGTGTATATTCCCACTTATATCATTTCATTTTTGCAAATAAAACACCGTAGAAGTTATGGCTACTTCAGGACTTGAATCATCCCGACATATATTGCTATATTTGTGAGGAGTACACGCTAAAAGCAAGTAGGAAACTTTCTTCTGAGTTTGTGAAAAGAGCATATTTTGGTGTCAGGCTTGGAGATCAAGATAAGCCATATGGTCCTCGTATTGTATGCAAAAGTTGTACGAAGCATCTGCGCTAATGGACAGATGGAAAAAGAAGCTGCCTGAAATTTAGAGTACCAATGGTGTGTAGGAGACTGAAGGACCACTTCGATGGCTGTTATTTTTGTATTGTTAATATCACGGGCATCAATCGAAATAATCGTGACAAGTTGTCTTACCCTGATCTACCTTCAGCCAAGAGACTTGTTCCGTACTCGGATCGTGTACCCTCTTCACCTTTCTTTTTCTCAGAGGATGAGTCTTGCGTGTCTGATATTGCACAAGCTAAAGAAAGTGAGGGCAGCGACATAGTGATCGTTTTGATCAGAATGAAATGATTGGACTGATCAGGGACTTAAATCTTTCAAAGGAATCTTCTGAATTGTTTGCCTCCAGACGAAAGGAAAAAAATGTACTTCAGCTTTGAATGAAAATTACATTTTATGGAAGAAGAGAAAATGATCTGCTGCCATTCTTTACCGAAGATAACAACTTAGTATCTTTGAGTGACATCAGAAACATGAAGAAGAACATTGGTCTTTCAAAATATAACCCAAGTGAGTGGCACGAGAATTTAGGCGAAGATGGTTTCATGACATCGTTGATGATCTGCGAATGAATGCATCAGCAGGAGGGCATCTTGCTTACAACCGAGAGGTCAGCAGGAGAGCTGATATGGAGGCAAAGTTCCCAAGGGACATGCTAAAGACAAACTGAAGTGATTGCTTGGCATCTTTTTATCGACAAGTCAAACACGTCGTTTGAAATGTGTTCTTTTAAATAATGGCAACAAATATGGTTTTATTACAATTGGTCATTCCACCAGGATGAAAGTAGAGTACAAGGTCATCTCTTTAGTCTTGGGGAAGATAAATTAGCATGAACATCAAAGTGTAATGTATGTAGACTTGATGGTTAATTTTCTTGTTGGCCAACCGAATGGCTACAGAAAATATCACTGCTTTTCATGTCTTTGAGATGGATAGTAGTGCCAAACATAAAGAATGGAGAAAAAAGATTGATCTCCGAGGGAATATATTGTTGAAGGGAGACAAAACGTAATAAATGAAAATTTGGTAGCACTAGATAAAATCATACTGCCACCAATACATATAAATCTTTGTCTGATGAAACAATTTGTTAAGGCTTTGAATAAAGACAGTTCGTGTATCAGTTGCCTGGACTTACCATGGAAAAACTGAAGACAGGAATTTTCGATGGTCCACAACTGAGACAACTTATAAATGACCCACATTTCATAGCATCAGTAAATAAAATGGAATCATGTGTTAGTCTTCATTTGTTCTTGTGTGGTTCGCCTGCTTATTAGAGGATGAAGTTCTGTTGTTTATGTAAATTCCTGGTGAAATTTTTTATGAAATGTGTACAATATGCTACTAACGATATCGATGTAGAAGTGTAAATAAACTGCATGTCATGCATAGTGGACGAAGGGAGTTCATCAAATCATTGCATTTGTGTAAGTCGTGATATCTTCGTGACCACGTGTTCTCTTCATTCGTGGACCAGTGAAGTTTCTTATATAATATGAATCAGCAGTTTTAAGCTATGCACATTTCACAGTTGTACGAAAAGCGCTTGTTTCAAATAAAGTTCTCTGATTAGGAAATTGCACTCATCATAAAATGGTGCTATCAATGTAAGCTATGGCTCTACGCCGAGCGTATCTGGACACATTTAGACTAACTACAGGGTGTCTGAAACAAGAACCTAAAGTTCCTGAGTTATGAATGTTCCTCATTGTTTTTAACATAGAACCCCGCGCAGGCGTTAATGTAAAGCATTCAAAACAAAATATTTCATGCTCATTTGTGAATTAGCGTAACTTTCCACTACGAAGGAGCCGGGTGTACTTTTTTTGTAGAAAATCACGAACTGCTTTCTTGAAGATAACAGAAGGATGGCCAGTCAATATAGTATGAGTGTTGTCAGTATTTGTACTATGACAGAAGTACCGAATAAAAGAGGGAAGCATTATCAGTGATTTTCCTTCATGCGTAAAAGATATTAATTTAATAATTACATTAAAATTTCCTGGTTTGTTGTGGGAGAGCAGATTGAAGAGTGGTATATAGCATATTTTCTATATATCAAAAAGTAGAGCAGACAGAGGAAAACTTTTGCGTTTTTGGAATCAGCAAGTCATATGTACCAAGGAACAGGTCTAACATTTGAGTTACCAAAATGTGTGTTAGCCACTGTTTTCCATTTCAACCCTTTATTGTTTTGTGGACACCCTGTACTTTGCTTATCAGTGAAATCATAGCTTAAAGGGCTAAATAAATACATGCAGTTCTTAACCTCTCATACGTTTCAACATTTATCAGACGCCAGTAAAGTGAATATTACTTTTTGAAAAAAAAGCATTTAAATAGGGGATGCATGCCTAGATGGCGTAAAATAATTCAGGTTTTACAGACTAGAATTTTCTAAGTGTCACATCTGACTCGACTTGACATTGCCTCGTTCAGCGAGAGAAGGTAAGCAGTTACTATTTCTCGTCTTCCTACAAAAAACTCGTTGGTTACATTCTTCTGTTTGACACGAACAAAAGTGTAAGTGAACATTTGAAACGAAAAAAAGTGAAAGTGAACATTTTAAATGAACTTAAGTGTAAGTCAACATTTGACACGAACAAAAGTGTAAGTGTATTTTTGACATGAACAAAAGTGTAAGTGAACATGACAACTGTGATATATAAAGAAAGCATTGACTGACATAATATACAGACAACCGACCAACAAAACTGCACTGAAGGAGCTAGTGGGGACTGGAGTTGGACAACACAAACGGATTGTTACAGGCACCGCAAAGTTAACATAGAGAGCGTGTAAGCTGACGGAGATGATGCAGAGAGTGGAGCGACTATAGACAAGATAACTTGCTATCTGACAATATGGGACCAAAAGTGGAATTTAAAATATCTCTGTAACTTTAGAGAATGCTATGAACCCATGTTCTCATCTGACAAGCAGAAATATTTTTATTATTAAAACTGATGTATCAACAATGTTAAAAATATATCATTGTTGTGACATTTTCTTTTTATTGATATTCATATTTCTATGCTCGTTCTCAAACTGTTGTAACTCTGTAGAGTTGTTTATCTTATGATGGTTCTCAGACTGTTGTAACACTGTAGAGATATTTATATTATGACGGTTCTCAAACTGCTGTAAATCTGTAGAGTTGTTTTTCTTATGACGGTTCTCAAACTGTTATAACTCTATAGAGTTGTTTTTCTTATGACGGTTCTCAAACTGTTGTAACTATAGAGTTGTTTATCTGTTAAACTAATATTCATCTTAAAGAAAGTAAAATTTACAGCCAGATTTCGTACTATGAGATTGTATGTGGCTGCGTCAGTATTTCTTGCTTATATTTATTTCTTATTTTGTCATTTCTATTTACACTAACATAGCATTCTGCTGAACTATTGGTTTACTAATTTCTTTAAAAAATTCTTTGTTTAGGTGCTCAAGTTACTATTTACTCCATCAGTTTCTGGACTATTTTTTTTTCTTTCTATCTTCTTTTACAAAGCTGAACTATACAACTCTGTCTACATCTACTCCACTAGTCCCAGTTTTACAGCTGCCGTCATCAAACACTTCTGTTAAGAAATGTCTGCACCAATCCCTGAAGAAAGTAAGGTCAGCTACAGGTTTCTTGGTCGCTCTGGTCTTAAGGTTTCCAACATCGCTCTTGGTTGCGCTGACTTTGGCAAAACTCAGGTAAGATGTAGCTGGTTAGTTACCCAGAGTTCTCTTGCATGAAATATCGAACATAAAGTCAGTTTTTGTTGAAATAATTCAATCTGACAACTTCGTTTTTATATCCAATGTTATATTTCGCTGGATGTTTAAATACATTAGTTTATAATGTACTGTAGTCGGCGGAAACCAAGAAACAAATGAAAGCTTCATTTCCAAACCTTGTAAAACTGGACACATACATCTTAGTAACATTCTGTCCATAGATAAATAGACAGACAGACATAGAGAGATAGACAGACAGGCAGACTAGATAGATAGATAGATAGATAGATAGATAGATAGATAGATAGATAGATAGATAGATAGATAGATAGATAGATAGATAGATAGATAGATAGATAGATAGATAGATAGATAGATAGATAGATAGATAGATAGATAGAATGAATGAATGAATGAATAATCTTTATTTTTCAAGGGTAAAGAATTGGGCACGCAGGCCCGTCTTACTTTCTGCCCTTCATCACTCCATCTTTCATTCTTCCCACACACTTGATTTAGTAAAAAAAATACAAATTAAATTAGGAAAAACATATCCAAAAAGTGTAAGATTTAACTATTACATTCAAGGTAAAAGAGAAGAAGTCATTAACCTAATAAAATAGCACTCACGCACACATACACACGCAGACATAAATAAAAATACATTGTAAATCATCTTCTAACATATGTTTTTTTTTAACAAACATTAAAATAATTTCTAACAATATCTAACAAGTTGCTTTTCTAACTATGTCATTGAAGTACTTGATGGTTTACGAGCCATGTGTTGAGAGAGTGCTGGCTATTTTATGGAGGCATATAATTACAGACCAGGATGGTGACACTAGAAAGGAAGTTAGGATCAGAATTGCAAAAGCAGCATCAATCTTCAAGAATCTTGAGAACATATGGAATTCAAAAGTTATAAGCACAAAAACCAAGTTAAGACTATTCAATTCAAATGTAATATCCACCCTCATTTATGCATGCGAAAGCTGGAAAACAACTAAAGAAATAGAAAAGAAATTAGACTCTTTTGAAAACAAATGCCTAAGGAAAATACTCGGCATCAAGTGGAATGAATTCAAGAACAATGCAGAGATAAGACAGCTGACTGAACAACAACCAGTCTCATGGGTGATCAGGAAAAGGAGATGGACATATGTTGGTCACTTGATGAGAAGAAATGATCAGAGAATCCCAAAACAAGCTATCAGGTGGAACACAACAGGCCGAAGAAAAAGGGGCAGACCGTGGGAAACTCTGAAGAGGACATTATTAAGAGAGGCCAAGTTAACAGGCATAAAATCCTTTGATGAGGTTGAAAGACTCGCCGAAGACAGGAAAAATTGGCGAACTACTTTGCGAGCCCTATGTGACGTTTAACGGCACGGGAAGGATATAAGATATAAGATAAGATATAATTACAAGCAAGTAAATAATGAAACAGGTTTGAGTTAAAGGATGAAGTATTGCCAATGGATTTTAAATTGTAGGGGAGGGTGTTCCAGAGCTGTACTGCAGAGTATGCAAGGCTTTTCTTGTACAGATCAATCCTGGGTTTAGGAAGAAGACAGTTTTTTAAACGCTGGCTATGTTTAGTGTTATACGTAAACAGTGACCACAAGTAAGGCGGAGCATTGTGCGACAGAATTCTGTAAACAAACTTAACTTTGTTAAAAATGATTCTATTTTTGAGGGGTAGAATTTTGAGTTGTTTGTGTTGATCTACAGTCTGTACTGGGTGTTTGTCACAAATAAGATTTAATGCTCGCTTGTGAAGTGAGTGGAGCCTTTTTGTGTTTGAGACTGAGCATCCATCCCAGATTGTGGAACAGTAATCTAAGTGTGTTTGTATGTGTGATATGTAGTATATTTTTCTTGTGTTTTTGTCAATAAAGTGTTTAATTTTGGCTAATTGGTAAACTTTCTGTGCAATCAAATTTGTTAGGTTATGTACGTGAGAATTCCAAGTTAAATGCTGATCAATGATGAGTCCTAGGGTTTTATGTTCATGAACATTTTCTATTGCCTTAGTCCCAGCACAAAGCTGTAGTGAAGTTTTAGTTGCATTTTGCAGTTTCTGTCTTGTAGTGATGAGCATGGATTTTGTTTTGTTGGTGTTTATCAACATACCATTTTTATTACTCCATTTAATCAAACTGTTTATATCATTTTGAAGCGTTGTCTGTAGTTTATTGATGTCATATTCACTATTGTAAACAGTACAGTCGTCAGCGAAAAGATCACATGAAGAGTGCTTTAAATGTAGTGGTAGGTCGTTAATATAGATAGCAAAGAGAAGATACAGATAGATAGATAGATAGATAGATAGATAGATAGATAGATAGATAGATAGATAGATAGATAGATAGATAGATAGATAGAGAAAGAGACAGGATAGAGTGAGAGAGAGCGTTATATATGTATATATTATATTTATATAATACCGGACAAAAGTTAAAGGCCTGTCATTAATTTCAAGCATATGTTTATTTTGATTGCCGTATTGAAACTGTAAATACATTTATTGTAGAATCTTGATTAAATTGCATTCTCAGGCTGTCCTCTATGCAGCAGTAGCATAAACAACACCATCTGTTCATCACAACAAGTGTAAAACTCATATGCAGTAGCATCGTCCTAGAAAAAAATGTGAGGATATTTTAAAAAGTGTCGGTATGATCCAGCAGGTAATTAAATCGTGCTGATTTGTGCTCTACATGCAATAGGCATCCTTAGTCAACACTTCTCACTTTGCAATTATTTTTATTAAAACGGTTTAGGGGCATTTTTGTCATTTGAAAAACACCATGGGACTGCGAAGGCGTTTTAGCACCTTTGAGCGTCATCTGGTCATAGCCTTGGCTGAAAGCGGTTTATCTGGCCGTGAAGTTGCACGGAGTTCGGGGATGTTCCAGTTACCATCCAAAAACATTTGGAGCAATTTCGCGCAATAAGAGGAATAGAAGTCAGGCATCATTCAGGGCAACCTCATTGCACGAGTTGACAAGATGACAGATACCTACAGCTGTTAACACTTCGCAACTGGACAGTAACGTCTTCCACACTCATAAACCAGCTAATGAATACGGCAAACGTCAATGTTAGCAGCAGAACAATTCGCAGGTGTTTAAGAGAATCTGGGCTGGCTTCACGACGATCAGCAATAAGAATACCTCTTACTCCAGCTCAGAGTTGGCTGATACCGGCAGCACATCCGTTGGACGAGGTGCCAGTGGGGTGAAATTCTTTTCACAGACGAATCCCGCTTCAGTATGTCCTTCAATGATGGCAGAATCCGTGTTTGGAGAAGGCCAGGGGAACGGTTTCATGACGACACTATCCAAGAGGTGGATCGTTACGGAGGGGGATCAGTCATGGCCTGGGGTGGCATCAGCAGGTACTGCAGGACTTCCCTCCATGTCAGTCATGGTGCCATAACCGCCCAGCGATACTTTAATGAAATTCTGCAACCCATTGTCCAGCCTACCTTGCAAGCCATGGGTGCAGGGGCAATCCTACAAGACGATAACGCAAGACCACATCGGGGTCATGTCATAGAAGATTTTCTTCAACAGCAAAGGATCATTAGAATCGATTGGCCATCTCGGTTGCCCGATCTGTCGCCCACTGAGCACATGTGGGATGTCCTAGGCAGACGGGTTTCGACAAATCATTCTCCACCTGTTGATGTCACCCAGTTGACCCTTTTCCTTCAAAAAGAGTGGCAGGCCATTCCACAGAATGTCCTAACAACCCTGGTTAACTCGATGAGGCAACGGTTCGTCGAATGTCTGGCAGCGAACGGTGGCCACACGCGATACTGACATGTTTGTTGTTTGAAGACCACTCTTGTGAATTTTTGGACGAGGGGTGAGTGATTTCGCCAGCTTGCTGTATGTGTATTCTATTCCGATTTGCAAATGAAATATTCAGTTTTAAATGCTGTTTCCTTTGGTACAATGGCTTGGTTGTTGACTTTGTTTTTGTAAGAACTGAAAAAAAAACAGGTCCTTAACTTTTGTCCAGTAGTATATATATATATATATATATATATATATATATATATATATATATACATATAGAGAGAGAGAGATTAACGACATCAGTAGCAGAGCATATAACTGCAAGAATTAATCAGCAAGTTTAAGTGTCATCATCATTACGAAAACAAGTCCTGAGTCTTTTCATAAATTTTGTTAATTGTTACGTCCGTTTAATTGCTCTCACCTTCGCATGTTTCCTCCATGTCTCCTGATCACGATCCTTATCTTAACACTTAAAGAAACTTTCGTAACTCTTAAAACTTAAGCTGCACGAAGCGAGTGAAAGCAAAACTAGATAAAATCATTACTCGTCCTACTCTCGTCGCTTTTTCTACCAGCCCATAATCTCGGTGCCAACATTTTAAAAAGATTACGTAAAGGTATGAGCTGTGAACTAGCGTCATTGTATACTGTCAAACCATAAACACTGTGCTGCCTAGTCAGCGACTGACCAGAAACTGCCGACTAGTATCGTCATCAGGACTAACTCCGTAGCTAGCAGCGTTATTCCTCCTCCTTCCCAGAGCGTTAACCCTTTTTTTTTTCTTGAGGCTGGGTGAACACTGGGAGTTACTTGAGAGCCACAGTTTGACCGCCACTGTGATGGGTGGAAATCGGCGAGCGAGTGTCTAATCCACTGCGCTAACGCGGCTCCCAAAAGATTAAATAAATCTTCCTATGTTCCAGTTTTGCTTCTTTTTCTTTTTCTCCGTACGTATTTAGCGATTTTTTGTGATGCGATTTCTGTCTGGGTACCTCCGACTTCAGCACCTTTCCTTATTAGGCCAGACTGTGGTCTTGCTCGGACTGCCATGAAGACAGTGGTGTAGGCTGACCTGGGCAAAGCTTAAGTTTTTCAGCCTCTGTTGACTGTACAAGCCCCTTATCCATATCGGGGCCCATGGCTTTGGGACAGTTCCGCAGAGATACTCCGACTCTGGGATGAGGAATCCTACGAGGGCTTCAATGATATACATCCCACCCCAACCTATAGCATGCTGGCTCTGTTTTGTTTACTTCATTCTGATAACCATTGTTGTAGAGAACCATAGGTTTGCCCAGATTCAATGACTTTACATCAGACTTTCCTCATCCCCATAAGCGATCTCCATGTCCCCATCTGTCAGCCATCCTAACATTACAATTTACAAAAATAACAGTTACAACTACTGTTGATTGCTACAGTTTTCTGGGCTGCAGAAGTAGGTCAGTTTTTAAGCAGTCAGATCTATGCTCCCTATCTGATAAAAAACTTTGTTAAGATTGTTCTTAACACAATTGTTCACAGGGGATTTCAGTTTAGCTATGACCTTTCCACTCCCTCATTTGCTATACCTTATATTGAACAGAAGTAAGGGTAGACCAAAAGAGACATGGTGAAGAACAACAGAAAGGATGTTGAGCAATAGAGGGCTCACCTGGGCAAGAGGGAAAAATAGGCAAAGGACAGACATTTGTGGAGAACCCTTGCGGAAGCCCAATGTGCTCTGGGCACTTAAGGTTCAGAGAGAGAGAGAGAGAGAGAGAGAGAGAGAGAGATATTGTGTGTGAGAGAGAGAGATATTGTGGTGTCAGAAACATAAGAATAAATCTGGGTGGTCACTGGTGGAAATAGCTCAGATGTAAAGTATACTAAGGACAAACTTTAGTAAATCAGGTCTTCACTGTTATACATTTCTAAGTTTCCTCGTCTCACTATAGTTGAATATGCTTTATACAGTGAAAGTACTAGTGTACGTGCATATGTAGATAGTTTCGTGTCATTGTGTAGACTTAAGATTACACAGAGGAATTTAATATAGTGAGCACAGTTTTTTTTAAATTAAAGTCTATAATCTCAAATCATACAATTACTTTATAATAACTGTCTTCTAGATTAAGAAACAACAACATCACTAACAACAGGTCACAAATGTATCATAGGACGTCAGTATTAATCCTTTGAGATTTGAGAAACGATTAAACACTGATCTGTATTGATCTTTTGAGATTTAAGAAATGATTAAACACCTATAGTAAACTAGACTGGTGGTATTCTTGTCCTGGAACATTAAAATGTCTCCTCTCTTGTGTAACAACTTTCATGGTAGAATACAATTACTTCCTCTGACTCAGCTGCGAAAGAAAATACATTATATCAAGGGAACGAACCTTCCGAAACATTTTCTTCCACAAATAATGCGATTAATTCCCTTGCTAGTGAGTTATAAATTTGTCCTAGCTACAATGGTTTAATAAATCAGTTTCTGTTAGCAATGACCTTTCTACATCCTCATTTGCTATACACTCTATTGTGATGTCAGAAACGTAAGAGCAAATCTGGGTGGTCACTGCTGGAAATATCTCAAATGTAAAGTACATAATTTGAAATATGTTACAATGAAGAAAAATTGGAAGAAGTGTAGTTTTGAATATCTTGGTTCACTAATAACTAATAATGGAGATACAATGAGGGAAATTAAAAGGAGGACATCTATCGCTCTTCAGAAAGTAAAACAAATAAAGAATCTGTGGAGAGGAGCAGACGGAATTACAAAAATAGATTTTAAAGGGCATGTGTCTTTCCCATTGCAACATATGCCTGTGAGACCTGGACACTTAACAAAACAGCTGAGAAAAACATAAATGCCTTTGATTGTAAATGCTACAGAAGAGTTCTTCAAATATCATGGACTCAAAAAAAAAAAAGAACAAATATATCCATACTACAAGAACTTAATATTGAAGAAGGCTGGCTAGTAAAGAAGATTAAAGAGAGAAAACTTAAATATTTTGGACACATTAAACGTCATGATAATCTAGAGAAGACCGTCATGGAAGGGTACATAATGGGGAAAAGAAAGAGAGGGAGACCAATGCGAAGATGGCTGCAAGACATCGCTAATGATCAGCAAATGGATGCATCAGCAGCAGGCCATCTTGCTCACAACCGAGAGGCCTACAGGAGTGCTGTTAGAGAGGCACAAAGTCACACGAAGGACATGCAATTGAATGACTGAGTGACCGCGGTTATGGCAAACAAAACTGCACACCATAAGGAATTAACTCTTAGACTGCCAAATAAGACACAAGCTACACATATCCACTCTTACGGGATTATTAATAATTTTTGCCATATTTTCCTCGAGTATTATTTAGCATTTATGCTAGATTAAAACTACAATCTCATCAATGAAGCAAAACTGTATGCCTGTAGATAAAAAAAAACTTGAAAATTATTCTTAGTTGTCACAGAGTTAAAATTTTCTGTACTTTATGACTTACATTCACAGTATGGCTGGCCAGGGCAACTGGATGAGGATCTGGCTCATCAAGTTCTCAACCGCTATGCAGAATGGGGAGGCAACTTCGTGGACACGGCCAACTATTATGGATACGGTGGCTCGGAGACAATCATTGGAAAATGGCTGGATACGTGAGTGATTGTTGTGCAATCATTCAACATCGTTTTGCATGTTCTGTCTCTTGTATTTAGTTTCAATAATGAGGATGCACTAGTCATTTATCTTCCTGTTTAATGAGCACAAATAACAGGTGACTGATAACAACAGATGACTGATAACTTATGACAAATGACTGATGACTGATGAATATTATTCAGCAATGGCTCACTTATCATAACTGATAAAAGAACTAGTCAAAACTCTATCCCGCCTCCTTATGGACTATTATGCTCCTACAGGCTTGGCTATCAGAAAATGGATAACCGTGGTTTCTTTGATCCACCTCATTGTCTTATAACAGTAGCCATAATCCACATCTTATCTGACACTACGATTATGCTTCATCTTGTCTACCTTTGGTGTGCAGAGTTGGTTAATTTTTTTTTCTGTTCCGGTGATGAAAGAAATAGAAATATTATTCTTATTGTACTTCTTTTTACCACTTTAGTACTGCAGTTACTTTCTGAAATTTGTTACACAAGATGTACATGAACTGAAGGCCAAGCCATTGTTAATTATTTTTTGCTGATGTGTAATCAAACTATATTTATTTTACTGTTATGAGTGATGACATTTTTGTGAAAGCGACAGCTGAGAAATGTATGGAAGAACAAGGGAATATATTAAACAACAAAACTTAGACTGTTCACCAGAAATATCAAACTGATCCTGTTGTATGGATCAAAAACATGGACAGCATCAGCCAAAAGTACCAAGAGACAGTTGACCTTTGTTAATACCTGCCTAAGGAAGATCCTTGAGATAAGATGGCCATATCTCATCAATAATGAAGAGCTATGGCAGAAAATGAACCAACTCACAATGAAAGAAGTAATAATGAACAGATGTTGGAAATAGATAGGACATGCACTTTGAAAGCCTACCACTAACAGAACCGACAAGGTCTCACCTACAATTCCCAGGGAAATGAATGAATGAATGAATAATCTTTATTTTTCAAGAGTAAAGAATTGGGCACGCAGACCCGTCTTACATTCTGCCCTTCATCACTCCATCTTTCATTCTTCCCACACACTTGATTTAGTACAAAAATACAAATTAAATTAGTAAAAACATATCAAAAGAGTGTAAGATTTAACTACTACATTCAAGGTAAAAGAGAAGAAGTAATTAACCTAATAAAATAGCACTCACGCACACATACACACGCAGACATATACATAAATAAAAATACATTGTAAATACAGATCTTCTAACATGTTTTTTTTTTTTAAACAAACATTAAAATAATTTCTAACAATATCTAACAAGTTGCTTTTCTAACTATGTCACTGAAGTACTTGATGGTTTACGAGCCATGTGTTGAGAGAGTGCTGGCTATTTTATGGAGGCATATAATTACAATACCCGTGTGGTACCCGGGATCTGCAAAGAATAGGACCACTGTACCCTACCATGCATGATCGTAAAAGGCGACTAAGGAGGGTTCAGCATAGGGCCAGCAACCCTATCTGGTAAAAAACTATCAGACTGCTACAGAAACAGAAGCAAGGGAAAAAGCAAATGCAGGTGGAAGGAGAAATGCGTATCAGGAAACTGAGCCCATGAAGGTTGTGGATGAAAGCCAGCCACTGGAAGTCCCCAGCCCGACTGCAGACCTCCTGGAACCTAAACAAAAGATGCATATAGGCAGCTGGAATGTAAGAACACTAAACCAGACTGGAAAACTAGCACAAACCATCAAGGAAATGCACAGATACAAACTAGACATACTAGGAATACAAGAAGCAAGATGGACAGGACAAGGCAGAAGGAAATTAACAACACAGCACACAGAAGATACAATAATATGGTCAGGTAAAGAAGATCTTCATGAAGGAGGAGTAGCATTGATTATAACAAAAGAAGCATCAAGAGCATTGCTGAAATGGACCCCAATAAATGAGAGATTATTATATGCACGGTTCAACTCAAGATTCACGAAGCTGTCTATTATAGTTTGTTATGCACCAACAGAAGCAGCTGAAGAGGAATTAAAAGAAGATTTTTACAACAGCCTCCAAGCCACAGTAGAAACAATACCCAAGCATGATATGCTACTCATCTTGGGTGACTTCAATGCAAAAGTAGGTGAAGGAAATGAAGATAGAAGAAGAATCATGGGAAGAGAAGGAATCGGAGAAATAAATGAAAATGGAGAAAGACTGTGCAGTTTCTGTGAAGAAAACATGATGACCATCGGAGGGACAATTTTCCAACACAAAAACATCCATAAGGTGACTTGGAGGTCACCAGATAAAACCACAGAAAACCAAATCGATCACATACTAATAAACAACAAGTGGAAACGGTCACTACAAGATGTGCGAGCAAGGAAAGGAGCAGATATAGGAAGTGATCACAACCTTCTGGTAGCAAAAATAAAACTAAAATTAAGGAAAGCCAGAATCGGAGAACACAGAAGATACATTTTGATACAAGAAAACTGATAGACCAGCAAACAAGAAATGAATTCTCAATAATACTTAAGAACCGCTTCAGTGTCCTACAAGACAAAGCAGAAATGTCCATATTAGAGTTCAATAAAACACTACAGGAAACAGCAAAAGAGGTGCTGGGATATCGGAAAAGGAGAAAAGAGGAATGGATAAGTGAGACCACATGGGAAAAGATAGAGCAAAGAAAAGAAATCAAGAAAAAATTACTGAACACCAAATCACAACGGCTTAAAGAACGAGTTTTAAGTAATTATGCACAAAAAGACAAAGAAGTGAAGGAATCATGCCGTCAAGATAAACGTCAGTATTATGACAACTTAGCAGAGACAGCAGAGAAAGCAGCATATACAAATGACATGAAAACCATATATAAAATCACAAAGCAGATGACAGGTAACTTCAATACAAGATGTGAAAGTGCAGTAAGAACACAAAATGGACAACTGGTCAGTGGAGAAAGAGAAAAAATTGAAAGATGGAGGGAACACTTTAACACCCTACTAAACAGAACACAAGCAGCACAAGCAATAGATATACCTGAAGCAAAAGCGGAACTAAACATCAATACAGGACCAATAACAATAAATGAAGTAAAAGAGGCGATAAAGATGCTAAAATCAGACAGGGCACCAGGTGAAGATGAAGTGACAGCTGAGATGTTGAAAGCAGAAGAAACAGAAACACCAAAACAACTTTGCCGGATATTACAACAAATTTGGGATTTAGAAAAAGCCCCAGAGGAGTGGAAAACTGGTCTTATAGTAAAACTACCAAAGAAGGGTGACCTCAGAGATTGCGGGAACTGGAGAGGCATTACCCTACTGCCACTCACTAGTAAAGTATTTTGCAGAATAATCATCAACAGAATTGTACCAACACTTGAGGAAAAACTTCGGAAAGAGCAGGCAGGATTTAGGAAAGGAAGATCATGCATAGACCATATATTTGTACTTAGACAAATATTAGAACAGGCAAATGAATGGCATAGCACAACATATGCATTATTCATAGATTTTGAGAAAGCCTTTGACAGTGTCAACAGAGATGCACTGTGGAAAATCCTAAGATGGCATGGCCTCCCCCATAAAATAGTTAATGTAATCAAAGCCCTATACGAGGGTTTTCAGTGCAAAGTTATCTGTGGAGAACATACCTCCAGCAGCTTTAGGGTACAAACAGGAGTGAAACAGGGATGTGTACTATCACCAACATTATTTATCTTGGCAGTAGACTGGTTAATGAAGGAGGCAACATCAGACAAACGCAGAGGATTACAATGGACCCTTAACACAGTGCTGGAGGACCTTGACTTTGCGGACGACATTTGTCTATTATCAAGCAGTCACAAAGATATGCAAGATAAAATAAACAAGTTAACCCAGAATGCAAACAACATAGGACTAAAGATCAACGTAGGAAAGACAAAGTTAATGAAGCAAAATGTGAACAACAGAAATGTACTCAGAGTAGATAACAAGTTAGTGGAGGAGGTCAACGAATTTGTATACCTTGGCAGCAGAGTAGTAGAAAATGGAGACAGCACAGAGGACATCAGCAGCAGACTTACTAAGCAAACCAGGCTTTTGCAATGCTACAGAATATATGGAAATCAAATAAACTAAGCATAAATATGAAAATCAGGATATTTAAGAGTAATGTTCTAAGTGTACTACTCTATGGAAGTGAATGCTGGAAAATCACCAAAACCTTAGAAAACAAGTTGAATTCTTTCCAGACTAAATGTTTACGTAGAATTAAAAAAATATTTTGGCCAAACACCATAAGAAATAACATCTTATTGGCAGAAATGCAGATGAAACCACTGACAACAATTATTGAGGAAAGACGCTGGCGATGGTTGGGACATGTGCTCCGAATGACTGACAACTCACTACCAAAAATAGCACTAAGATGGACACCACAGGGGAGCAGAAGTAAGGGTAGACCAAAAGAGACATGGAGAAGAACAACAGAAAGGATGTTGAGCAATAGAGGGCTCACCTGGGCAAGAGCAGAAAAAAAGGCGAAAGACAGGCATTTGTGGATAACCCTTGCGGAAGCCCCATGTGCCCTGGGCACTTAAGGTTCAGAGAGAGAGAGAGAGATATAATTACAAGCAAGTAAATAATGAAACAGGTTTGAGTTAAAGGATGAATTATTACCAATGGATTTTAAATTGTAGGGGAGGGTGTTCCAGAGCTGTACTGCAGAGTATGCAAGGCTTTTCTTGTACATATCAATTCTGGGTTTAGGAAGAAGACAGTTTTTTAAACGCTGGCTATGTTTAGTGTTATACGTAAACAGTGACCACAAGTAAGGCGGAGCATTGTGCGACAGAATTCTGTGAACAAACTTAACTTTGTTAAAAATGATTCTATTTTTGAGGGGTAGAATTTTGAGTTGTTTGTGTTGATCTACAGTCTGTACTGGGTGTTTGTCACAAATAAGATTTAATGCTCGCTTGTGAAGTGAGTTAAGCCTTTTTGTGTTTGAGACTGAGCATCCATCCTAGATTGTGGAACAGTAATCTAAGTGTGTTTGTATGTGTGATATGTAGTATATTTTTCTTGTGTTTTTGTCGATAAAGTGTTTAATTTTGGCTAATTCGTAAACTTTCTGTGCAATCAAATTTGTTAGGTTATGTACGTGAGAATTCCAAGTTAAATGCTGATCAGTGATGAGTCCTAGGGTTTTATGTTCAGGAACATTTTGTATTGCCTTAGTCCCAGCACAAAGCTGTAGTGAAGTTTTAGTTGCATTTTGCAGTTTCTGTCTTGTAGTGATGAGCATGGATTTTGTTTTGTTGGTGTTTATCAACATACCATTTTTATTACTCCATTTAATCAAACTGTTTATATCATTTTGGAGCGTTGTCTGTAGTTTATTGATGTCATATTCACTATTGTAAACAGTACAGTCGTCAGCGAAAAGATCACATGAAGAGTGCTTTAAATGTAGTGGTAGGTCGTTAAGATAGGAAAGAGGAAACAGGAAAGAACTAGAAACACCTGGTGAAGGAGTCTTGAAGCAGAGATCAAGAGGATGAACTAAACCTGGAAATGGAAAGAAACAGCCAGGACAGAAAACAATAGAGAGCCCTTGTTAATGGTCTGTGTCCCAGATAGGAGTAAAGAAGGCAAGGAAGGAAGGAACAGCAGGAAAACATTCATAACTGCCTGTTAAAATTTAACATTTTGTGACATACATGTACCAAACAATTAATTTCTTAATAAATATTTGAAACTGAATAAGTAAAGATTAGAGAATCCTCACATGTACAATCTTTCCCTCAAAGACTGCTACTGGGAGCCTCTCTCATTTAAAATAAAAAACATTTGACAAAATAACGGGTGCATTTGACAGAGAATCACTTTAGCATTAAGTTGTTCTCATGAACTTTATAGCATGTCATTTTAGGAGACAGACAATTTTAATTCCCCATAAAATGATATATGATTATTTTCACAGTCAACCTCGAGATAAGTTTGTGATTGCCTCAAAATGTCGCATGAACATGGGCGTGAAAGACAATGTCAATAATATTGGTCTCAGCCGTAGACACATCACAGAAAGCATTGACAACAGTCTACGTAGATTACACACAGACTTTGTGGACCTGTATCATGTGAGATGATCTTTCTGTTGTTGATATACACTAGGGCTGTACAACTTTAAAGGGTCATAACTGTGTCCATGAGACAAATGGCAGGTCACATCTAAATCAAGTTTTTTTTTTTAAGATGACGAAAACAACAGACCGTGACATGGTGGTACTGCAAATGGGTCCACCTGTAATGAGATGTGGACCATGCCCCCGGCATTAAATGTGCAGGGCAGGTCTCAGGCATCTTGTTTAGTTAAAAAATAACGACACTTTTGTCTTAACCAAAGGGCATGTTGATTAGGGTACCTGCCAAGAGGACACTTTGACCTGAGCCACTTTGATCTTAGCCAAAATGCCGAGAAGTTTTTACCAAATTACATAACATACCCGGAGGAAAATGTAATATTGACTTCACTGTCAGTTGGAGCTAGGATAATTTCTTTGCTCACAGAATAAAACTAAAAGTCATCATTTGTTGGTTAAAAATGTTAATTTTAATAAAGTAAATTACATTTTCATAATAACCTCAGGGACACCATAATAAAGTATGGCATATGATGTTTTCTTTGACCTGTTCTATAGCTTAGAGACAAGCAGAATCTTTGGTGTAAGTACCCTAGCAGCAAAGTGATTAGTGCTCTTGTCTTCCTTGTGAAAGTCTGCAGTTCAGATAATGGTGTCTTGGTTATTCAGCTGTAAAAGTATGTCTTCTTTTTGGTGTTGAGAAAAGAAAATCTGGCCAGACATGATGCTGACCCCATTAACCTCTAGTCAAGAAAAGTGTGAGCACTAACACAATATCCAAGTTTCTAAATGGCATAGAACAAATAAAGGAAAACAATGGCACTAACACCATACCTTCTACTTTTCTGAGTTTCTCCTGAGTATCTCAACTGCACTGACTAGACTTTACCTTTTGCATTTTTGACAGACTCATGTGTTTGACGATGCCACTCCACTAGAAGAAACTTACAGAACTTTGGATGACCTGATCCGTGTGGGGAAAGTTCGCTACGTGGGGGTCAGTAATGTCACCGGCTGGCAACTGCAGAAGATTGTGGACATTACCAAGATGTTGGGGCTTAATCCAATCATTAGTCTGCAGGTAACAAGCTACAGCTATTGTAGCAAGTTAATGTAAATTGTAATGTGAAAACTGAAAATGAAGGATTAATTGTTACAAAAAAGAAAAAAAAATGCACTAATGTTATGATTTAGGGTTTTCTTAGTGCCTTATTTTTCTAGAAATTATTTTAAACTGAAAAATGTTACAGTATGGCTCAACTTTAAGCACTTCAAGGCTTGTGTTATCACCAGACTGGCTTAGAGAGCATCATAATATGAATAGTAATAGTATCAGTAGCACTAGTAACTAGCAGTACTAATAACAGTATTAATAGTAGTAGCAGTGGAATATCAGTAGTATTATTAGTAGTTAAAATGTTAGTAGTACTAGTGCTGGTATTAGTACTTATAGAAGTAGTAATAATAGTAATAATAGTAGTGGCAGTGATAGTAATAGCAGTAGTACTACCAGTTTTTTGTTGCTTCTGCAACAATAGTAGTTGTAATGACAGTTTCTTCACTTTTCATTATGGTAATGCGAAATAGTAGTAACAGGAGTAATGGTATTACTAGTTTGAATAAAAAATATTAATGACAATACTGAGCGCGTCACAGGTGGCAAATGGTGAAAGTCCTTCAGAAATGGAGGATTCCTGTGAATAAAGATTTACCCAAATAAGCAGGTGCGGACCAACTGGCGGTAGACTCAAAGAGTGAGGTGGGGTAGTAGGTGGCTCTACTACTTACTCCTATAAAGATCCTCAGGCGCTCAGTGAAGGGAATACCAGGCGAGTAAGATTCACCTTAAAACCTCTAGCTCCAGCTGCCTTGCCGGTAGGACAGGGAGTCCAAGGGCTAACGGAGAGTCCATACACAAATTGGCAGAATGCAACGGGAAACCACTGTTGTAGCTCTCAAAAACAATTATGCTTATTCAGAGTAACAGATTTGTCATGAACGACGCTAATGGATGTTTCTCTGGAACAGCCTCATCCGGTAGGGCAGCTCACGAGCCACAGGTGAGGCCAGATCGTCATCAAGCTACTGGTGGCAAAACTAATAAGTTCAAAATAGCAACATGGAATGTTAGAACTTTATTCCAGGCTGGAAAATTAGAAAATGTAAAGAGGGAAATGATGAAGATCAACATATTATGAATGAGTGAAGTTAAATGGACAGGTGCAGGGAAGATAAACTCAGATAAATATACAATAATATATTCAGGAAGTGAGAAACATGAACGAGGAGTAGGAATAATATTTGATGAACAAACAGCAAGGACAATTGTAGAATATTTGAACATCTTGGACCGAGTCCTGCTAGCCCAACTGAAAGGACAATCAATAAACATAAATATTATACAAGTGTACGCTCCAACATCTGAAAGTTCTGAAGAAGATGTACAGCTATTTTATAATGTCATAGAGACAGCCCTAAAACACACAAAGTCACATGAAGTTACTATAGTGATGGGAGATTTTAATGCCAAAGTTGGTAAAGGAAGAACTTCAGACATTGTTGGTGACTATGGACTGGGGGAGAGGAATGACAGAGGTAGTAAATTAACTGAATGGGCAAGAATACATAGCATGGTTTTAGAAAACACCGGGTTTAAATAACATTGCTGAAGGCTGGCAATGTGGCGCAGCCCAGACAAGAAGACTTTTAACCAGATAGACTATGTATTAATTAACAAACAATTCTGGAATGCATTACTGACAACAAAAACCATGCCAGGAGCAGACTACAATAGTGACCATGACCCACTCTGTGGAAAATTTTGAATAAAGCTAAAGAAAGCATGCAGAAAAGTGAGAAACATCAAACTTAATACAGAACTCCTTAAAAATGACCAAGAACTGCGAGAACATTACAAAGTTATTATAACACATAGATACAACACAATAGCAACGACAAATAGTGTAGATGAACAATGGGCAATATTAAGAGATTCTATTCACCAAACTGTTAAGGAAATAATACCACGAAAAAAGAAACCCCTAAAAATAAATGGATGACAGACGACATCTTAGGACTGATGGACAAGAAGAAGAGGAGTAAAAATAACCAAAAAAAATATAGCAAGATAAATAAAGAAATAAGACACAAATACAGAGAAGCAAAGGAAGTGTGGTTAAATGAACAGTGCAGACAAATAGAGGACTCATAATAATTGGGCCTGATAATATAACAATAGAAGAAATAGAGGCACTAGAGGAGATAGGAATAAAAATAATAACCAAGTTACTGAATGACATTTACAACATTGGTCATATGCTCATTGACTTGCTTAAATCCACGTTTATAGCCCTACCAGAGAAACCAGGTGCAAAGGAATGTGTTGACCACCGGACTATCAGCCTCTCATGTCACATAATGAAGCTACTTCTGAGAATCATTATGAGAAGTACAAGGAAAAAGATAAAAATAGAAATAGCACATGAACAGTTTGGATTTGTTGAAAGAAAGGGAACACACAATGCTATTTATGATTTACGAACACTAACAGAAAGAGCTTTAGAAGTACAGAAAGATCTCTACTTATACTTCATTGATTACACCAAGGCATTCGACAAAGTGAAACATAATGAAATTATTAAAATGCTTGAAGACATCAATATAGATGACAAAGAACTGAAGATTGTAAAACATCTATACTGGCAGCAAGAAGCAGCAATTCAAGTTGAAAATAGAACTGGAAAATATCAACCTATAAAACAATGGGTGCGACAAGGATGTGTACTGTCTGCAGACCTTTTTTCTCTGTACATTGAGAATATTCTAAGAATGATCATCACAGAACCAGGCATACAAATTGAAGGATACAATATTAACAACCTTTGGTATGCTAGGTGAGAACCAACAAGACCTGCAAAATCTCTTGGATAAAGTGGCCAAAGAAAGTGAACAGAAAGGCCTTACTTTGAACATCAAAAAGACAGAGACTATGGTTATATCTAAGAAACAGAATCCACCAACATGCAGTATAAAATTAAATGGAACTATTCTAAAGCAGGTGCAGAAATTCAAATACCTTGGAGCAGTAATAACTTCAGATGGGAAATGCAGAACAGAAATTAGGAACAGAACAGGCCAAGCAAAGACTACATTTCAGAGAATGAGAAACATATTATCAAACACATCCTTATCAATGAATGTTGGAAAATGAGTCCTAAAATGCTTTATTGAACTTAATCGTAGACAATAGGCAGGGTATGCACAAAAATCATTGGAAGCAGCAGAAATGTGATTTATTAGAAGAATGTTGCGAATCCCCTGGACAGCAAAAATAACTAATGAAGAATGTATGAGAAGAGCTGGAGAGACAAAAAATCTTGTCAAAAAAATAAGAGAGAGACAATGTACTTTCGTAGGACATGCAATGAGAAGAGGGGGCATTGAAAATATTATAACAACAGGAAAGATAGAAGGAAGAAGATCAAGAGGAAGACCAAGAGAAATGATACTGGACATTCTGACAGGATGGTGTGAGAGGAGATCACAAACTGAGCTGATGGCCAGCATGAAAGAACGTGTACTCTGGAGAAGCATAATAGCCAACGCCAGTCGGCACGGCACCTGATGATGATGATGCTAAATGACAATGAAAGAAACAGTAAATAGTCTGCAATACTTGTAATTATAATAATGAAAGTTGCAGTAGAAGTAATACTACTAATCAGAGCAGGAACAGTATTAGGAAAAGTAGTCACAATAGTAGCACCAATGGAAAAATAATGCAAGCAACTGTAGTAAAAGAGTAAGACAAACATCAGTGAAAGTAGCAGCAGTGATAACAGTAATAGAAAAAAGAGTAATATTAACAGTTTGTAACACATTACAATACATTATATATGGTATTTGTAACATATTACCAGTAAGATATATTTGTAACATATTAACAACAAATTATATTTCTAACATATTAGTAACAAGATTTATTGTGTAACATGTTAGGAACAAGACATATTTGTAAAATATTAGCAACAAGATATATATATATATGTATAACATATAGCAACAAGATATGTGTGTAACATATTAGCAACAAGACATGTATGTAACATATAGCAACAAGATGTTTGTGTAACATATTAGCAACAAGATATATTTGTAACATATTAGCAACAAGATATATTTGTAACATATAAGAATTATTTTTATTAGCATATTAAATAGACTTAAGGATATAGTGGATACCACAATGAGAGAAGAAAAAGCAGGATTTCAAAAAGGGAGAAGCTGTCTTGACAAGTTCTTTACTCAAATAATAATACTTGAAGAACATATTGAAAAGCAAAAACCATTAATCCTGAACTTCATAGACATCTAAAAACTTATTTGATAGCATACACAGAGATTTACTATGTAGAATTTTAAGACTATATGGGATACCATCTAAAATTGTCAACATCATTAAGGATCTCTTCAATGGATATGTTTGTGCAGTCAACATGGAAGAAGAAATGAGCGAATGGTTCCAGATTGAAACAGGCGTGAAACAAGGATGTATATTATCTCCTCTGCTTTTTGGAAATGCCATAGACTTCAAAATGAGAAAATGCTACACAGGTAAAACAGGCATTGATTGGGTACATGGGACCCAATTAGAAGATCTTGATTCTGCAGATAACATAACTCTTTATCAGTGACAATGTGAAACCAATGCAAGAAAAAACAGATACCCAGTCTTCACTGGCTTGTAAAATAGGAACTGAAATTAACAAGGATAAAAACACAAATAATGAAACAAAAAGATATGTGTGTAACATGTAGAAACAATATTCAATAACTGCAGTAGATTAACCTGAATTACGGGCATCAATAAATGTAGACTCACTATAAATTAGGTCTCCTAAAAGCAATGGATGATTCATTATGCTAACATTATATGTAGAAATATCAGTCAATATTTACATTATATTCAACACAACAGCAACAGTACAATCTACTGAGCCGATACTCTGAGCTAGAACCGTTTCAAGTGTGTAAATCTGAAGGTATTGGAGTTATGGCATGGGCTCCACTGAAAGGGTAAGTTATTTCTACTCAAAGTTCTGGGCATGGAAGTCTTGATGCTGAGGCCCCTGTAGGTTTGAGGGTTTTGATATTGGCCCATGAAGTATACATTTTTTGACTCAAAAACTGTGGGTATAGGGGGTCTGATGTTGGAGTATGATGAAGTTTTTTTTACGTAAATCTTTATTTCCATATGGAGCTTCATGAAAGGGTAGTGTGTTTCTTGTAAATCTGCAAGGGTGAACATTTCACTTTAATTTAGATTTAAAGTGTCATATATATATATATATACACACATACACAAACATACATATATACATATATCATGTTAGCTGAAATATATTAAGATAGTGAAAAGATTCATTATTAATTCTGTGATAGAGAGAAGGTAGTCAAACTCACTCCACATCCAAAATGATGTATTTATTGCAAGTTCTTCACTTTTAGATGATCTGTTTAGATGAAAAGAACTTACTGTTAAAGTCAGGCACATCTTTAATATCTTAGATCATAATTTAAAAAAATAATTTTACTGGTATTTTTGCTGAATTTTTTCATGTTTATTTTTTAGAATAAAACTTTGCAATTATTGTGTTAAATACTGTTTCAAACAAAGGACTATGAACATCTAAGTTGACACAATGTGTGCATAGAAATAGGTTAACAATAGTAGTTGTGATAGCAGTGTTGGCATTAGTAGTTGTAGTGCTAATAGTAGTGATACTAATAGTGGCAATAATAATAAGAGTTGTTGTACTAATAGGCATTTGTTTTTTAAAGAGTCTAATTTCTTATCTATTTCTTTAGTTGTTTTCCAGCTTTCACATACAAAAACAAGGGTGAATATTACATTTGAATTGAATAATCTTATGCATAACTGTTGGCTTGAAAATCAGATTCTTTACTTTTAATTTGATAGGGTATGTATGGCTTGTCAATTTGATTTACTGTCTGATTTATTCTGTACTAGATTCCTAAAGGAATTTTTTTTTCTTGTCTTATTAAACATTGAACTTTGTTTCTGAGTGAACAGAATTCCTTGATTTTGTGTGCTTGGTCATATTCTATCATGGATTGTAATATTTCAGGTGTTATCCAAGGTGACTTTGTCTGGTGTTTTACTCTCACTTCTTTCATGGGGATATGCTTGTCTAAGATCTGTAGCCAATATTCTTTTGCCTCATCAGGGTCAGTTAGTTGGTACACATCAGTTAGTGAAGATGCTTGCAAATCATTAAGGAATAATTCTAGGTTAAATATTTTGAAGCTTCTACATTTCCTACTGATGTGATTGCATTTTGGAAGTTTATACCCCTTTCTCATCCACATACAGCAGACTGAGTTATTATCACTTTATGAGAGATGTTACTCTCAAAGATGTTTTCTAGGTGGGCTACATATATATGATCTAATAGTGTGGATGATACTTCCATTACTCTAGGAGGTTTGGTGAAAATTTGGGAAAAATTGTAAGATAATATAGTCTTACTCAAAGTTGGATTTAATTTGTTAGATCTATGTTGAAATCTCCAAGAATGATAATATCTTTGAACTTAAAGGTTGAAACCTCATCCATCATAGTTGTGAAGTAATCATACCACAGTGATGATGCATTTGGGTTATTAAACCAAACATTTTATTTAAGTGATTTAAATTTTGATTTAAGTGTAGTGTAGTCACTATCACGCCTGGCTGCTTCACCTTCCCAGATTTTTCTGGTACCCATTTTTAGAGGCTGGGTGAACCCTGGGGACTTTTTCAGTGTGTACCAGAAAAATTCCCACTGCTGGGACTAATGCTGGTACCATCAGATTAGTAAACAGAGCACCTAACCACTCAGCCAACCAGCTACTAGTAGTAATAGTAGTAATAATGATAGTAGCAAAACTAGTACTAGCAACAGCAGCAGCAGTAATAGCAGAAGCAGCACTAGTAGTATGCACAAAAAACAAAGAAGTGAAGGAATCATGCTGTCAAGATAAACGTCAATACTATGACAACTTAGCAGAAGCAGCAGAAAAAGCAGCATATGCAAATGACATGAAAACCATATACAAAATCACAAAGCAGATGACAGGTAACTTCAGCACAAGATGTGAGAGTGCATTAAGGATACATAAGGGACAACTGGTCAGTGGAGAATGAGAAAAAATTGGAGGGAACACTTTAACACCCTACTAAACAGAACACAAGCAGCACAAACAATAGACATACCTGAAGCAAAAATGGAACTAAAAGTCAATACAGGACCAACAACAATAAGTGAAGTAAAGGAGGCAATAAAGAAGCTAAAATTAGGCAGGGAACAAGGTGAAGATGAAGTGACTGCTGAGATGTTGAAAACAGAAGAAACAGAAACACCAAAACAACTCTGACAGATACTACAACAAATTTGGGATCTAGAAACAGCTCCAGAGGAGTGGAAAACTGGCCTTATAGTAAAACTACCAAAGAAGGATGACCTCAGAGATTGTGGGAACTGGAGAGGCATTACCTTACTGCAACTCACCAGTAAAGCATTTTGCAGAATAATTATCAACAGAATTGTACCAGCACTTGAGGGAAAACATCAGAAAGAGCAGGCAGAATTTAGGAAAGGAAGATCATGTATATACCACATATTTGTAGTTTTAGAACAGGCAAATGAGTGGCATAGCAAAACATATGCACTGTTTATAGATCTTGAGAAAGCCTTTGACAGTGTCAACAGAGATGGACTGTGGAAAATCCTATGATGGCATGGGCTCGCCCATAAGATAGTGAATGTAATCAAAGCCCTATAAGAGGGTTTTCAGTGCAAAGTGATTTGTGGAGAACATACCTCCAGCAGCTTTAGGGTACAAACAGGAGTGAAGAAGGGATGTGTACTATCACCAACATTATTTATCTTGGCAGTAGACTGGTTAATGAAGGAGGCAACATCAGACAAACGCAGAGGATTACAATGGACCCTTGACACAGTGCTGGAGGACCTTGACTTTGCAGACAATATTTGTCTACTATCAAGCAGCCACAAAGATATGCAAGATAAAATAAAAAACCTAACTCAGAATGCAAACAACATAGGATTAAAGATCAATGTAGGAAAGACAAAGTAAATGAAGCAAAATTTGAACAACAGAAATGTACTCAGAGTAGGTAGCAAGTTAGTGGAGGAGGTCAACAAATTTGTATATCTTGGCAGTAGAGTAGTAGAAAATGGAGATAGCACAGAGGACATCAACAGCAGTCTTACTAGAGCAAACCAGGCTTTTGCAATGCTGCAGACTATATGGAAATAAAAAAAACTAAGCATGAAAAACGAAAATCAGGATATTTAAGAGTAATGTTCTAAGTGTATTACTCTATGGAAGTGAATGCTGGAAAATCACCAAAACCATAGAAAACAAGTTGAATTCTTTCCAGACGAAATGTTTATGATGAATTAGAAAAATATTTTGGCCAAACACTGTAAGAAATAACATCTTGTTGGCAGAAATGCAGATGAAGCCACTGACAGAAATTATAGAGGAAAGACACTGGCAATGGTTGGGACATGTGCTCCGAACGACTGACAACTCACTACCAAAAATAGCAGAAGTAAGAACAGAAGTAAGGGTAGACCAAAAGAGACATGGAGAAGAACAACAGAAAGGATGTTGAGCAATAGAGGGCTCACCTGGGCAAAAGCAGAAAAAAAGGCAAAGGACTGGCATTTGTGGAAAATCCTTGCGGAAGCTCCATGTGCCCTGAGCACTTAAAGTTCAGAGAGAGAGAGAGAGAGAGAGAGACCAGCAGCAGCACTAGTAGTAGTAGTAGTAGTAGTAGTAGTAGTAGTAGTGGTACTGGTGGTGGTAGTAGTAGTAGTAATAGTACTGGTGGTGGTGGTGGTATTAGTAGTAATATAATCAACATATAACTGAAAATAATAACTGTGCCAATGTTTCTTACTTATTTGTCAAACAGGGGGATACTAAGTGGGAGAGTACAGAGAGGGGTGAGGCCAACAGAAGGCAGGCTTGGATGGGTTGCTAGTGATGTTTCCAGAGCTTCTGAGCCTGCACCCTTGTGGTCAGCCTTTGGGGACCAGGGATTTGATGTTATAGAAACTGCTGAAAATATCGCTAAGGCACACAGTAAGAGAGATAACTTAATGTGACTTTTGTCATATGTTTTATATTTTCTCTTTCTATGTGATATAATAATATAGTAATTACTACAAGTGATGTTGAATAGTGTAATAATTTTCTCAGGCCTGGTATATACAAAAGCCTTTAATGAACATTCTGGTCACAGATTGGACTAGTTGTCTTGTATGACTCAGAAACATGGAGCACTACAAAACAAAATGGAGCACAGCTACACTCTTTGAAAACAGAATCTTGCAAAGAAATTTTAAACTGATTAAGAGATCCTATTCCACAAGAATAGAAAATTTGAAATAACAAAGTACAACATACGCTTAATAACAATTTCCACTTAATAACTACCATTATGAAAAATAATATAGTGAGATGGAGAAAATGGACAAGAATAGAAAGACAAAAAGGGCTTATACAGAAGTGATAAATAGAAATAGACTAAGAGGCAGACCAAGACAAACTGGAAGAAGATCTATATGCCCTTGGAGTTGACTCTTCTTCTTCTTCGTTCGCATTGTCTGTCTATATCTGCAGTCCTGTCTCTTGGATAAATTTCACTGTTTTTTGTAACTCATGTATGGAACCGTAGAGCTTATCTTCTTTAGTGGTTTCACTGGGCCAGTAATTATTTCTCAGTGGCTTGTAGTTGATGCAGTTCTGGAGGATATGTTCCACAGTTTGGGGCACCTGGGCACATGTACATAGATTAGTAGTACCAACCTTAAACTTTGTATACATATGACTTCGGAGTCGGCTGTGTCCTGTTCGGAGACGGAAGATGGTGACTTGTTCCTTTCTGTTTAGCATGTGATAGTCATCATGTGGTGGTGTTTGTGGCCTCCTGTAGGTTTTTATCATGCTTTTCTTCTGATTATAGGTGATTGGTATGTCTGGTTGCTCTATTTCAGTGCCCTCTTTGGCCAGATGGTCAGCTTTCTCATTGCCTGGTATCCCACAGTGGGAGGGAATCCATTACAAAGTGACTCCATGTTGTAAGCCAATTTTTGACAAGGCATCCTTAAGATCTGATAGTTTGTTGCACTGAAGAGCTTCCAGTACTGATCTTGCATCTGTGAGAATTACTACAGGACACGTATCAATTCTGGAGTCTGATAGTTTTTCAACTGCAGCAATAATTGCCCTAACTTCTGCATCAAAGTTGTTGCAGTATTTACCAGTGGGTATGGAAATCTTGTCAATGGTGTTGTTTGGATATTCAATATATGCTCCTGCCCCTCCATTCTTTATGGCATTATGTGCAGATCCATCTGTATACACACGTATCCAGGTGTCACATGGATATTTGTCATCTAGAACACTAAGTGTGGCTGTTGATCTTATAAGACTGCTCTGCATCTCACCATTCTGCACACCTTTCACTTCAGTCTGAATAATTATTTGTGTATAATCTGCTTCTTTCCATGGTGTATGCTCTGGTACAGATGATAATGGAGCAACTACCGTTGGAAGGTCAGGTATCAGCTTACGCATACGTTTGGCCTGATGAATGAAGCTGCTTCTTTTAAGCTGTCCTAATGCCAAGTTATTGAATCTCTCCTTCAGGGGATGGCTTACAGAGCTAAGGAATTTTTCTCCCATGGTCATGACCTTTGTGTCTCTACGTTCCTTTAGCGGTTGAACACCAACTATTTTCTGCATTTCTACTATTGGTGTGGACCTCATGGCACCTGTGATATTCCGTAGTGACTGATTTTGTACCTTGTCTAGATTATGCAGCGTAGTGTTTGATGCTGTGCACCAAGATGTTGAGCCATATTCTAAATGTGGTAGAATACTTTGCTGATATACATTCTTGAGGATTCTTTCACTAGCTCCCCATGTGGTTCCACTCAATTTTCTTAATATGGCTAGTTTTCTTCTGGTTTTTGCTTCTGCACTGTTGATGTGTTGCTTCCACGTCAGTTTTGAGTCAAGAGTCACTCCTAAGTAAGTGGGTTGGTTGTCCATCCTTAAGGGTATTTCATTTACAAAGATCTTACCTGCTTTCTGTTTAGATGAGAGGGTGAACAGAGTGGTACTTGATTTCTCTGTGTTGATACTTACACACCATTTGTTTGTCCATGATGTCAAGATGTCTGCTGCTCTTTGGAGTCTCTGTGTAGCAACTGTCGCATATTCATCTGTACACCACATGACCAGATCATCTGCATACAGTGCCGCTTTGATTCCATAGGGAAGTTCCTTGATCAGGTCATTAATGAATACAAGGAATAGTGTAGGCGAAAGGACTCCTCCTTGTGGTACACCGTGTCGCAGAAGTACTTTCTGGCTTTTGTGTCCATCCATTACTACTCTAGCTCTTCTATTGTGTAAATAGGACTTTATCCAGTTGTACAGTCTTCCATTCACATTGCAGTTTCTTAGTTTCCACAGCAGACCTTTTTTCCATACTTTATCAAAGGCTTTCTTCAGGTCTATCCACGCTGCTAGTACAAGGTTTTTCTCTTGGAATGCATCCTCAATCTCTTGAGAGAGATAGGTCACTTGATCTTCCGTACTGTAGTACTGCCTAAATCCTGCTTGTTGTGGAATGAGAAGGTTTTCACTTTCTAGGTACCATTTTAGCCTCAGGTCAATGATGCGTTCCATTGTTTTGCATAGGCAGCTAGTGAGACTGATTGGCCTGTAGCTGGAGGCAGTATCACTGTTTTTCCCTGGTTTTAGCAGTGGTACCATGCTTGCTTCCTTCCAGATTTGAGGTAACTTACCTGTGCTCCAGCACATATTGAAAATATCCAACAGCTTTCCCATTGCTGCCATTCCCAGGTTCTTGATCATTTCATTGGACACTCCATCTGGTCCTGGTGATTTCCTTGGTTTCAGTTTACTAACTGCTAGGTCTAACTCACTGCGTGTGATTGGTGCATCCATGACCTCCACTTTTCTGACTTGTTCCTCCTCTTTCTGTGGCTCGATGCTCACTGTACGCTCCTTCTCTGGATGGATATCAATGTTGCAGTCCTGTGCAAACATGCGAGCAAAGTGATCTGCTACCTGCTTACCTGTAAGAGTTTTCCCATCCTCTATTAGTGTAACCTTTGTACTTCTTCCAGTACTCTCATCATTTAACTGTTTGATTAGTTTCCACAGTTTCCTTCCATCCTTTTCAAAGTTTAGGGACTCTGTTTTCTCTCTCCAACTTTCCCGTCTGGCTTGCAGCTTTGCTCTCTGAAATTTGGCCTTAGAATGTTGGTAATTATTGTGGTGTTCTTGGCATGGTCTATTTTCTGCTTGCTTTCGAGCTGCTGCCACATCATCATGGAGTTTTCCCAGCTTACTAGACCAGTATGGTTTATAGTCCCTGCATGCTCCTCTGGGAATGGTTTCACGAGCTGCCTGAAGGATACAAGCATTGAATTCCTTCACTATGCTGTTAATATCCTTACCTTCGATGGACAGCTGTCCCACCAGGATACCTGTACGATGTCTGTACATTGTCCAGTTTGCTTTTTTATAGTTCCATCTGGGGAGAGGGCTACTGGTGTTAAGGAGTTCATTTTCTATTGTCAGGAAGACTGGTCGATGGTCGCTACCTCCAAGTTGTTTTCCAACTTCACGTGTAATGTTCCACTTCAGATCTGGAGAGTGGAATGCCAGATCTGGTGTTGATTTTGTATGCCAAGCCCTTGAGTAAAATGTTGGGGGATCCATTGGCTGGTTGATCAGGAGAAGTCCATTATCATCCTGCCAGCTCTCAACTTCCTCTCCTCTCTTGTCTATGTGGTCATAGCCCCAGCTCTGGGAATGGCTGTTAATATCACCACAGACCATCAGTCTCTCTTTGTGTGGGATTGTTTCTAAAGCAAGTGGGCGGTCATTAGGACAGTAATAGTTAAGGAGGTGAAAATCTATATTACTACTTTTCAGATGGATCATCTGGTATTCGGCTCCTTCCATGTACAATCCCACCTGACATGTGCTGATGTTATTCTTAACAAGTGTGAGTACTCCTCCTTTTCTTCTGTCCTGTCAGTCTGATCTAAAACACTGGTAGCCTCTGATTTTAAAGGCGGCATCTTTGGTTAGGTGTGTCTCCTGTATGCAGCATATACTTACCTGCTCTGCAAAAAGTATGTTCTCTAGTTCAACCTTTTTGCTATAGCCATCTCTAACACTGCTGACACCCTCAGCATTCCACTGCATTATTTTAAGTTCTTGCTTTTTGGCTGTTTTCTTCTGTTGTATTTTTTGGTCAGTAGCTCTACTCTCATGTCTCCTGACTCCACAAGATGAACTGAGAGGACCTCCAGTAGCATTGGGTGGACCATTTCGAGGCAGGGGGCCCGGGACTGCACCTGCCTGGTTAGTCTTCACAGGGCGAGCACCATGTTTGAAAACTGCAGATAGAGACATTTCATTAGCGATAATGCGTGTTACCCTGATTTTTGCGATGCGCCTTTTGGCTGGGTAACTCCGACTTCAGCACCTTTCCTTGCTAGGGCAGACTGTGGTCTTGCTCGGACTGCCATGAAGACAGTGTGGCTGGCCTGCCCAAAACTTTGTTTTCCAGCCTCTTGTGGCTGTACTTAAGCTCCTTCTCCATGTCAGATGGTTTTGAGACAGTTCCACAAAGACACTCTGACTATGAGATGAGGAATCTGATGAGTGCTTCAACGATATCCATTCCCCGCCACCCATAGTCTACTGGCTCTGTTTTGTTTACATCATTCTGATAGCCATTGTTGTAAAGACCCATAGGCTTGTCACGTCCTGGATTCATTGGTTTCACACCAGACTTCCCTCATCCCCGCCAGAGATCTCCATGTCCCCATCCGTCCACCAACCTGACATTACATTTTACAAAAATAACAATTAGCGTTGATTGCTACAAGTTTCTGGGCTACAGAGGTAGGTCAGAGTTTTTAAGCAAACAGATCTATGTTCCCTGTCTCACAAACACTATGTTAAGATAAGTGTGCTCTTAACACAGTTGTTCCCAGGGGATTTGGAGTTGACAAATGGCAGGAGAAGATGAAGAACAGAGAGAAATGGAGGCAAGTCTTGTCTGTGGCAATGAGCCACACTGACGTGGAAGTTAGAATGAATGATTTAATGATTGTTGAGTTTTGTGTATATTAAGCCATCTGGATGTTTTCTTTTTTAAATAATAAAGGTAGACAGAGGTGTATGGTGTAGTTTTACAAAGTAAGGGAGGGAGGAGTAAAGTGAAAAAAAATGAATAGAAATTACGAGAATGTATAAAAGAAAAACATACATCCAATATTTTGGTGTGAACCTTTTTCGAGGATTACATGCACAACGAGACAACAAACAAACAAACAAAAAATCTTATCTTAATGTGGCCTCCTCCAGAAGTAGGAAACAGAGAAGTGTAGTGTCTTAGAAAGACCACGTGGACCACACAAAGGATACCTGATAGAGCCAATCGTAAAGAAGAGGTGGAGAGAGAGGAGAAAAACAAGTGGTAGAAAGGGGTGGGGGGAAGGCAATAGAAACATGATAGCCACTAGAGGAGAAGATGTTGGGAGGGGGGGGGTGGGGACGCGGAGAGATAGTGAATGAAGAACATAAACACCTGCAGAAGAAAATGTGAAACTGGTGAACAGGACAAGACCCTGTAAACACCAATATGTTGCCAGAGAAGAAAAGAGGGTGGTGGTAGGGAGGGGTAGCTAAGAGAAAGAAAGTAGAGTAAAAAAAAAGGGAGTGGAAACTTAAATAAGTTATAGAAAGCTGAAGAAATTGTTAATTCCAGCTGGGTGGAGACAGCCATCCTGGAAAATAAGGTGCTGTTCTAGGACCCTCCGAGATGTACATCAGCAGAACAAGAGTGGATCGCACTCACAGAAATGTCCTGTTTTCCCCTGTAGTTGCTAAGGCAAAAATGTTTAGCCACAGGTGTCCCGGCCCTCTTAGAAATATCATTAAGATGCTGGTGAAATCGATCACCTAAGTGTAAGCCAACCTCCCCTATGTACTTCAAACAGCAACGTTTGCACATAATAGCATATATAACATTGCGTGAAGTACAGGTGAAACCCTCCTGAACTGATAATGTGGACTTAGGGAAGGAGATCTGGCTAGCCTCGACAACAAATGGACAAGTGTTGCATCTACGTCATCCGCAACGTCTGGTACCATAAAAAGTGTTATCTGTCTTAAGGTGACTATGAATTAAAAGGTCCCCTGACGTTCTTGTCCCATCTGTAGGATACCAATGGGGGTTCCCCAAAAAGTTCACATGTATCAGGCATGGCCTGGAGGAGATGGAGATGGTGAAACAGTATGTTTTTAACTGCCAAGCTATGAAAGTGGTGCGAGCTACAGTGCGGTTTAGGAGTGAGGGCTTGTTGCCGCGATATATGGCTGATGTGGTTCTTTTTTTAAATACCACTTTAAATTGTTACTACACAAATAGTTTCTACTTATGCTTTTTTAAAATCCTAAAAAAAGGCCATGTTTATAAAACAGGGCTCACCTCAGTCCTACAGTTACCTTGAAGAGGTCTCATTGATTTATAGAACGGGCTTAAATATAACCACCAAAGGCTGAAAAAAATGTTTGGCCAGACCAACCAGCATCACTGTTCTCATGATGGCCTGAGGAAAGGTAATGCCCAGGCAAACAAACTTCATCACTGTTTTCATGACAGTCTGAGGAAAGGTAATGCCCAGGTTGACAAACTTCACTGTTTTCATGACAATCTGAGGAAGATCAGTGCCCAGGTAGGCAAACTTCATCACCATTTTCATGACAATCTGAGGAAGATCATTGCCCAGGCAGACAAACTTCATCACTGTTTTCATAACAGTCTGAGAAAGGCCAGAGCCCAGGTAGACAAACTTCATTGTTTTCATGACAATCTGAGAAAGGTCAGTGCCCAGGTAGACACATTTCATCACTATTTTCATGACAATCTGAGGAAGATCATTGCCCAGGCAGACAAACTTCATCACTGTTTTCATAACAGTCTGAGAAAGGTCAGAGCCCAGGTAGACAAACTTCATCACTGTTTTCATGACAGTCTGAGGAAGATCATTGCCCAGGTAGACAAACTTCATCACTGTTTTCATGACAATCTGAGAAAGGCCAGAGCCCAGGTAGACAAACTTCATCACTGTTTTCATGACAGTCCAAGAAAGGCTATAGTCTGATGTAACAAAAGAAAGATTCTGAAGTAATCAGAGGTACTCAACCAGAAATGCATTGCAACAGTTAGGGTACCATGCAATATCTCTGATGAAGATAAAAGTACCCTAGTTAGTAGAAATAGACTGGTTAATGAAGGAGGCAACATCAGACAAACGCAGAGAATTACAATGGACCCTTGACACAGTGCTGGAGGACCTTGACTTTGCGGACGACATTTGTCTATTATCAAGCAGTCACAAAGATATGCAAGATAAAATAAACAACCTAACTCAGAATGCAAACAACATAGGATTAAAGATCAATGTAGGAAAGACAAAGTTAATGAAGCAAAATTTGAACAACAGAAATGTACTCAGAGTAGATAGCAAGTTAGTGGAGGAGGTCAACGAATTTGTATACCTTGGCAGTAAAGTAGTAGAAAATGGAGACAGCACAGAGGACATCAACAGCAGACTTACTAGAGCAAACCAGGCTTTTGCAGTGTTGCAGACTATATGGAAATAAAAAAAACTAAGCATAAATATGAAAATCAGGATATTTAAGAGTAATGTTCTAAGTGTACTACTCTATGGAAGTGAATGCTGGAAAATCACCAAAACCATAGAAAAAAAGTTGAATTCTTTCCAGACTAAATGTTTACGAAAAATTAGAAAAATATTTTGGCCAAACACCATAATAAATAACATCTTATTGGCAGAAATGTAGATGAAGCCACTGACAACAATTATTGAGGAAAGACACTGGCGATGGTTGGGACATGTGCACCGAATGACTGACAACTCACTACCAAAAATAGCACTAAGGTGGACACCACAGAGGAACAGAAGTAAGGGTAGACCAAAAGAGACATGGAGAAGAACAACAGAGAGGATGTTGAGCAATAGAGGGCTCACCTGGGCAAAACCAGAAAAAAAGGCAAAGGACTGGCATTTGTGGAAAACCCTTGTGGAAGCCCCATGTGCCCTAGGCACTTAAGGTTCAGAGAGAGAGTTAGTAGAAAGGGCAAGCTCCAACGTCTTAGAGAACTTTTTAAAGAGAAAGCCCAGAAAGATTTTGTTTTCAATGAATATTGCCTCCTCGGGGAGAAAGTATTTATTTAGTATTCATTCAATAATCACATCAAATCTGTGTATCAGACTCTCTATCTGAAACAATGGGCAGCTTGAGGTGATCTGTAACATCTGATGTTTACTTTCAGATTGTCAAGTGTCCCACGTGGCACTTCGCTGGCTGTTACAGAGAGACGTGGTGTCTTCTGTTATCATTGGAGTGGAAAACTTAGCAGAGCTGGACAACAACATGGCAGCTGCTTCTAGGTGGAGCCTGACCAAAGAGGAGGTTTGTGAAACATCTATGAATTTTCTAAAAAAAGGCAAAAGCAAAAAAAAAAAGAAAGCAAGTGTTTTTATTTCCGGAAAACCTCTGCCTGTTATAGATAACAGTTATAGATAACAAAGCATTTACACAACTCATCAAATTATCAGAGAAATTCTCTCCCTCCACAGTGAGCAAGCACTTCAATCCTGTACATTTCTGGCTCTCTAAGGATGGCAGGATTCTTTCTGTTTGTCATCTGTGTTCATTTTGTGAGATGGTTGCAGTGTGCTTTGGTTTATAGCTAACTACTGTATCTATGCCTTTCAGAGTGGCTTACTGTTAGACTGATTTTAACTTCACATTCATCCCTGTTCATTCTGTCACACTGTGGTCTGTTCCCAAGGGGTATCACATGGAGGTAGGATAGGGTCTTGATCAACAAAATATTGACTAACCATTAAGTAAGAATTAAGCTATGGGTCATTGAGAATAGCCTCATTCAGATTGAGTACCGAGTCTTTGCCCCTTCTTGGGATAATAATTCCCAGAGATCTTAAGTTTTGGTTTAACCTCTTCACTAGACTGTCAACACTGCTGAAATGCATATATTGCTACACATCATGTAATGTATGTATTATGTGTACACATTGTTTGTATTAGTGAGGTCACATCTTCTACTGTTATCTAGAGCATCAAGCAAGAGGTTCTTTTATACTCTTTAATTTAATGCAAGATGTGAGACCTGGCTTTGCACATTTTTTAAATGGTTGTTTTCAGTATATCATCATCATGTGCTATGTTCACAGTGAGAATTGTCCATAATTTATCCTTAAAACATTAGATATTTTGTTTTCATGACATAACTGAACACACTGTCTGCTATCCAATTCCTGTTGTTCTTCATTCTCTGTTTTACAGTTGTCATTCCCTCCTCTGTCTCTAGGAGTAATATTAGTATAATCTTCTTACATCTTATGTCCTTTCCGTGCCGCTAAATGTCAGATAGGGCTCGCATGGTAACTTGCCAATATTTCCTGTTTTCAGTGAGCTTTTCAACATCATCAACGGATGTTATGCCCACTAAACTGGCCTCTCTTAAAACAATGTCCTCTTTGGAGTTTCACATGGTTGATCTCTTTTTCTTTCGACTTTTGTGTTCCACTTGATACCCTGTTTTGGGATTCTCTGATTGTTTCTTCTCATCACATGGTCTACATATGTCCATCTTCTTTTTCTGATCACCCATGAGACGGGTTACTGTTTGCTCATCTCTCTTATCTCTGCGTTGTTCTTGAATTCACTCCACTTTTTATACAATATTAGTGTAATATAGCACTATTATTTTATATGAGTTAATAGTGAAATGTTTCCTCCTGTATTTATTCCAGATGAAACAACTGGACGAGGTATCCTCGATCCCACCACCTTACCCTTACGACTGGATCTACAGTTTTAACAGCGACCGAGTCAACCCTGTAGCCAATGACTTCTACGTTAGTTCCACCAGTGACTAAATTAACCCTTGAGTCAATGACTTCTATGTCAGGTCCACCTATGGCTGGGTTATCCTGGAATCAGTTCAAACAAAAAAGAGAAAAATAAATCATTGAAAGAAATAACTGAGTAATAATTTGAAAATACTTCAAGTAATCATTTGAAGCTTGGAATATCTTACTTATCTTAGTACCAAGAAGAAAACGGATGGATGGTTCTTTTTTAACAGTATCCCAGCATGCATGTGTGTGTGTGTGTTGAGTCAGAGAATAAGCACAGTGTATTCTTGGAACTAATGAACTTAAAAGTATGCTAGCAGAAAATGAATGCAGACAAAAATCTGGATCTATTGTACATGATCTCTGATCTTTCCGACTAACAAGTAACAGATGAAAACAGTACTACTCACTTTCTGGTTAATGTTATCAACAAAAATCTATAAGAGCAGAATATAGATCTATCTCACTTCTGTAAGGGTAGTCCAAAGAAGTCATAGAGAAGAACAACAGAGAGGATGTTGACCAATAGAGGGCTCACCTGGGCAAAAGTAGAAAAAAAGGCAAATGATAGACATTTTTGGAAAACCCTTGTGGAAGACCCATAAGGTTCAGATATGTATATATATATATATATATATATATATATATATATATATATATATATATATATATCATCCTTTCTTGCTCACTTTCTCTCTCTCACACACACACATACACATATATTCATCGGATATAGTTGCAATAACCTTTTTTAGTGTATATATAGCAAAAGATGCTCTTGTGGCAAACATTTTCAAAATTATACTAGATTCTCTCTAACACTCAGAAGTATTTGAAGAATTCCCCCCCCCCCCCCCCCCCACCACAAAAAAAAAACCTGTACATTAATTTTTAAGTTTTTTTTTTTTCAGACAAAGCTAGAATGTTCTGTAATCAAGTTCAGAAATCAAATGATTAAACTCTTGCATAATATCTTAATAGATTAGGCCTACAACATCATGCATTGTCTACACCATCTGTTTGTTATAAATGTTTTTGATCATCCGAAAGGCTCTTTAACTAAAGCTGAGATAGCAACTAAAACACAGGGGAAATAATTTCACAGACTGAGATTTCACCGGTGAATAGTTTGGGCATTAGAGAAGAATTTTGTAAGATGGTGGAAAACTAATTCCCGCCAACTTCCCTTACCCCTGGCTTGCTCAACTTATTATCTTTTCTGTTTTCAGTCAGTGTAAGCCACATTTAAAACACTGGGATTCATTCTGTCTGTGAGCTGATATCTCTCTCATTGAGTCTACATATTATTATAATCATCATCAGGTGCTGTGCCGACTGGTGTTGGCTATTATGCTTCTCCAGAGTGCACAATCCTCATGCAGGCCTTTATTAGCTCAGCTGGTGATCTCCTCTCATACCATCTTGTCAAACTGTTCAGTATCATTTCTCGTGGTCTTCCCATGGCTCTTCTTCCCTCTATTTTTCCTGTTGTTATATTTTCAATGCCCCCTCTTCTCATTGCATGTCCTATGAAAGAACATTGTCTCTCTCTTATTTTTGTGACAAGATTTTTTCCATCTTCAACTCTTCTCAAACATTCTCCATTAGTTATTTTTGATGTCCAGGGCATTCATAACATTTTATAATATATATCCTTAATAAGCCTTAATATATATCCTTTACTTGTATATTTATTATATTATATTTTATATTTATTATGTATGTTATATTTATGTTATATTTATTATTATATCTGCAACAAATAATAATATTTCCAACAAATCATAAAAAAGTTGTTTTTGATTGTTGTCTGCTTCTTATATTTTCTGCTATGTTGTTTTCCTCTGCTTATTATACTTGATTGAAAAAAAAAAGAAATGTAATGTGATGTGTAAGAAAAGTAATAAAAGTATAATGAATCCCAAAAGATTATTTTCTTGACAGATTTTCTTTATTATTTGAATGTCTCTGACTGCTGCTACATCATAGACACGTCACACTACAAAGATGTGAAATTATGTTATAGACACTGATGTGTTGTATAATGTTGAAACTGTAGCTGTCGTAAAGACTGTCAAAGTATTCACAAAATCTTCTTCTTCAGCTTTCCAAGCCATTAAGGTTCATTGCTGCAGATAAAGTTCACCTCCATTACTTTCTAATCTTCTCTCTCCAGTTGGCGACACCAGTTTCTTTTATATCCTCTTCTTTGTTGCCTTTCCATCTCTGTCTTGGTATACCCCTTGGTCTTGTTTCCTTCATTATTCATTCATTCATTCCCTCACCTCTTGTCTATACATAATTTTCATTGTTCTCTTCCATTCTTTCTACATAGCCAAATTGTTGTAGTCTGTTTAGTTTCAGTGTGGGGGGGGGGGGAAGTAGAATGCTAAGTTTATTTATGTGCTGTTCTCTCACGGCTAGATGGTTGCTTGTTCTACCGGAGTCCATGGTTCAAGTTCTCTTGTGATTTTTCTTTCATTTCTAAAAGTGGTTTGGTTATGATATTTTTCATATCTAACCATACAACACTGTGCCCTTGTACTTTACTGTTACTTCTGTCCACAGAGGGAGTTTGTCTTTCCTTGACTCTTAGTTTTATTTTCATTAAAATTATTTTGAGGAGAAAGAGGAAGGAAAGAAAAATGTAGAAGAAGAAGAAGAAAGATGAAGATAAAGAATGAGAAGTAAATAAATAAAAGAGCAGAGAAAGTCTGAGACCGAGAAGCAATATCATCTAATAATAATAATAATAATAACAATAATAATCTGGTGATGATACTGGTGGTAAATTTAGAACATTTCATAAAATATGAATCAGGAGTTTTACATTATACATGTTTCAAGGTTGCACTACAAGTCCTTGGTTGAAATAAAGCTCTCTGCTTAGGAAAATGCACTCAACATAAGGTTGAAAGGATGAAGGTCAACATATTAGAAATGAATGAAGTTAGATGGACAGGTGCAGGGAAGATGAACTCTGATAAATGTACAATAATACATTCAGGAAGTGAGAAACATTAATGAGGGGTAGGAATAATATTTGACGAACAAACAGCAAGGACAACTGTAGGATATTTGAACATCTCGGACCGAGTCCTGCTAGCCCAACTGAAAGGACAATCAATAAACATAAATATTATACAAGTGTACGCTCCAACATCTGAATGTTCTGAAGAAGATGTACAGCTATTTTATAATGTCATAGAGACAGCCCTAAAACACACAAAGCCATATGAAGTTACTATAGTGATGGGAGATTTTAATGCCAAAGTTGGTAAAGGAAGAACTTCAGACATCGTTGGTGACTATGGACTGGAGGAGAGGAATGACAGAGGTAGTAAATTAATTGAATGGGCAAGAGTACATAGCATGGTTGTAGGAAACACTTGGTTTAAGCAACATCCCTGAAGACTGGCAACGTAGTACAGCCCAAACAAAAAGACTTTAAACCAGATAGACTACGTATTTATCAACAAACAATTCCAGAATGAATTACTGACAACAAAAACCATGCCAGGAGACGACTGCAATAGTGACCACGACCCACTCTGTTGAAAAATTAGAATAAAGCTAAAGAAAGCATGCAGAAAAGTGAGAAACATCAAACTTAATACAGAACTCCTTAAAAATGACCAAGAACTTCGAGAACAATACAAATTTATTATAACAAATAGATACAGCGCAATAGCAAAATAAATATTATAGATGAACAATGGGCAATGTAAGAGATTCTATCCACCAAACTGTTAAGGATATAACACCACCGAAAAAAGAAGCCACTAAAAATAAATGGATTACAGACGACATCTTAGGACTGATGGACAAGAGAAGGAGTAGTAAAAATAACCAAGAATAATATAGCAAGATAAATAAAGAAATAAGACACAAATGCAGAGAAGCAAAAGAAGTGTGGTTAAATGAACAGTGCAAATAGAGGACTGTCATAATAAAGACAGCAAAAACATGCACAGACAAATTAGTGAACTCACAGGCAGGAATACAAAATATACCACAGGATGCCTGAAATCAAAAGAAGGTGAAATGTTAATGGGAAAAGAAAATATTGTGGACATGTGGACAGAGTATATCGGTGAGCTATATGGAGGAGAAAGACCTGAATTAACACCAGATACTGAAAACTGCGATGGACCACCAATACTTGAAGATGAAATCATAGATGCCATCAAACACATGAAGAAAGGAAAAGCGACTGGGCCTGATAATATAACAATAGAAGAAATAGAGGTGCTAGAGGAGATAGGAATAAAAAAATGCAACCAAGTTACTGACTGACATTTACAACAGTGGTTATATGCCCAGTGACATGCTTAAATCCACGTTTATAGCACTACCAAAGAAACCAGGTGCAAAGGAATGTGATGACCACCGAACAATCAGCCTCTCATGTCACATAACGAAGCTACTTCTGAGAATAATTATGAGAAGAATAAGGAAAAAGATAAAAATTGAAATAACAGTTTGTATTTGTTGAAGGAAAGGGAACACACAATGCTATTTATGCTTTACGAACACTAACAGAAAAAGCTTCAGAAGTACAGAAAGATCTCTACTTATACTTCATTGATTACTTCAAGGCATTCGACAAGGTGAAACATAATGAAATTATTAAAATGCTTGAAGACATCAATATAGATGGCAAAGACCTGAGGATTGTAAAACATCTATACTGGCAGCAAGAAGCAGCAATTCGAGTTGAAAATAGAACTGGTAAATATCAACCTATTAAACAAGGGGTGCGACAAGGATGTGTACTATCTCCAGACCTTTTTTCTCTGTACATTGAGAATATTCTAAGAATGATCATCACAGAACCAGGCATACAAATTGAAGGATACAATATTAACAACCTTCGGTATGCTAGCTGAGAACCAACAAGACCTGCAAAATCTATTGGATAAAATGGCCAAAGAAAGTGAACAGAAAGGCCTTACTTTGAACATCAAAAAGACAGACTATGGTTATATCTAAGAAACAGAATCCACCAACATGCAGTATAAAATTAAATGGAACTATTCTAAAGCAGGTGCAGAAATTCAAATACCTTGGAGCAGTAATAACTTCAGATGGGAAATGCAGAACAGAAATTAGGAACAGAATAGGCCAAGCAAAGACTGCATTTCAGAGAATAAGAAACATATTATCAAACACATCCTTATCAATGAATGTTAGAAAACGAGTCCTAAAATGCTATATTGAACCTATCTTGTTTAATGGAAGTGAATCATGGACAATAGGCAGATGTGCACAAAAATCATTGGAAGCAGCAGAAATGTGATTTATTAGAAGAATGTTGCAAATCCCCTGGACAGCAAAGATAAATAATGGAGAATGTATGAGAAGAGCTGCAGAGAAAAAAAAAATATTGTTAAAAAAATAAGAGAGAGACAATGTACTTTCGTAGGACATGCAATGAGAAGAGGGGGCATTGAAAATATTATAACAGGAGAAATAGAAGGAAGAAGATCAAGAGCAAGACCAAGAGAAATGATACTGGACATTCTGACAGGATGGTGTGAGAGGAGATCACAAACTGATCTGGTGGCCTGCATTAAGGTTTGTGTACTCTGGAGAAGCATAATAGCCAACACCAGTCGGCACGGCACCTGATGATAATGATGATGATGACTCGACATAAAATGTTTCTATCATTGCAGGCCATGGTTCAGGCCCGAGCGTATCTGGACACATTTATACTAACTACAGTGTGACTGAAACAAGAACCTAAGGTTTGAGTTATGAATGTTCCTCATTGTTTTTAACATAGAACCCCATACAGGCATTAATATAAAGCATTAACAACAAAATTTTTCACGGTTATTTGTGAATTAGCATAACCCTCCACAAGGAAGGAGCCCGGGTTATTCTTTGTGTAGGAATTCACGAACTGCTTTTTTAAGGACACCAGAAGGATGGTTAGTCAAGACAGGATGAGTGTTGACAGTATTTTTACCCTGACAGAAGAACCAAAAGAAAGAGAGAAGAATTAATGGTGGCTTCTGAAGAGCTCAGATGAAGGGGAGCCTATAACTATTTTAGTTTCGAGATTCAATTATACTTTTCAGAAATTTAATAAAATTGTAGAAAAGAAAAACTGTGCAGGATATTTTGGTGTAATTTTATTTATGAGATCACGTTCTAAAGAAATGTGAGTCTTGAACGGTTTGCAACAACAAAATTAATTCAATTAGTTATTGTTTTTAAATCCATGCACATAAATGACACAGATAAGTGTCCAATCTTCAAATCTCCTGCAGCTCTCATAATTAATCTTATTAATCCTGTTTTGACTGACCATCTTTCTGAAGCTTTTGATTAGTTTCTAATGTTATGTTCCGCCATGTTCCACCACGCTTCTCAGGTTGTCTTCCACCATGTTCCACCACGGCTCTCATGTTGTCTTCCACCACGTTCCACCACGCCTCTCACGTTATCTTCCAACATGTTCCACTACGCCTCTCATGTATTCTTCCACCATGTTCCAAAAAGCCTATCATGTTATATTCCACCATGTTCCACCACGGATCTCATGTTTTGTTCCACCACGGCTCTCATGTTATCTTCCACTATGTTCCACCACGGCTCTCATGTTATCTTCCACCATGTTCCACCACGCCTCTCATGTTATGTTCCACCATGTTCCACCACGGCTCTCATGTTATCTTCCACCATGTTCCACAACGCCTCTCATGTTATTTTCCACCAAGTTCCACCACGCCTCTCATGTTATCTTCCACCATTTTTCAACACGACTTTCATGTTATCTTCCACCATGTTCCACCACTGCTCTCATGTTATCTTCCACCATGTTCCACCACGCCTCTCATGTTATCTTCCATCATGTTCCACCACGCCTCTCATGTTATCTTCCACCATGTTCCACCACGGCTCTCATGTTATCTTCCACCACGTTTCACAACAAGAAGCCATACAACTACACATAATTAGTAGAGTATATGCTCTTTCATTTCAACAGGCTTGGCTATAATATGAGTGTTAAAATCCATTATGTGCATAGTCACTTAGATCGCTTTCCAGAGAGTTTTGGTGACTTAAGCAAAGAACAAGGTGAAACATTTCACCAAAATATAAATAAATGGATATCAGATACCAAGGAATATGTATGTGTACACAAAATGCAGACTATTGTCGGAATCTTTTGCGATATGTCCAGTCAGATCTCACTCTCGGAAGTATTACAAAAGGAACTTCTTGTGTGTCGAATGAGTGTATAGTTTGTATCATAAATATATGTTTTTGGTATGAAATAAGTACATTTTCCTATATTGCACTTTTCTTTTAATTTTTAATATGTTTCCCTCATGCTTAAACGATATTAATTAAATTTAAAAACTGCATTAAAATATCCAGATTTGTTATGGACGAGCAAAGAGAAAAGTGGTATACAGCATATGTTCTATTTATCAAAAAGTAGAGCAGTTAGAGGAAAAATACGGCCATTACAATTCATAGAGTTAGAGGAAAAATACGGCCATAACAATTCATAGACAATCAGACTAAGACACAGATAACCAGAGTCTGAGAGAACTGGGCTCCGAGACGTAGATATTGTTGTGTCAAAGTGGCGAACTTACGAACTAGGAGAACTACAGTTTTAGAAGTCAAGACTAGACGACTGTGGTTCACCTGCTTGTTAGAGGACGAAGTTTTATTGTTTATGTAAATTCCTGGTGAAATGTTTGATGAAATGTCTACAATATGCTACCAACTATATCGATATAGAAGTGTAAATAAACTGCATGTCATGCATAGCGGACGAAGGGAGTTCCTCATATCATTGCATTTGTGTAAGTCGCGATATCTTCGTGACCACGTGATCTCTTCATTCGTGGACCAGTGACGTTTCTTATATAATATGAATCAGCAGTTTTACATCATGGACGTTCCAAGGTTGTACGAAAAGCGCTTGTTTGAAATAAAGTTCTCTGATTAGGAAACTGGGCTCAACATAAAATGGTGCTATCATTGTAGGCCATGGTTCTTGGTCGAGCGTATCTGGAAACATTTATACTAACTACAGGGTGTCTGAAACAAGAACCTAAGGTTTGAGTTATGAATGTTCCTCATTGTTTTTAACATAGAACCCCATACAGGCGTTAATATAAAGCATTAAAAACACAATATTTCACTGTTATTTGTGAATTAGTATAACTGTCCATGTGGAAGGAGCCAGAGTTTATTCTTTGTGTAGGATAGCACGAACACATATCTTAAAGACAGCCGAAAGATAGCTAGTCAAAATAGGACGAGTGTTGTCAGTATTTGTACCCTAACAGAAGGACCAAAAGAAAGAGAGAAGAATTAATGGTGGTTTCTGAAGACTTCAGATGATGGGGTACCTATAACTATTTTAGTTTCGAGATTCAGTTATACTTTTCAGAAATTTACTGAAATCGTAGAAAAGAAAAACCGTGCAGAATATTTTGGTGTAATTTTATTTATGAGATCACTTTCTCAAATGATGCGGGTCTTGCGCGGTTTGCAACAACAAAATTAATTCAATTAGTTAATAAGAAAGGACAATAAATCCGTGCACATAAATGACATAGATAAGTGTAGAATCTTCAAATCTTCTGCAGCTCTCATAATTAATCCTGTTTTGACTGACCATCTTTCTGAAGCTTTTGATTAGTTTCTCATGTTATCTTCCACCATGTTCCACCATGGCTCTCATGTTATCTTCCACCACGTTCCACCACGGCTCTCATGTTGTCTTCCACCACGTTCCAACACGCCTCTCACGTTATCTTCCAACATGTTCCACCACGCCTCTCATGTTATCTTCCACCATGTTCCACTACGCCTCTCATGTATTCTTCCATCATGTTCCACCAAGCCTCTCATGTTATCTTCCACCATGTTCCACCAAGCCTCTCATGTTATCTTCCACCATGTTCCACCACGGCTCTCAGGTTATCTTCCACCATGTTCCACCACGCCTCTCATGTTATATTCCACCATGTTCCACCACGGCTCTCATGTTTTGTTCCACCACGGCTCTCATGTTATCTTCCACTATGTTCCACCACGGCTCTCATGTTATCTTCCACCATGTTCCACCACGCCTCTCATGTTATGTTCCACCATGTTCCACCACGGCTCTCATGTTATCTTACATCATGTTCCACCACGCCTCTCATGTTATTTTCCACCAAGTTCCACCACGCCTCTCATGTTATCTTCCACCATTTTTCACCACGGCTTTCATGTTATTTTCCACTATGTTCCACCACGCCTCTCACGTTATCTTCCACCATGTTCCACCACGGCTCTCATGTTATCTTCCACCATGTTCCACCACGGCTCTCATGTTATCTTCCATCATGTTCCACCACGCCTCTCATGTTATCTTCCACCATTTTTCACCACGGCTTTCATGTTATCTTCCACCATTTTTCACCACGGCTTTCATATTATCTTCCACTATGTTCCACCACGCCTCTCATGTTATCTTCCACCATGTTCCACCACGGCTCTCATGTTATCTTCCACCATGTTCCACCACGGCTCTCATGTTATCTTCCACCATGTTCCACCACGCCTCTCATGTTATCTTCCACCACGTTTCACAACAAGAAGCCATACAACTACACATAATTAGTAGAGTATATGCTCTTTCATTTCAACAGGCTTGGCTATAATATGAGTGTTAAAATCCATTATGTGCATAGTCACTTAGATCGCTTTCCAGAGAGTTTTGGTGACTTAAGCAAAGAACAAGGTGAAACATTTCACCAAAATATAAATAAATGGATATCAGATACCAAGGAATATGTATGTGTACACAAAATGCAGACTATTGTCGGAATCTTTTGCGATATGTCCAGTCAGATCTCACTCTCGGAAGTATTACAAAAGGAACTTCTTGTGTGTCGAATGAGTGTATAGTTTGTATCATAAATATATGTTTTTGGTATGAAATAAGTACATTTTCCTATATTGCACTTTTCTTTTAATTTTTAATATGTTTCCCTCATGCTTAAACGATATTAATTAAATTTAAAAACTGCATTAAAATATCCAGATTTGTTATGGACGAGCAAAGAGAAAAGTGGTATACAGCATATGTTCTATTTATCAAAAAGTAGAGCAGTTAGAGGAAAAATACGGCCATTACAATTCATAGAGTTAGAGGAAAAATACGGCCATAACAATTCATAGACAATCAGACTAAGACACAGATAACCAGAGTCTGAGAGAACTGGGCTCCGAGACGTAGATATTGTTGTGTCAAAGTGGCGAACTTACGAACTAGGAGAACTACAGTTTTAGAAGTCAAGACTAGACGACTGTGGTTCACCCGCTTGTTAGAGGACGAAGTTTTATTGTTTATGTAAATTCCTGGTGAAATGTTTGATGAAATGTCTACAATATGCTACCAACGATATCGATATAGAAGTGTAAATAAACTGCATGTCATGCATAGCGGACGAAGGGAGTTCCTCATATCATTGCATTTGTGTAAGTCGCGATATCTTCGTGACCACGTGATCTCTTCATTCGTGGACCAGTGACGTTTCTTATATAATATGAATCAGCAGTTTTACATCATGGACCTTCCAAGGTTGTACGAAAAGCGCTTGTTTGAAATAAAGTTCTCTGATTAGGAAACTGGGCTCAACATAAAATGGTGCTATCATTGTAGGCCATGTTTCTTGGTCGAGCGTATCTGGAAACATTTATACTAACTACAGGGTGTCTGAAACAAGAACCTAAGGTTTGAGTTATGAATGTTCCTCATTGTTTTTAACATAGAACCCCATACAGGCGTTAATATAAAGCATTAAAAACACAATATTTCACTGTTATTTGTGAATTAGTATAACTGTCCATGTGGAAGGAGCCAGAGTTTATTCTTTGTGTAGGATAGCACGAACAGCTATCTTAAAGACAGCTGAAAGATAGTTAGTCAAAATAGGACGAGTGTTGTCAGTATTTGTACCCTAACAGAAGGACCAAAAGAAAGAGAGAAGAATTAATGGTGGTTTCTGAAGACTTCAGATGATGGGGTGCCTATAACTATTTTAGTTTCGAGATTCAGTTATACTTTTCAGAAATTTACTGAAATCGTAGAAAAGAAAAACCGTGCAGAATATTTTGGTGTAATTTTATTTATGAGATCACTTTCTCAAATGATGCGGGTCTTGCGCGGTTTGCAACAACAAAATTAATTCAATTAGTTAATAAGAAAGGACCATAAATCCGTGCACATAAATGACATAGATAAGTGTCCAATCTTCAAATCTTCTGCAGCTCTCATAATTGGTCCTATTAATCCTGTTTTGACTGACCATCTTTCTGAAGCTTTTGATTAGTTTCTCATGTTATCTTCCACCATGTTCCACCATGGCTCTCATGTTATCTTCCACCATGTTCCACCACGGCTCTCATGTTATCTTCCACCATGTTCCACCTCGGCTCTCATGTTATTTTCCACCATGTTCCACCACGGCTATCATGTTTTGTTCCACCAAGGCTCTCATATTATCTTCCACTATGTTCCACCACGGCTCTCATGTTATGTTTCACCATGTTCCACCACGGCTCTCATGTTATCTTCCGGCATGTTCCTCCACGTCTCTCATGTTATGTTCCACCATGTTCCACCCCGGCTCCTTCGTTCTCGACTACGACGCCAAGTCACTGTTGTCAGAGAAGTATTTTGTCCAATCATCTTACAGTACTAATTATGTTGGCTCCATCTTTCGCCTGCCATTCTTTCACAGTCAATCACTTCATTTGCTCTTTCATCTGCCTGGCCTTGTACAAATAAATCAGTGGATGGATCTGTGACGAATGCTGGGATTCTAATTTGCTGTAGCACGTATATCGAGTCACGCAGATTGTGTGAACAACAACTGAGAAAATGACTAGAAAGAAGAAAAAAGGAAAACAAAATATCCAGTAAGAAATATATACCTAAATGGCATGGACATTTCTTAGATGGAAAAATATATACACTATTCTTACACAGCATAACAAACAAACAAAAATCTTGGTGCCTTGGATTTTAGGCCTGTTCCTGGAGTTATATGGAGCTCTGATTCAGAAAATTACATTGAATAGACCGCATCAGCTCTAGTTTGTTAGATATGGTTGAATTTTAGTTCACTTTTTAACAAAAGTCTTTTGAGAATTGAGATGTCATAACAGATCTCATTTGCATTTCCCTTGCGGAACTTTGCCTCTCAAACAGCACTCCTGTAGGCCTCTCGGTTGTGAGCAAGATGGCCTGCTGCTGCGGCATCCATTTGCAGATCGTCAGCGATGTCTTGCAGCCATCTTCGTGTTGGTCTTCCTCTTTTTCTTTTTCCCATTAACTTGTCATAGCAAGCTGTCTTATTTCAGTGGGAAATTTAATTTTCCCACATCAGTATGTGTGTATATCATGACCTTTGTTTCACAAGTATTCGTCTACTTCCTTTCCTATAATGCACACTGGCATTAAAACGTATAGCTCAAATGATAAAATCGCTTTTGTTTATGTTTTGTTATACAATTACGTGGACAAAATTAAAATGGCAAGTCGTGGTTTTCATAGACTACATACATTTGTATTTCAAACGTTTCCCAACCTGATCTGTTTCATACAGTTGCGCTGTATAATAGTTATGATCGAATAGGAAATGGGTGCATATTCCCACTTGTATCATTTCATTTTTGCAAACAGAACACCGTAGAGGTTATGGCTACTTCGAGACGGAGCTGCTTGAATCATCCCGACATATTTTCCTCTGTTTGTGAGGAGTACACACTGAAAGCAAGTAGGAAATCTATTTCTAAGTTTGTAAAAAAAGAGCATGTTTTTGGTATCAAACTTGCAGATCAAGATAAACTATAGGATCATCGTAGTGTATGCAAAAGTTGTACGAAGCATTTGCGCTAGTGGACAGATGGAAAGAGAAACTGACTGAAATGACTGCTTGGCATCTTTTCATCGACAAGTCACGCACATCGTTTGAAATGTGTTCTTTTAAATAATGGCAACAAATATGGTTCTGTTCCAATTGGTCATTCCACCAGGATGAAAGTAGTGTACAAGGTCATCTCTTTAGTTTGGGGAAGATAAATTAGCAAGAACATCAAAGGCTGATTTATGCAGACTTTATGGTTCATTTTCTTCTTGGCCAACCAAGTGGCTACAGAAAGTATCACTGCTTTTCATGTCTTTGGGATGGATAGTAAAGCCGAATATGAACACTGGAGTGAAAAGCGGGAATATATGGTTGATGGAGGACAAAATGTAGTCAATGAAACTTTGGTAGCACTAGATAGAATCATACTGCCACCAATACATATAAATCTAGGTCTGATGAAACAGCTTGCAAAGGCTTTGAATAAAGACAGTTCGTGTATCAGTTGCCTGGACTTACCATGGTAAAACTGAAGACAGGAATTTTCGATGGTCCACAGTTTAGACAACTTATAAATGACCCACATTTCATAGCGTCAGTGAATGAAATGGAATCATGTGCCTGGTCTTCATTTGTTCTTGTTGTGAAAGGCTTTCTTGACACCAAGAAGCCACACAACTACACATAATTAGTAGAGTATATGCTCTTTCATTTCAACAGGCTTGGCTCTAATATGAGTGTTAAAATCCATTATGTGCACAGTCACATAGATCGCTTTCCAGAGAGTCTTGGTGACTAAAGCGAAGAACAAGGTGAAACATTTCACCAAAACGTAAATCAATGGATGTCAGATATCAAGGAATATGTATGTGCACACAAAATGCAGACTATTGTCGGAATCTTTTGCGAAATGTCCAGTCAGATCTCACTCTCGGAAGTATTACAAAAGGAGCTTCTTGTATGTCGAATGAGTGCAAAGTTTGTATCATTAATATATGTTTTTGGTATGAAATAAGCACATTTTCCTATAGTGCACTTTTCTTTTAATTTTTAATATGTTTCCCTCATGCTTAAATTGTTTTAATTAAATTTAAAAACTGCATTAAAATATCCAGATTTGTTATGGACGAGCAAGGTATGACATAAGTAAAATTTCTTATAGTACACTTTTCTTTTAATTTTTAATATGTTTCCTTCCTGCTTAAAGGATATTAATTAATTTAAACACTGCATTAAAATATCCCGATTTGTTATGGGCCCACAGAGAGAAGAGTGGTATACAGGATATGTTGTATATCTCAAAAGGTAGAGCAGACAGAGGAAAAATATGGCCTTTACGATTCTGAGACACTCAGACTAAGACACAGATAACCAGAGTCTGAGAGAACTGAGCTCCGAGACGTAGATGGTTGTGTCGGACTTACGAACTAGGAGAACTACAGTTTTAGAAGTCAAGACTAGACGACTGTGGTTCATCTGCTTATTAGAGGACGAAGCTCTATTGTTTATGTAATTCCTGGTGAAATGTTTGATGAAATGTCTACAATATGCTACCAACGATATCGATATAGAAGTGTAAATAAACTGCATGTCATGCATAGTGGAGGAAGGGACCTCCTCATATCATTGCATTTGTGTAAGTCGTGATATCTTCGTGACCACGTGTTCTCTTCATTCGTGGACCAGTGACGTTTCTTATATAATATGAATCAGCAGTTTTACATCATGGACGTTCCAAGGTTGTACGAAAAGCGCTTGTTTAAAATAAAGTTCTCTGATTAGGAAACTGCACTCACATAAAATGGTGCTATCATTGTAGGCCATGGTTCTAGGCCGAGCGTATCTGGATATTTTTAGACTAACTACAGGGTGTCTGAAACAAGAACCTAAGGTTCCTGAGTTATGAATGTTCCTCATTGTTTTTAACACAGAACCCCGCGCAGGCGTTAATGTAAAGCATTAAAAACAAAATATTTCCCGCTCATTTGTGAATTAGCGTAACTGTCCACAACGAAGGAGCCGGGGGTTACTCTTAGTGTAGGAAATCACGAACTGTTTTCTTAAAGACATCAGAAGGATGGTTAGTCAGGATAGGAGGAGTGTCGTCAGTATTTGTACCCTGACAGAGGTACTGAAAGAAAGAGAGAAGCATTAATGGTGGTTTCTGAAGTGCTCAGATGATGGGGAGCCTATAACTATTTTAGTTCCGAGATTCAGTTATACTTTTCAGAAATTTACTGAAATCGTAGAAAAGAAAAACCGTGCAGAATATTTTTGTGTGATTTTATTTATGAGATCATTTTCTAAAAAGATGCAGCTCTTGTGCGATTTGCATCAACAAAATTCAATTAGTTAATAAGAAAGGACCATACATCCATGCACATCCATGAAACAATTTGTAACCTCTTTGAATAAAGACGGTTCGTGCATCAGTTTCCTGGACTTACCACGGAAAAACTAAAGACAGGAATTTTCGATGGTCCACAGTTTAGACAACTTATAAATGACCCACATTTCATAGCATCAATGAATGAAATGGAATCATGTGCCCGGTCTTCATTTGTTCTTGTTGTGAAAAGCTTTCTTGACAACAAAAAGTCACACAACTACACATAATTAGTAGAGTATATGCTCTTTCATTTCAACAGGCTTGGCTGTAATATGAGTGTTAAAATCCATTATGTGCGCAGTCACTTAGATCACTTTCCAGAGAGTCTTGGTGACTTAACCGAAGAACAAAGTGAAACATTTTACCAAGACATAAAACACTGAATGCCAAAGAATATGGATGCGCACATAATGGCAGACTATTTTTGGAATCTTTTGCGGAATGTCCAGTCAGATTTCACTCTCTGAAGTCTTACAAAAAAGAGCTTCTTGTGAATCGAATGAGTGGAATGTTTGTATCATAAATATATGTTTTTTGGTATGACATAAGTAAAATTTCTTATAGTACACTTTTCTTTTAATTTTTAATATGTTTCCTTCCTGCTTAAAGGATATTAATTAATTTAAACACTGCATTAAAATATCCCGATTTGTTATGGGCCCACAGAGAGAAGAGTGGTATACAGGATATGTTGTATATCTCAAAAGGTAGAGCAGACAGAGGAAAAATATGGCCTTTACGATTCTGAGACACTCAGACTAAGACACAGATAACCAGAGTCTGAGAGAACTGAGCTCCGAGACGTAGATGGTTGTGTCGGACTTACGAACTAGGAGAACTACAGTTTTAGAAGTCAAGACTAGACGACTGTGGTTCATCTGCTTATTAGAGGACGAAGCTCTATTGTTTATGTAATTCCTGGTGAAATGTTTGATGAAATGTCTACAATATGCTACCAACGATATCGATATAGAAGTGTAAATAAACTGCATGTCATGCATAGTGGAGGAAGGGACCTCCTCATATCATTGCATTTGTGTAAGTCGTGATATCTTCGTGACCACGTGTTCTCTTCATTCGTGGACCAGTGACGTTTCTTATATAATATGAATCAGCAGTTTTACATCATGGACCTTCCAAGGTTGTACGAAAAGCGCTTGTTTGAAATAAAGTTCTCTGATTAGGAAACTGCACTCACATAAAATGGTGCTATCATTGTAGGCCATGGTTCTAGGCCGAGCGTATCTGGATATTTTTAGACTAACTACAGGGTGTCTGAAACAAGAACCTAAGGTTCCTGAGTTATGAATGTTCCTCATTGTTTTTAACACAGAACCCCGCGCAGGCGTTAATGTAAAGCATTAAAAACAAAATATTTCCCGCTCATTTGTGAATTAGCGTAACTGTCCACAACGAAGGAGCCGGGGGTTACTCTTAGTGTAGGAAATCACGAACTGTTTTCTTAAAGACATCAGAAGGATGGTTAGTCAGGATAGGAGGAGTGTCGTCAGTATTTGTACCCTGACAGAAGTACCGAAAGAAAGAGAGAAGAATTAATGGTGGTTTCTGAAGTGCTCAGATGATTGGGAGCCTATAACTATTTTAGTTTCGAGATTCAATTATACATTTCAGAAATTTACTGAAATCGTAGAAAAGAACAACCGTGCAGAATATTTTTGTGTGATTTTATTTATGAGATCATTTTCTAAAAAGATGCAGCTTTTGTGCGATTTACATCAACAAAATTCAATTAGTTAATAGGAAAGGACCATAAATCCATTCACATCCATGACATATATAGGTGTCCAATCTTCAAATCTCTTGCAGCTCTCATAATTAATCTTATTAATCCTGTTTTGACTGACCATCTTTCTGAAGCTTTTGGTTAGTCTCTTATGTTATGTTACACCATGTTCCGCCTCTGTTCTCATGTTATGTTACACCATGTTCCGCCTCTGTTCTCATGTTATGTTACACCATGTTCCGCCTCTGTTCTCATGTTATGTTACACCATGTTCCGCCTCTGTTCTCATGTTATGTTCCACCATGTTCCGCCTCTGCTCTCATGTTATGTTCCACCATGTTAATACCCCGCCTCCTTCGTTCTCGACTATGACGCTACGTCACTGCTGTCAGAGAAGTATTTTGTCCAATCATCTTACAATACTAATGCTGTTGGCTCCATCTTTCGTCTGCCACTCTTTCACAGTCGGTCATTTCATTTGCTCTTTCACCTGCCTGGCCTTGTACAAACAAATCAGTGGATGGATCTGTGACGAAATCTGGGATTCTAATTTGCTGTAGCACGTATATCGAGTCACGCAGATTGTGTGAACAAATGTGAAAATTACTGGAAAGAAGAAAAAACGGAAAACAAAATATCCAGTAATAAATATAAGCCTAAATGGCATGGACATTTCTTAGATGCAAAAATATAAACACTGTTCTTACACAGCATAACAAACAAACAAAAATCTTGGTGTCTTGGATTTTAGGCCTGTTCCTGGAGTTATATGGAGCTCTGATTCAGAAAATTACATTGAATAGACCGCATCAGCTCTAGTTTGTTAGATATGGTTGAATTTTAGTTCACTTTTTAACAAACATCTTTTGAGAATTGAGATGTCATAACAAGCTATATTATTTTAGTGGGAAATTTAATTTGCCACATTTTCTTTTTTCGTATATATACTGATCTTTATTTCACAACTATTCGTCTACTTGTTTTCCTATAATGCACACTGGCATAAAAATGTATAGCTCAAATGACAAAATCGCTTTTGTTCTGTTTTATTACACAATTATGTGCAAAAAATTCAAATGGCAAATCGTGGTTTCCATAGACGATATACATTTGTATTTCAAACGTTTCCCAACCTGATCTGTTTAATAAAGTTGCGCTGTATAAAAGTTATGATAGAATAGGAAATGTGTGTATATTCCCACTTATATCATTTCATTTTTGCAAATAGAACACCGTAGAGGTTATGTCTACTTCAGGACTTGAATCATCCCGACATATTTTGCTATATTTGTGAGGAGTACACGCTAAAAGCAAGTAGGAAACTTTCTTCTGAGTTTGTGAAAAGAGCATATTTTGGTGTCAAGCTTGGAGATCAAGATAAGCCATAGGGTCCTCGTATTGTATGCAAAAGTTGTACGAAGCATCTGCGCTAATGGACAGATGGAAAAAGAAGCTGCCTGAAATTTAGAGTACCAATGGTGTGTAGGAGACTGAAGAACTACTTCGATGGCTGTTATTTTTGTATTGTTAATATCACGGGCATCAATCGAAATAATCGTGACAAGTTGTCTTACCCTGATCTACCTTCAGCCAGGAGACTTATTCCGTACTCGGATTGTGTACCCTCTTCACCTTTCTTTTTCTCAGAGGATGAGTCTTGCATGTCTGATATTGCACAAGCTAAAGAAAGTGAGGGCAGCGACATAGTGATCGTTTTGATCAGAATGAAATGATTGGACTGATCAGGGACTTAAATCTTTCAAAGGAATCTTCTGAATTGTTTGCCTCCAGACGAAAGGAAAAAAATGTACTTCAGCTTTGAATGAAAATTACATTTTATGGAAGAAGAGAAAAAGATCTGCTGCCATTCTTTACCGAAGATAACAACTTAGTATCTTTGAGTGACATCAGAAACATGAAGAAGAAAATTGGTCTTTCAAAATATAACCCAAGTGAGTGGCATGAGAATTTAGGCGAAGATGGTTTCATGACATCGTTGATGATCTGCGAATGAATGCATCAGCAGGAGGGCATCTTGCTTACAACTGAGAGGTCAGCAGGAGAAAATTAATATCTTTTACGCATGAAGGAAAATCACTGATAATGCTTCTCTCTTTTATTCGGTACTTCTGTCATAGTACAAATACTGACAACACTCATACTATATTGACTGGCCATCCTTCTGTTATCTTCAAGAAAGCAGTTCGTGATTTTCTACAAAAAAAGTACACCCGGCTCCTTCGTAGTGGAAAGTTACGCTAATTCACAAATGAGCATGAAATATTTTGTTTTTAATGCTTTACATTAACGCCTGCGCGGGGTTCTGTGTTAAAAACAATGAGGAACATTCATAACTCAGGAACTTTAGGTTCTTGTTTCAGACACCCTGTAGTTAGTCTAAATGTGTCTAGATACGCTCGGCGTAGAACCATGGCCAACATTGATAGCACCATTTTATGTGAGTGCAATTTCCTAATCAGAGAAGTTTATTTCAAACAAGCGCTTTTCGTACAACTGTGAAATGTGCATAGCTTAAAACTGCTGATTCATATTATATAAGAAACTTCACTGGTCCACGAATGAAGAGAACACGTGGTCATGAAGACAGCACGACTTACACAAATGCAATGATTTGATGAACTCCCTTCGTCCACTATGCATAACATGCAGTTTATTTACACTTCTATATCGATATCGTTGGTAGCACATTGTACACATTTCATAAAAAATTTCACCAGGAATTTACATAAACAACAGAACTTCGTCCTCTAATAAGCAGGCGAACCACACAAGAACAAATGAAGACTAACACATGATTCCATTTTATTTACTGATGCTATGAAATGTGGGTCATTTATAAGTTGTCTGAGTTGTGGACCATTGAAAATTCCTGTCTTCAGTTTTTCCATGGTAAGTCCAGGCAACTGATACACGAACTGTCTTTATTCAAAGCCTTTACAAATTGTTTCATCAGGCAAAGATTTATATGTATTGGTGGCAGTATGATTCTATCTAGTGCTACCAAATTTTCATTTATTACGTTTTGTCTCCCTTCAACAATATATTCCCTCGGAGATCAATCTTTTTTCTCCATTGTTTATGTTTGGCACTAATATCCATCCCAAAGACATGAAAAGCAGTGATATTTTCTGTAGCCATTCGGTTGGCCAACAAGAAAATTAACCATCAAGTCTACATACATCACACTTTGATGTTCATGCTAATTTATCTTCCCCAAGACTAAAGAGATGACCTTGTACTCTACTTTCATCCTGGTGGAATGACCAATTGTAATAAAACCATATTTGTTGCCATTATTTAAAAGAACACATTTCAAACGACGTGTTTGACTTGTCGATAAAAACTTTGGTAGCACTAGATAGAATCATACTGCCACCAATACATATAAATCTAGGTCTGATGAAACAGCTTGCAAAGGCTTTGAATAAAGACAGTTCGTGTATCACTTGCCTGGACTTACCATGGTAAAACTGAAGACAGGAATTTTCGATGGTCCACAGTTTAGACAACTTATAAATGACCCACATTTCATAGCGTCAGTGAATGAAATTGAATCATGTGCCTGGTCTTCATTTGTTCTTGTTGTGAAAGGCTTTCTTGACACCAAGAAGCCACACAACTACACATAATTAGTAGAGTATATGCTCTTTCATTTCAACAGGCTTGGCTGTAATATGAGTGTTAAAATCCATTATGTGCATAGTCACTTAGATCGCTTTCCAGAGAGTCTTGGTGACTTAAGCGAAGAACAAGGTGAAACATTTCACCAAAACGTAAATCAATGGATGTCAGATATCAAGGAATATGTATGTGCACACAAAATGCAGACTATTGTCGGAATCTTTTGCGAAATGTCCAGTCAGATCTCACTCTCGGAAGTATTACAAAAGGAGCTTCTTGTATGTCGAATGAGTGGAAAGTTTGTATCATTAATATATGTTTTTGGTATGAAATAAGCACATTTTCCTATAGTGCACTTTTCTTTTAATTTTTAATATGTTTCCCTCATGCTTAAATGGTTTTAATTAAATTTAAAAACTGCATTAAAATATCCAGATTTGTTATGGACGAGCAAAGAGAAAAGTGGTATACAGCATATGTTCTATTTATCAAAAAGTAAAACAGTTAGAGGAAAAATACGGCCATAACAATTCATAGACAATCAGACTAAGACACAGATAACCAGAGTCTGTGAACTGGGCTCCGGGACGAAGATATTGTTGTGTCAAAGTGGCGAACTTACGAACTAGGAGAACTACAGTTTTAGAAGTCAAGACTAGACGACTGTGGTTCACCTGCTTGTTAGAGGACGAAGTTTTATTGTTTATGTAAATTCCTGGTGAAATGTTTGATGAAATGTCTACAATATGCTACCAACTATATCGATATAGAAGTGTAAATAAACTGCATGTCATGCGTAGTGGACGAAGGGACCTCCTCATATCATTGCATTTGTGTAAGTCGCGATATCTTCGTGACCACGTGTTCTCTTCATTCGTGGACCAGTGACGTTTCTTATATAATATGAATCAGCAGTTTTACATCATGGACCTTCCAAGGTTGTACGAAAAGCGCTTGTTTGAAATAAAGTTCTCTGATTAGGAAAGTGCACTCATCATAAAATGGTGCTATCATTGTAGGCCATGTTTCTTGGTCGAGCGTATCTGGGCACATTTATACTAACTACAGGGTGTCTGAAACAAGAACCTAAGGTTTGAGTTATGAATGTCCCTCATTGTTTTTAACATAGAACCCCATACAGGCGTTAATATAAAGCATTAAAACACAATATTTCACTGTTATTTGTGAATTAGCATAACTGTCCTAGTGGAAGGAACCAGGATTTATTCTTTGTGTAGGATAGCACGAACAGCTATCTTAAAGACAGCCGAAAGATAGTTAGTCAAAATAGGACGAGTGTTGTCAGTATTTGTACCCTAACAGAAGGACCAAAAGAAAGAGAGAAGAATTAATGGTGGTTTCTGAGGAGCTCAGATGATGAGCCTGCCATTCTTTCCCGAACATAACAACTTTGTATTCTTCAATGACATCGGAAACATGAAGAAGAAAACTGGTTTTTAAGAATATAACCCAAATGAGTGGCATGAGAATTTAGGCGAAAATGGTTTCAAGACATCGTTGATGATATGCGAACTGATATATCAGCAGCAGGGCATCTTGCTTATAACCGAGAGGTCAATGGGGGGATAGATATGAAGGCAAAGTTCGGCAAAGAACATACAAAAGACTGACTGAAATGACTGCTTGGCATTTTTAATCGACAAGTTAAATATGTAATTTGAAATGTGTTCTTTTAAATAACGACAACAAATATGGTTCTATTACAATTGGTTATTCCATCAGGATATAAGAAGAGTACAAGGTCATCTCTTAAATCTTGAATAGGATAAATTAGCACGAACATCAAAGGCTGATGTATGTAGAGTTTATGGTTAATTTTCTTCTTGGCCAACCGAGTGGCTACAGAAAGTATCTTTGCTTTTCATATCTTTGGGATGAATAGCAAAGACAAATATGAACACTGGAGAAGGAAAGATTGGTCTCCGAAGGAATATATGGTTGATGGAGGACAAAATGAAACTTTGTTAGCACTAGATAGAATCATACTGCCACCAGTACATATAAATATAGGTCTGATGAAACAGTTTGCAAACGCTTTGAATAAAGACGGTTCGTGCATCAGTTACCTGGACTTACCATGAAAAAACTGAAGACAGGAATTTTCGATGGTCCACAGTTGAGACAACTTATAAATTATGACTCACATTTCATAGCATCAATGAATGAAATGGAATAATGTGCCAAGTCTTCATTTGTTCTTGTTGTGAAAAGCTTTCTTTGCAACAAGAAGCCACACAACTACACATAATTAGTAGAGTATATGCTCTTTCATTTCAACAGGCTTGGCTCTAATATGAGTGTTAAAATCCATTATGTGCACAGTCAATTAGATCGCTTTCCTGAGAGTCTTGGTGACTTAAGCGAAGAACAAGGTGAAACATTTCACCAAAACGTAAATCAATGGATGTCAGATACCAAGGAATATGTATGTGCACACAAAATGCAGACTATTGTCGGAATCTTTTGCGAAATGTCCAGTCAGATCTCACTCTCGGAAGTATTACAAAAGGAGCTTCTTGTGTGTCGAATGAGTGGAAAGTTTGTATCATAAATGTAAGCTTTTGGTATGAAATAAGTACATTTTCCAATAGTACACTTTTCTTTTAATTTTTAATATGTTTCCCTCATGCTTAAAAGATATTAATTAATTTAAAAACTGCATTAAAATATCCTGGTTTATTAAGAGCGAGCAGAGTGAAGAGTGGTATACAGTATATGTTCTATATCTCAAAAGGTGGGCCAGATAAAGGAAAACGTGTGCCATTTTTGGAATCAGCATGTCAAATGTACCAAGAAACAGGTCTAACATATGAGTTACCAAAATATGTGTTACCCATTTTTTTCAGTTTCAACCCCTGCCTGTTTTGTGGACACTCTGTACGTTGCTTATCAGTGTAATCATAGCTTTAGTGGATATATAAATACATTCAGTTCTTAATCTCTCACACATTTCAACATTTATCAAACGCCAGTAAAGTGACTATTACTGTTTGAGAAATGATTTAAACAGAGGGTGCATGCCTAGATGTCCTAAAATAGTTCAAGTTTTACAGACTAGAATTTTGTGAGTGCCATATTTGACACGACTCAACATTGCCTTTTTCAGTGAAAGAAGGTAAGCAGTTATTGTTTCTCGCCTTCCTACAAAACACTCGTCGGTTACGTTCTTCTGTTTGACACGAACAAAAATGTAAGTAACATTTGACACGAACAAAAGTGTAAGTGAACATGACAACTGTGATATATAAAGAAAGCATTGATTGACATAAAATACAGACAACCGACCAACAAAACTGCACTGAAGGAGCTAGTGGGGACTGGAGTTTGGACAACACAAACGAATTGTTACAGGCACCGCCAAGTTAACATAGAGAGCGTGTAAGCTGACGGAGATGATGATGAGAGTGGAGCGACTATAGACAAGATAACTTGCTATCTGATAATATGTGACCAAAACTAGAATTTAAAATATCTCTGTAACTTTAGAGAATGTTACGAACCCGTGTTCTCATCTGACAAGCAGAAATATTTTTATTATTAAAACTGATGTACAGTATAATCATTCATTCATTCATATGCATGTCCCTTGCGGAACTTTGCCTCCCAAACAGCACTCCTGTAGGCCTCTCGGTTGTGAGCAAGATGGCCTGCCGCTGCTGCATCCATTTGCAGATCGTCAACGATGTCTTGCAGCCATCTTCGTTTTGGTCTTCCTCTCTTTCTTTTTCCCACTATGTATCCTTCCAATAAGGTCTTCTCTAAATTATCACGACCTTTAATGTGTCCAAAATATTTAAGTTTTCTCTCTTTAATCCTATTTACTAGCTAGCCTTCTTCAATATTAAGTTCTTGTAGTATAGATATATTTGTTCTTTTTTGTGTCCACGAATTTTTGGAGAACTTTTCTGTAGCATTTACATTCAAAGGCATTTATGTGTTTCTCAGCTATTTTGTTAAGTGTCCAGGTCTCACAGGCATATGTTGCGATGGGAAAGATCCATGCCCTTAAAAATCTTATTTTTGTAGTTCTGTCTGCTCCTCTCCACAGATTCTTTATTTGTTTTACTTTCTGAAGAGGTTATGAAGGTTATGTACTGTATAAACAATATTAAAAATAAATGTTAAAAATAAATGTTAAAAATATCATTATTGTGACATTTTCTTTTTTAGTGATATTCATACTTTTATGCTCGTTCTCAAACTGTTGTAATTCTGTAGAGTTGTTTATCTTAAGATGGTTCTCAAACTGTTGTAACTCTGTAAAGTTGTTTTTCTTATGACGGTTCTAAAACGGTTATAACTCTATAGAATTGTTTATCTTCTGAGGTTTTCAAAACTGTTGTAACTCTACAGAGTTTGTTTACTTATGGCGGTTCTCAAACTGTAATAACTCAATAGAGTTCTTTTTCTAATGACGGTTTTCAAACTATTGTAACTCTATAGAGTTGTTTATCTGTCAAACTAATATATGTCTTAAAGAAAGTAAAATTTACGGCCATATTTCGTACTAGGAGATTGTATGATAGCTACGTTACTATTTCTTGCGTATATTTATTTCTTGTTTTGTCATTTCCATTTTCAGTGATAAAGTATTTTGCAGAAATATTGGTTATATAATTTGTTTTAAAACATTATTTGTTTACGTGCTCAAGTTACTATTTACTCCTTCAGTTTCTGCACTATTTATTTCTTTCTGTCTTCTCTCACTTCTTTTTACAAAGCTGAACTATACAACTCTGTCTACATCTACTCCACTAGTCCCAGTTTTACAGCTGCCGTCATCAAACAAGTCTGTTAAAGAAATGTCTGCACCAATCCCTGAAGAAAGTAAGATCAGCTACAGGTTTCTTGGTCGCTCTGGTCTTAAGGTTTCCAGCATCGCTCTTGGTTGCGCTGACTTCGGCAAAACTCAGGTAAGATGTAGCTTGTTAGTTACCCAGAGCTCTCTTGCAAGAAATATCAAACATAAAGTCAGTTTTTGCTGAAATAATTGAATTTGATCAACTTCGTTTTCATATCCAGCGTTATATTTCGCTGAAAGCTTAAATGCATTTGTTTATAATGTACTGTAGTCGGCGGAAACCAAGAAACAAATGAAAGCTTCATTTCCAAACCTTGTAAAACTGGACTAACAAGTCTTAGTAGCATATATCCATAGACAGACAGATAGAAAGACAGACCGGCAGACAGTCAGGCAGGCAGGCAGGCAGATAGATAGATAGATAGATAGATAGATAGATAGATAGATAGATAGATAGATAGATAGATAGATAGATAGATAGATAGATAGATAGATAGATATATATGAGAGAGTGAGAAATATCGAGAGAGAGAGAGAAAGAAAGAGAGAGAGAGAGAGAGAGAGAGAGAAATTAACAACCTCAGTAGCAGAGCATATTACTGCAGGAATTAATCGACACGTCTGATTGTCAACATCATTGCATCGTGTTTTAAGTTATATGAATTCAAGTCGTGTGTCTTTTCATACATTTTGTCAATCGTTACGTCTCTTTAATTGCTCTGACGATTTGACTCTATTTGATGTTTCCTCCATATCTCCTGATACCGATCTTATCTTCACTCTTGAAGTAGAAAGAAACTTTCGTAACTCTTAAAACTTAAACCGCACACAGCGAGTGAAAGCAAAACTAGATAAAATCATTACTCGTCCTACTCTCGTCGCTTTTTCTACCAGCCCATAATCTCGCTGCCAACAGTTTTAAAAGATTACGTAAAGGTAAGAGTTGTGAACTAGCGTCAGTGCACATTGTCAGATAATAAATGTTGTGCTGCCTAGTCAGCAACTGACCAGAAACTTCCGACTAGTGTCGTCATCAGCACCAACTCCGTAGCTAGCATCGTTATTCCTCCTCTTTCCAGAGCATTAACCCATTTAATCTATTTTTTTTCTTGAGGCTGGGTGAACACTGGGAGTTACTTGAGAGCCACAGTTTGACCGCTACCGTGATGGGTGGAAATCGGCGAGCGAGTGTCTAATCCACTGCGCTAACGCGGCTCTCAAAAGATTCAATAAATCTATCTATGTTTCAGTTTTGCTTCTTCTTCTTCTTCTTCTTCTTCTGCATTTAGCGATTTTTGTGATGCGCTTTCTGCCTGGGTACCTCCGACTTCACGTCAGAAAAGAAGTCAGTATCTTAAAATCTTCAGTACCAACCCATACTTTTGATTTAAGCAAATTAAACAAATTTATAGGTAGCAAATGTGCAAATCTAAAGCAAACCAGTATTCCTTTCATGTCAGTTAGTGAAGTCTATAATTATCTTTCATCTTTAAAGAACAACAACACAGCAGGACTTGATGAAATCAGCAACAAGATATTACGCTACTCAGCCCCAGTAATTACAGATGCACCAGCATACATTTACAATCAGTGCATTGCACACTGTGATCTTCCACAGGCTTTTAAAATTGCAAAAATATATCCCCTTTTTAATCTGGTTCGGAGAAATTCCCTCAAGCTATAGGCCAATTTCAATTATATCAACTTTGTCGAAGTCACTAGAAAAACACATACAAAAAAACTATACATGCAAGAAAATGATTTGATTGTTGACAGTCAGTCAGGTTTTAGGCCAAAACATTCCTGCCACACAGCTCTCACAAAAATGACAGAATGTTGGTTATCTTATGTGGTGCTGTCTTTGTTGACTTTAAAAAGCATTTGACATGACTGATCACGAAATCTTAGTTGGAAAGCTTGATACTTATAGATTACACTCCCATTATCGCCATGTGGCGAGAGTTTTTGGTGTGGCTGGTTCTCGGCCTTTTGGCTATTTTAATCAACAACCCTCACCAGACACGTGGTAAAATTATCTAGCAAGCCCATGCTGGTAAATAAAAAAAACAAACAAACTAGAAAACTTAAGTTTTGGCCAGGCCAGCCTACACCACCGTCTTCATGGCAGTCCAAGCAAGACCACAGTCTGCCCTAGTAAGGAAAGGTGCTGAAGTCGAACGAATGAACAAACACACAGATATACTTTAATTTCAAAGTGTTAAGAATTGGGCACGCAAGGCCGTCAGACATTCTGCCCTTCATCATACAGCTTTCAATCAGTCACAGTCATTCAGCATTTGTTAATGAGCATAATAATCAGGAAGACACATTAAATGATTACATAAATAAATAATAAACCTATCTCATGTCCATACACTCTACACTCTGATTTATGCAACAACATGAAATAAACATGTATTATTACATTATTTCAAAGCTAACAAATTTATAGAAAAGCAGTATTTAAAAAAAAATTACAAGAATCAAGCAATACTTTAAACTATTTTAAACCATGCTTAGGGAGGCATATAGTAAATATCAAACAAATGTTGACAAAGTTTAAAGTTATAAGAACGAATGTTACTTATAAGTTTTATGTGAAGTGGTAGGGCATTCCAAAGGTGGGCAGCTGAGTAAGAGAAGCTTTTTTTAAACATGTCAAGGTCTTTTAAACATGTCTTGGTCTGCCTCTTGGTCTATCTCCATTTATCACTTCTGTATAAGCCCTTTTTGTCTTTCTATTCTTGTCCATTTTCGCAATCTTAATATGTCATTTTTCATAATGGTAGTTATTAAGTGGAGATTGTTATTAAGCATACGTTGTACTTTGTTATTTCCAATTTTCTACTCTTGTGGAATAGGATCTCTTAATCAGTTCAAAATTTCTTTGCAAGATTCTGTTTTCAAAGAGTGTAGCTGTGCTTCATTTTGTTTTGTAGTGCTCCATGTTTCTGAGTCATACAAGACAACTAGTCCAGTCTGTGACCAGAATGTTCATTAAAGGCTTTTTTATGTACCAGGCCTGAGAAAATTTCATTATTCAACATCACTTGTAGTAATTACTATATTATTATATCACATAGAAAGAGAAAATATAAAACATATGACAAAAGTCACATTAAGTTATCTTTCTTATTGTGAGCCTTAGCGATATTTTCAGCAGTTTCTATAACATCAAATCCCTGGTCCCCAAAGGCTGACCACAAGGGTGCAGGCTCAGAAGCTCTGGAAACATCACTAGCAACCCATCCAAGCCTGCCTTCTGTTGGCCTCACCCCTCTCTGTACTCTCCCACTTAGTATCCCCCTGTTTGACAAATAAGTAGGAAACATTGGCACAGTTATTATTTTCTGTTATATGTTGATTATATTACTACTAATACCACCAACACCAGTACTATTACTACTACTACTACCACCAGTACCACTACTACTACTATTACTACTACTACTACTACTACCACCAGTACCACTACTACTACTACTACTACTACTACTACTACTACTACCACCACCAGTACCACTACTACTACTACTACTACTACTACTACTACTACTACTACTACTACTACTAGTGCTGCTGCTGGTCTCTCTCTCTCTCTCTCTCTCTGAACCTTAAGTGCCCAGGTCACATGGGGCTTCCACAAGGGTTTTCCACAAATGCCTGTCCTTTGCCTTTTTTTCTGATTTTGCCCAGGTGAGCCCTCTATTGCTCAATATCCTCTCTGTTGTTCTTCTTCATGTCTCTTTTGGTCTACTCTTACTTCTGCTCCCCTGTGGTGTCCACCGTAGTGATATTTTTGGTAGCGAGTTGTCAGTCATTTGGAGCACATGTCCCAACCATTGCCAGTGTCCTTCCTCAATAATTTCTGTCAATGGCTTCATCTGCATTTCTGCCAACAAGATGTTATTTCTTACAGTGTTTGGCCAAAATGTTTTCTAATTTTTTATAAACATTTAGTTTGGAAAGAATTCAGCTTGTTTTCTATTGTTTTGGTGATTTTCCAGCATTCACTTCCATAGAGTAGTACACTTAGAACATTACTCTTAATATCCTTATTTTCGTATTCATGCTTAGTTTATTAGATTTCCATATAGTCTGCAGCACTGTAAAAGCCTGGTTTGCTCTAGTAAGTCTGCTGTTGATGTCCTCTGTGCTGTCTCCATTTTATACTACTCTACTGCCAAGGTATACAAAATCATTGACCTCTTCCACCACCTTGCTATCTACTTAGAGTACATTTCTGTTGTTCACATTTTGCTTCATTTTCTTTCCTACGTTGATCTTTAATCCTATGTTGTTTGCATTTTGAGTTAGCATCTTGTTTACTTTATCTTGCATATCTTTGTGGCTGCTTGATAGAAGACAAATGTCATCTGCAAAGTCAAGGTCCTCCAGCACTGTGTCAAGGGTCCATTGTAATCCTCTGCATTTGTCTGATGTCGTCTCCTTCATTAACCAGTCTACTGCCAAGATAAATAATGTTGGTGATAGTACACATCCCTTCTTCACTCCTGTTTGTACTCTAAAGCTGCTGGAGGTATGTTCTCCACAGATCACTTTGCACTGAAATCCCTCTTATAGGGCTTTGATTACATTCACTATCTTATGGGCGAGGTCATGCCATCTCAGAAATTTCCACAATGCATCTCTGTTGACACTGTCAAAGGCTTTCTCAAAATCTATAAACAATGTATATGTTGTGTATGCCACTCATTTGCCTGTTCTAAAACTACAAATATGTGGTATATACATGATCTTCCTTTCCTAAATTCAGCCTGCTCTTTCTGAAGTTTTCCCTCAAGTGCTGGTACAATTCTGTTGATGATTATTCTGCAAAATACTTTACTGGTGAGTGGCAGTAGGGTAATGCCTCTCCAGTTCACACAATCTTTGAGGTCATCCTTCTTTGGTAGTTTTACTATAAGGCCAGTTTTCCACTCCTCTGGAGCTGTTTCTAGATTCCAAATTTGTTGTAGTATCCGCCAGAGTTGTTTTGGTGTTTCTGTTTCTTCTGCTTTTAATATCTGAGCAGTCACTTCATCTTCAACTGGTGCCCTTTCTAATTTTAGCTTCTTTATCACCTCCTTTACTTCACTTATTGTTATTGGTCCTGTATTGATGTTTAGTTTCAGTTTTGCTTCATATATGTCTATTGTTTGTGCTGCTTGTGTTCTGTTTAGTAGGGGATTAAAGTGTTCCCTCCATCTTTCAATTTGTTCTCTTTCTCCATTGACCAGTTGTCCCTTATGTATCCTTATTGCACTCTCACATCTTGTGCTGAAGTTACCAGTCATCTGCTTTATGATTTTGCATATGATTTTCATGTCATTTGCATATGCTGCTTTCTCTTCTGCTTCTGCTAAGTTGTCATAGTATTGACATTGATCTTGACAGCATGATTCCTTTACTTCTTTGTATTTTTGTGCATAATACTAGTGCTGCTGCTGCAACTACTACTTCTAGTCCTGCTTCTGCTATTACTGCTGCTGCTGTTGCTAGTACTAGTTTTGCTACTATCATTATTACTACTGTTACTACTAGTAGCTGGTTGGCTGAGTGGTTAGGTGCTCTGTTTACTAATCTGATGGTACCAGCTTTAATCCCAGCAGTGGGAATTTTTCTGGTACACACTGAAAAAGTCCCCAGGGTTCACCCAGCCTCTAAAAATGGGTACCAGAAAAATCTGGGAAGGTGAAGTAGCCAGGCGTGATAGTGACTACACTACACTTAAATCAAAATTTAAATCACTTAAAATAAAATGTTTGGTTTAAAACTCAAATGGATCATCACTGTGGTATGATTACTTCACAACTATGATGGATGAGGTTTCAACCTTTAAGTTCAAAGATATTATCATTCTTGGAGATTTCAACATAGATCTAACAAATTAAATCCAACTTGTAGCAAGACTATATTATCTTACAACTGTTCCCAAATTGTCACCAAACCTCCTAGAGTAATGGAAGTATCATCCACATTATTAGATCATATATATGCAGCCCACCTAGAAAACATCATTGAGTGTAACATCTCTCATAAAGTGATAATAACCCAGTCTGCTGTATGTGGATGAGAAAGGGGTATAAACTTCCAAAATGCAATCACATCAATATGAAACGTAGAAGCTTCAAAAAATTTAATCTAGAATTATTCCTTAATGATTTGCAAGCATCTTCACTAACTGATGTGTACCAACTAACTGACCCTGATGAGGCAAAAGAATATTGGCTACAGATCTTAGACAAGCATATCCCCATGAAAGAAGTGAGAGTAAAACACCAGACAAAGTCACCTTGGATAACACCTGAAATATTACAATCCATGATAGAATATGACCAAGCACACAAAATCAAAGACTTCTGTTCACTCAGAAACAAAGTTCAATGTTTAATAAGATAAGAAAATAAAATTGCTTTAGGAATCTAGTATAGAATAAATCAGACAGTAAATCAATTTGGAAAGCCATACATACCCTATCAAATTTAAAGAAAAGAATTTGATTTTCAAGCCAACAATCATACATAAGACTATTCAATTCAGATGTAATATCCACCCTCATTTATGTATGTGAAAGCTGGAAAACAACTAAAAATATAGACAAAATATTAGACTCTTTAAAAAACAAACACCTATTAGTACAACAACTCTTACTATTATTGGCACTATTAGTATCATTACTATTAGCATTACAACTTCTAATGCCATTACTACTATCACCACTACTATTGTTAACCTATTTCTATGCACACATTGTGTCAACTTAGATGTTCATAGTCCCTTGTTTGAAACAGTATTTAACACAATAATTGTGAAGTTTTATTCTAAAAAACAAACATGAAAAAATTCGGCAAAAATACCGGTAAAATTACTTTTTTAAAACTATGATCTAAGATTTTAAAGATGTGCTTGACTTTAACAGTAAGATCTTTTCATCTAAACAACTCATCTAAAAGTGAAGTTTTCTAGTTTATACATTCTGGTATCACAGCTTTACTGCAGTGCTTCATGTATAGTTATATACTTATAAACTAATTATTGTGTATTAATCCTTTGAGATTTAAGAAATGATGAAACACCTATAGTAAACTAGACTGGTGGTATTCTTTTCCTGGAATATTAAAATGTCTCCTCTCTCATATAACAACTTTCATGGTAGAATACAATTACTTACTCTGACTCAGCTGCGAAAGACAAAACATATCAAGGGAACGAGCCATCTGAAACATTTTCTTCCACAAATAATGAGATTAATTCCCTCTGTAGTGAGTTGGAAATTTGTTGTAGCTACAACGGTTTAATAAATCAGTTTCTGTTTAGCAATGACCTTTCCAGATCCTCATTTGCTATACACTCTATTGTGATGTCAGAAACGTAAGAACAAATCTAGGTGGTCACTGCTGGAAATATCTCAAAAGTAAAGTACATGGTCATTTTAGGCATATTATTCCCACACAAAGAGATACATAAAACAACGTGGATATCTCCAGATGATAGAACTAGAAACCAGATAGATCATTTTTGTATTAGAAAGCAATACAGAACATCTCTCATAGATGTAAGGGCTTATAGGGGTGCAGATGTCAACAGTGATCACAACCTGTGCATAGGGAAAATAAAACTAAAATTGAAAAGCCAACACAATAAATCAGTACACAGAAAGATAAACAGCCACAGCCTACAAGAAGAAAATACTAACATTAATTTCAATCAGGAACTTGCCAATCATTCCAAAACGCCCAGTGAAGTTGAGGAGATAGGTATTGATGAATTATGGAATTCTTACAGCACAGCCATAATCACAGCAGCAAAAGCAAGCGCTGGACTGAAAAAACCAAATAGAAAAGCATGGATATCAGATAAAACATGGAAGTATATACATGAAAGATGAGCAGTCAAATTAGACATGTTGAATGCAAAAACAGATCGTGGAAAAGATCTAGCGAAAGCAACATACAAAGAAATAGACAAGAAAGTAAAAAGTTCAGCTAGAAGGGATAAAAAAGAATACATAGACAATATCGCGAAAGAGGCAGAAAATGCAGCAAAAACATGAGACAGCAAAACTTTATATAACATACAAAAGAGGCTAACAGGTACTATTACATCTAAAGAAAGACGAATCCTTAGCAAAAGTGGAACCCTATTAACATCAAATAAAGACCAAAAGCAAAGATGGGCTGAACACGTCCAAGAAATACTTAATCGACCACACCAAAAAGAATTTTTAAACCTTGAAACTGACTTACCAGCCCCACAACTAAATGTCAACCTAGATGAAATTAAATTGCATGAAACTGAAACAGCAGTTAATTTAATGGCTAACAACAAAGCTGCAGGTGAAGATGAAATAACAGCCGAAATGCTAAAAGCTATCAATAGTGACAACATGAGACAACTACAGAGAATGTTTAACAAGATTTGGAAAGAAGAAAAAGTCCCTTCTAATTGGAAAAAAGGAATCATTGTTAAAATACCAGAAAAAGTCAACCTTAGTGACTGTAACAACTGGAGAGGAGTAACCTTAATATCAGTTGTGCCAAAAGTATTTTCCAAGGTCATTTTGAATAGACTTAAAGATACAGTGGATACTGCAATGAGAGAAGAACAAGCAGGATTTCAAAAAGGGAGAAGCTGTCTCGACCAGATCTTTACTCTCAGAATAATACTTGAAGAACATATTGAAAAGCAGAAACCATTAATACTGAACTTCATAGATTTTAAAAAGGCATTTGATAGCATACACAGAGACTCATTATGGAGAATTTTAAGTCTATATGGAATACCATCTAAAATTGTCAACATCATTAAGGACTTCTATGATGGATATGTTTGTGCAGTCAAGACAGAAGAAGGGATGAGTGAATGGTTCCTGATTGAAACAAGTGTGAAATAGGGATGTATACTGTCTCCTTTACTTTTTGGGATTACAATAGACTTCATAATGAAAAAATGCTGCACAGGTAACACAGGTATTGACTGGGTACATGGGACCCAACTAGAAGATCTTGATTTTGCTGATGACATAACTCTTATCAGTAATAATATGAATTTCATGCAAGAAAAAAACAGATAGCCTGTCTTCACTAGCTAGCAAAATAGGACTTGAAATTAACAAGGACAAAACAAAAATAATGAAAATTCCTCTCAATCAAAATGGAAAAATACACATAGAAGGGACAGATATTGAAAAGTCAATCAATTTGCATACCTTGGCAGCTACATAGACCAGGATGTTTACACTAGAAAGGAAGTTAGGATCAGAATTGCAAAAGAAGCATCAATCTTCAAGAATCTTGAGAACATATGGAATTCAAAAGTTATAAGTACAAAAACCAAGTTAAGACTATTCAATTCAAATGTAATAACCACCCTCATTTATGCATGTGAAAGCTGGAAAACAACTAAAGAAATAGAAAAGAAATTAGACTCTTTTGAAAACAAATGCCTAAGGAAAATACTTGGCATCAAGTGGAACGAATTCAAGAACAATGTAGAGAAAAGACAGATGACTGAACAACAACCAGTCTCATGGGTGATCAGGAAAAGGAGATGGACATGTGTTGGTCACTTGATGAGAAGAAATGATCAGAAAATCCCAAAACAAGCTATCAAGTGGAACACAACAGGCCAAAGAAAAAGAGGCAGACCACGTGAAACTCTGAAGAGGACATTGTTAAGAGAGGCCAAATTAAGAGGCATAAAATCCTTTGATGAGGTTGAAAGGCCCGCCGAAGACAGGAAAAATTAGCGAACTACTTTGCGAGCCCTATGTGACGTTTAACAGCACGGGAAGGATATAAGATAAGAAAGTACATAATTTGAAATATGTTACAATGAAGAAAAATTGGAAGAAGTGTAGTTTTGAATATCTTGGTTCACTAATAACTAATAATGGAGATACAATGAGGGAAATTAAAAGGAGGACAGCTGTTACACTTCAGAAAGTAAAACAAATAAAGAATCTGTGGAGAGGAGCAGACAGAACTACAAAAATAAGATTTTTAAGGGCATGTGTCTTTCCCATCATAACATATGCCTGTGAGACCTGGACACTTAACAAAACAGCTGAGAAACACATAAATGCCTTTGAATGTAAATGCTACAGAAGTGTTATTCAAATATCATGGACACAAAAAAGAACAAATATATCTATACTACAAGAACTTAATATTGAAGAAGGCTGACTGGGAAAGAGGATTAAACAGAGAAAACTTAAATATTTTAAATATTGTGGACAAATTAAACATTATGATAGTCTAGAGAAAACTGTCTTGGAAAGGTACATAACTGGAAAAAGAAAAGGAAGAAGACCAAGATGAAGATGGCTGCAGGACATCGTTGATATTCTTCTAATGGATGCATCAGCAGCAGGGCATCTTTCTTACAACAAGAGAGTTATTAGTGAGGCAAAGTTTCACAAGCAACGTGCAAATGAATGACTGAGTGACCGTGGCTAGGGCATACACAAACTGCACACCATATGGGGTTAACTCTTAGACTACCAAACAATACACATGCAACACATATCCACTCTTTTCTTATCACTTATAATTTTCGCCATATTTTGCTAGGGTATTATTTAGCATTTATGTCAGATTAAAATTACAATCTCATCAATGAAGCAAAACTTTATGCCCGTTGAAAAAAAAACTTGTAAATTATTCTTGGTTGTCAAAGAATTAAATTTTTCTGTACTTTATGACTTACATTCACAGTATGGCTGGCCAGGGCAACTGGATGAGGATTTGGCTCATCAAGTTCTCAACCGCTATGCAGAATGGGGAGGCAACTTTGTGGACACGGCCAACTATTATGGATATGGCGGCTCGGAGACAATCATTGGAAAATGGCTGGATACGTGAGTGATTGTTGCACATTCATTCAACATTGTTTTGTATGTTCTATCTCTGTTATTTAGTTTCAATAATGAGGATGCACTAGTCATTTATCTTTCTGTTAAATGAGCGCGCATAACAGATGACTGATAACAACAGATCATTGATGACTTATGACAAATGACTGATAATCAATGAATTTGATTCAGCATTGGCTCACTTATCATAACTGACAAACAGAACTAGACAAAACTCTATCCTGCCTCCTTATGGACTATTGTGCTCCTACAGGCTTGGCTATCAGAATATGGATAACCATGGATTCTTTGATCCACTTCATTGTCTTATAACAGTTAGCTATAATCCACGTCTTATCCGACACTACGATTATGCTTCATCTTGTCTGCACTAGTGTGCAGAGTTAGTTAATTATTTTGCAGTTACTGTGATGAAAGAAATAGAAATATTGTTCTTACAGTACTTCTTTATGCTACTTTAGCATTGCAGTTAATTTCTGAAATTTGTTACACAAGATGTACATGAACTGACAGCCAAGCCATTGTTAATTATTTTTTGCTGATGTGTAATCAAACTATATTTATTTTACTGTTATGAGTGATGATATTTTTGTGAAAGCGACAGCTGAGAAATGTATAGAACAACAAGGGAATATACTAAACAACAAAACTTAGACTGTTCACCAGAAATGTCCTGTTGTGTAGATCAAAAACATGGACAGCATCAGCCAAAAGTACCATGAGACAGTTGACCTTTGTTAACACCTGCCTAAGGAAGGTCTTTGAGATAAGATGGCCAGATACCATCAGTAATGAAGAGCTATGACAGAAAATAAACTAACCCACAGTGAAAGAAGTGATAAGAAACATATGCTGGAAATGGATAGGCCATATACTTCAAAAGCCTACCACTATCAGAACTGACAAGGTCTCACCTACAATCCCCAGGGAAAGAGGAAACAGGGAAGAACTAGAAACACCTGGTGAAGGAGTCTTGAAGCAGAGATCAAGACGAAGGACTAAACCTGGAGATGGAAAGAAACAGCCAGGACAGAAAACAATAGAGAGCCCTTGTTGATGGTCTATGTCCCAGATAGGACTAAAGAAGGCAAGGAAGGAAGGAACAGCAGGAAAACATTCATACCTGCCTGTCAAAATTTAACATTTTGTGACATACACATACCAAACAATTAATTTGTTAACAAATATTTGACATTGAATAAGTAAAGATTAGAGAGTCCTCACATGTACAATCTTTCCCTCAAAGACTGCTACTGGGAGCCTCTCTAATTTAAAATAAAAAACATCTGACAAAATAACGGGTGCATTTGAATGAGAAACACTTTAGCATTAAGTTGTTCTCATGAACTTTATAGCATGTCATTATAGGAGACAGACAATTTTAATTCGTCATAAAATGATATATGATTATTTTCACAGACAACCTCGGGATAAGTTTGTGATTGCCTCAAAATGTCGCATGAACATGGGTGTGAAGGACAATGTCAATAACGTTGGTCTCAGCCGTAGACACATCACAGAAAGCATTGACAACAGTCTACGTAGATTGCATACAGACTTTGTGGACCTGTATCATGTGAGATGATCTTTCTGCTGTTGATATACACTAAGGCTGTACAACTTTAAAGGGTCATAACTGTATCCATGAGACAAGTGGCAAGTCGTATCTAAAACAAGTTGTTTTTTTTTTTAAGACGACGAAAACAACAGACCGTGACATGGTGGTACTGCAAATGGGTCCACCCATAACAAGATGTGGACCATGTCCCCGGGCATTAAATGTGCAGGGCAGGTCTCAGGCATCTTGTTTAGTTAAAAAATAACGACACTTTTGTCTTAACCAAAGGGCATGCTGAGCAGGGTACCTGCCAAGAGGACATTTTGACCTCAGCCACTTTGATCTTAGCCAAAAGCCGAGAAGTTTTTACCAAATTATATAACATACCCCGGAGGAAAATGTAATATTGACTTCACAGTCAGTTGGAGCTAGGATAATTCCTTTGCTCACAGAATAAAACTAAAAGTCATCATTTGTTGGTTAAAAATGTTAATTTTAATAAAGTAAATTACATTTTCATAATAACCTCAGGGACACCATAATAAAGTATGGCATATGATGTTTTCCTTGATCTGTTCTATAGCTTAGAGACAAGTAGGTTTGGTGCTAGTACCCTAGCAGCAAAGTGATTAGTGCTCTTGTCTCCTTTGTGAAAGTCTGCAGTTCAGATAATGGTGTCTTGGTCATTCAGCTGTAAAAGTATGTCTTCTTTTTGGTGTTGAGAAAAGAAAATCTGGCCAGACATGATGCTGACCCCATTAATCTCTAGTCAAGAAAAGTGTGAGCACTAACACAATATCCAAGTTTCTAAATGGCATAGAACAAATAAAGGAAAACAATGGCACTAACACCATATCTTCTACTTTTCTGAGTTTCTCCTGAGTATCTCAACTGCACTGACTAGACTTTACCTTTTGCATTTTTGACAGACTCATGTGTTTGACGATGGCACTCCACTAGAAGAAACTTACAGAACTTTGGATGACCTGGTCCGTGTGGGGAAAGTTCGCTATGTGGGGGTCAGTAATGTCACCGGCTGGCAACTGCAGAAGATTGTGGACATTACCAAGATGTTGGGGCTTAATCCAATCATTAGTCTGCAGGTAACAAGCTACAGCTATTGTAGCAAGTTAATGTAAATTGTAATGTGAAAACTGAAAATGAAGGATTAATTGTTACAAAAAAGAAACCAAAAAAATGCACTAATGTTATGATTTAGGGTTTTCTTAGTGCCTTATTTTTCTAGAAATTATTTTAAACTGAAAAATGTTACAGCATGGCTCAACTTTAAGCACTTCAAGGCTTGTGTTATCACCAGACTGGCTTAGAGAGCATCATAATATGAATAGTAATAGTATCAGTAGCACTAGTAACTAGCAGTACTAGTAACAGTATTAATAGTAGTAGCAGTGGAATATCAGTAGTATTATTAGTAGTTAAAATGTTAGTAGTACTAGTGCTGGTATTAGTACTTATAGAAGTAGTAACAATAGTAATAATAGTAGTACTGGCAGTGATAGTAATAGCAGTAGTACTACCAGTTTTTTGTTCCTTCTGCAACAATAGTAGTTGTAATGACAGTTTCTTCACTTTTCATTATGGTAATGTGAAATAGTAGTAGCAGGAGTAATGGTATTACTAGTTTGAATAAAAAATATTAATGACAATACCGAGCGCGTCACAGGTGGCAGATGGTGAAAGTCCTTCAGAAATGGAGTATCCCTGTGAATAAAGATTTACCCAAATAAGCAGGTGCGGACCAACTGGCGGTAGACTCAAACAGTGAGGTGGGGTAGTAGGTGGCACTACTACTCCTATAAAGATCCTCAGGTGCTCAGTGAAGGGAATACAATGCGAGTAAGAGGCGGCTTAAAACCTCTAGCTCCAGCTGCCTTGCGGGTAGGACAGGGAATCCAAAGGCTAGCGGACAGTCTGTACGCTAACCAGCAGAATGCAACGGGAAACCACTGTTGCTTATTCAGAGTAACAGATTTATCATGAACGACACTAATGGGTGTTTCTCTGGAACAGCCTCGTCCGGTAGGGCAGCTCACGAGCCACAGGTGAGGCCATATCATCATCAAGCTACTGGTGGCAAAACTAATAAGTTCAAAATAGCAACATGGAATGTTATAACTTTATTCCAGGCTGGAAAATTAGAAAATGTAAAGAGGGAAATGATGAAGATCAATATATTATGAATGAGTGAAGTTAAATGGACAGGTGCAGGGAAGATAAACTCTGATAAATATACAATAATATATTCAGGAAGTGAGAAACATGAACGAGGAGTAGGAATAATATTTGATGAACAAACAGCAAGGACAATTGTAGAATATTTGAACATCTTGGACCGAGTCCTGCTAGCCCAACTGAAAGGACAATCAATAAACATAAATATTATACAAGTGTACGCTCCAACATCTGAAAGTTCTGAAGAAGATGTACAGCTATTTTATAATGTCATAGAGACAGCCCTAAAACACACAAAGTCACATGAAGTTACTATAGTGATGGGAGATTTTAATGCCAAAGTTGGTAAAGGAAGAACTTCAGACATTGTTGGTGACTATGGACTGGGGGAGAGGAATGACAGAGGTAGTAAATTAATTGAATGGGCAAGAATATATAGCATGGTTTTAGAAAACACCGGGTTTAAATAACATTGCTGAAGGCTGGCAATGTGGCGCAGCCCAGACAAGAAGACTTTTAACCAGATAGACTACGTATTAATCAACAAACAATTCTGGAATGCATTACTGACAACAAAAACCATGCCAGGAGCAGACTACAATAGTGACCATGACCCACTCCGTGGAAAATTTTGAATAAAGCTAAAGAAAGCATGCAGAAAAGTGAGAAACATCAAACTTAATACAGAACTCCTTAAAAATGACCAAGAACTGCGAGAACATTACAAAGTTATTATAACAAATAGATACAATGCAATAGCAAAGATAAATAGTGTAGATGAACAGTGGGCAGTATTAAGAGATTCTATTCACCAAATTGTAAGGAAATAATACCACGAAAAAAGAAACCCCTAAAAATAAATGGATTACAGACTACATCTTAGGACTGATGGACAAGAAGAAGAGGAGTAAAAATAACCAAGAAAAATGTAGCAAGATAAATAAAGAAATAAGACACAAATGCAGAGAAGCAAAGGAAGTGTGGTTAAATGAACAGTGTAGACAAACAGAGGACTCATAATAATTGGGCCTGATAATATAAGAATAGAAGAAATAGAGGCACTAGAGGAGATAGGAATAAAAATAATAACCAAGTTACTGAATGACATTTACAACATTGGTCATATGCTCATTGACTTGCTTAAATCCATGTTTATGGATTTTTCTATCAGAGAAACCAGGTGCAAAGGAGTGTGTTGACCACTGGACTATCAGCCTTTCATGTCACATAACGAAGCTACTTCTGAGAATCATTATGAGAAGAACAAGGAAAAAGATAAAAATAGAAATAGCACATGAACAGTTTGGATTTGTTGAAAGAAATGGAACACACAATGCCATTTATGATTTACAAACACTAACAGAAAGAGCTTTAGAAGTATAGAAAGATCTCTTCTTATGCTTCATTGATTACACCAAGGCATTCGACAAAGTGAAACATAATGAAATTATTAAAATGCTTGAAGACATCAATATAGATGGCAAAGACCTGAAGATTGTAAAACATCTATACTGGCAGCAAGAAGCAGCAATTCGAGTTGAAAAGAACTGGAAAATATCAACCTATAAAACGATGGGTGCGACAAGGATGTGTACTATCTCCAGACCTTTTTTCTCTGTACACTGAAAATATTCTAAGAATGATCATCACAGAACTAAGCATAAAAATTGGAGGATACAATATTAACAACCTTCGGTATGCTGACGGCACAGAACTGATAGCTGAGAACCAACAAGACCTGAAAAATCTCTTGGATAAAGTCGCCAAAGAAAGTGAATAGAAAGGCATTACTTTGAACATCAAAAACACAGAGACTATGGTTATATCTAAGAAACAGAATCCACCAACATGCAGTATAAAATTAAATGGAACTATTCTAAAGCAGGTGCAGAAATTCAAATACCTTGGAGCAGTAATAACTTCAGATGGGAAATGTAGAACAGAAATTAGGAACAGAATAGGTCAAGCAAAGATTACATTTCAGAGGATGAGAAACATATTATCAAACACATCCTTATCAATGAATGTTAGAAAACGAGTCCTAAAATGCTATATTGAACCTATCTTGTTATATGGAAATTAATCGTAGACAATAGGCAGGTCTGCACAAAAATCATTGGAAGCAGCAGAAATGTGATTTATTGTTGCGAATCCCCTGAACAGCAAAAATAAATAATGGAGAATGTATGAGAAGAGCTGGAGAGACAAAAAACCTTGTCAAAAAAATAAAAGAGAGACAATGTACATTCATAGGACATGCAATGAGAAGAGGGGGCATTGAAAATATTATAACAACAGGAAAGATAGAAGGAAGAAGATCAAGAGGAAGACCAATAGAAATGATACTGGACATTCTGATGGGATGGTGTGAGAGGAGATCACCAACTGAGCTGATGGCCAGCATGAAAGATCGTGTACTCTGGAGAAGCATAATAGCCAACGCCAGTTGGCACAGCACCTGATGGTGATGATGATGAATGACAATGAAAGAAACAGTAAATAGTCTGCAATACTTGTAATTATAATAATGAAAGTTGCAGTAGAAGTAATACTACTAATCAGAGCAGGAATAGTATCAGGAAAAGTAGTCACAATAGTAGCACCAATGGAAAAATAATGCAAGCAACTGTAGTAAAAGAGTAAGACAAACATCAGTGAAAGTAGCAGCAGTGATAACAGTAATAGAAAAAAGAGTAATATTAACAGTTTGTAACATATTAGCAATACATTATATATGGTATTTGTAACATATTACCAGTAAGATATATTTGTAACATATTAACAACAAATTATATTTCTAAGATATTAGTAACAAGATTTATTGTGTAACATGTTAGGAACAAGACATATTTGTAAAATATTAGCAACAAGATATATATGTAACATATAGCAACAAGATATGTGTGTAACATATTAGCAACAAGACATGTATGTAACATATAGCAACAAGATGTTTGTGTAACATATTAGCAACAAGATATATTTGTAACATATAAGAATTATTTTTATTAGCATATTAAATAGACTTAAGGATATAGTGGATACCACAATGAGAGAAGAAAAAGCAGGATTTCAAAAAGGGAGAAGCTGTCTTGACAAGTTCTTTACTCAAATAATAATACTTGAAGAACATATTGAAAAGCAAAAACCATTAATCCTGAACTTCATAGACATCTAAAAACTTATTTGATAGCATACACAGAGATTTACTATGTAGAATTTTAAGACTATATGGAATACCATCTAAAATTGTCAACATCATTAAGGATCTCTTCAATGGATATGTTTGTGCAGTCAACATTAAAGAAGAAATGAGCGAATGGTTCCAGATTGAAACAGGCGTGAAACAAGGATGTATATTATCTCCTCTGCTTTTTGGAAATGCCATAGACTTCAAAATAAGAAAATGCTGCACAGGTAAAACAGGCATTGATTGGGTACATGGGACCCAATTAGAAGATCTTGATTCTGCAGATAATATAACTCTTTATCAGTGACAATGTGAAATCAATGCAAGAAAAAACAGATACCCAGTCTTGACTGGCTTGTAAAATAAGAATTGAAATTAACAAGGATAAAAACACAAATAATGAAACAAAAAGATATGTGTGTAACATGTAGAGACAATATTCAATAACTGCAGTAGACTAACCTGAATTACGGGCATCAACAAATGTAGACTCACTATAAATTAGGTCTCCTAAAAGCAATGGATGATTCATTATGCTAACATTATATGTAGAAATATCAGTCAATATTTACATTATATTCAACACAACAGCAACAGTACAATCTACTGAGCCGATACTCTGAGCTAGAACCGTTTCAAGTGTGTAAATCTGAAGGTATTGGAGTTATGGCATGGGCTCCACTGAAAGGGTAAGTTATTTCTACTCAAAGCTGCAGGCATGGAAATGTTGATGCTGAGGTCCCTGTGGGTATGGGGGTTTTGATATTGGCCCCTGAAAGGTACATTTTTTGATTCAAAAACTGTGGGTATAGGGGGTCTGATGTTGGAGTATCATGAGGTTTTTTTAAAGTAAATCTTTATTTCCATATGGAGCTTCATGAAAGGGTAATGTTTTTCTTGTAAATTTGCAAGGGTGAGCATTTCACTTGAATTTAGATTTAAATTGTCATATATATATATATATACATACATATACATATATCATGTTAGCTGAAATATCTTAAGATAGTGAAAAAATTCATTATTAATTCTGTGATAGAGAGAAGGTAGTCAAACCCACTCCACATCCAAAATGATGTATTTATTGCAAATTCTTCACTTTTAGATGAGTTGTTTAGATGAAAAGAACTTACTGTTAAAGTCAGGCACATCTTTAATATCTTAGATCATATTTTTTAAAAATAATTTTACTGGTATTTTTGCTAATTTTTTCATGTTATTTTTTAGAATAAAACTTCACAATTATTGTGTTAAATACTGTTTCAAACAAGGGACTATGAACATCTAAGTTGACACAATGTGTGCATAGTAATAGGTTAACAATAGTAGTGGTGATAGTAGTGCTGGCAGTAGTAGTTGTAGTGCTAATAGTATGACACTTTCTTCTTCTCTTCTTCCTTCGCATAATAGTGATACTAATAGTGCCAATAATAGTAAGAGTCGTTGTACTAATAGGCATTTGTTTTTGAAAGAGTCTAATTTCTTATATATTTCTTTAGTTGTTTTCCAGCTTTCACAAACATAAACAAGGGTGGATATTACATTTGAATTGAATAATCTTATGCATGATTGTTGGCTTGAAAATCAAATTCTTTATTTTTAATTTGATAGGGTATATATGGCTTTCCAAATTGATTTACTGTCTGATTTATTCTGTACTAGATTCCTAAAGCAATTTTTTTTCTTGTCTTATTAAACATTGAACTTTGTTTCTGAGTGAACAGAATTCCTTGATTTTGTGTGCTTGGCCATGTTCTATCATGGATTGTAATATTTCAGGTGTTATCCAAGGTGACTTCGTCTGGTGTTTTACTATCACTTCTTTCATGGGGATATGCTTGTCTAAGATCTTCTTTTACCTCATCAGGGTCAGTTAGTTGGTACACATCAGTTAGTGAAGATGCTTGCAAATCATTAAGGAATAATTCTAGATTAAATTTTTTGAAGCTTCTACACTTCCTACTGATGTGATTGCATTTTGGAAGTTTATACCCCTTTCTCATCCACATACAGTAGACTGGGTTATTATCACTTTATAAGAGATGTTACACTCAATGATGTTTTCTAGGTGGGCTACATATATATGATCTAATAATGTGGATGATACTTCCATTACTCTAGGAGGTTTGGTGACAGTTTGGGAAAAATTGTAAGATAATATAGTATTGCTCAAAGTTGGGTTTAATTTGTTAGATCTATGTTGAAATCTCCAAGAATGATAATATCTTTGAACTTAAAGGTTGAAACCTCATCCATCATAGTTGTGAAGTGATCATACCACAGTGATGATCCATTTGGGTTATTAAACATAACATTTTATTTAAGTGATTTAAATTTTGATTTGAGTGTAGTGTAGTCAGTATCACGCCTGGCTGCTTCACCTTCCCAGATTTCTCTGGTACCCAATTTTAGAGGCTGGGTGAACCCTGGGGCCTTTTTCAGTGTGTACCAGAAAAATTCCCACTGCTGGGACTAAAGCTGGTACCACCAGATTAGTAAAAAGAGCACCTAACCACTCAGCCAACCAGCTACTAGTAGTAATAGTAGTAATAATGATAGTAGCAAAACTAGTACTAGCAACAGCAGCAGCAGCAGTAGTAACAGAAGCAGGACTAGTAGTAGTATTTGCAGCAGCAGCACTAGTAGTATGCACAAAAAGACAAAGAAGTGAAGGAATCATGCCATCAAGATAAATTTCAATACTATGACAACTTAGCAGAAGCAGCAGAGAAAGCAGCATATGCAAATGACATGAAAACCATATACAACAAACCATACTACAACAAATTTGGAATCTAGAAAAAGCTCCAGAGGAGTGGAAAACTGGCCTTATAGTAAAACTACCAAAGAAGGATGACCTCAGAGAATGTGGGAACTGGAGAGCCATTACCCTACTGCCGCTCACCAGTAAAGTATTTTGCAGAATAATCATCAACAGAATTGTACCAGCACTTGAGGGAAAACTTCAGAAAGAGTAGGCAGGATTTAGGAAAGGAAGATCATGTATATACCACATATTTGTAGTTTTAGAACAGGCAAATGAGTGGCATACCACAACATATACATTGTTTATAGATTTTGAGATAGCCTTTGACAGTGTCAACAGAGATGCACTGTTGAAAATTCTGAGATGGCATGGCCTTGCCCATAAGATAGTGAATGTAATCAAAGCCCTATAAGAGGGATTTCAGTGCAAAGTGATCTGTGGAGAACATACCTCCAGCAGCTTTAGGGTACAAACAGGAGTGAAGAAGGGATGTGTACTATTGCCAAGATTATTTATCTTGGCAGTAGACAGGTTAATGAAGGAGGCAACATCAGACAAACGCAAAGGATTACAATGCACCCTTGACACAGTGCTGGAGGACCTTGACTTTGCAGATGATATTTGTCTACTATCATGCAGCCATAAAGATATGCAAGATAAAATAAACAAGCTAACTCAGAATGCAAACAATATAGGATTAAAGATCAACGTAGGAAAGACAAAGTTAATGAAGCAAAATGTGAACAACAGAAATGTACTCAGAGTAGATAGCAAGGTAATGGAAAAGATCAATGAATTTGTATACCTTGGCAGTAGAGTAGTAGAACATGGAGACAGCACAGAGGACATCAACAGCAGACTTACTAGAGCAAACCAGGCTTTTGCAGTGCTGCAGACTATATGGAAATCTAAAAAACTAAGCATGAATACGAAAATCAGGATATTTAAGAGTAATGTTGTAAGTGTACTACTCTATGGAAATGAATGCTGGAAAATCACCAAAACCATAGAAAACAAGCTGAATTCTTGACAGACTAAATGTTTTTGAAGAATTAGAAAACATTTTGGCCAAACACTGTAAGAAATAACATCTTGTTGGCAGAAATGCAGATGAAGCCATTGACAGACATTACTGAGGAAAGATGCTGGTGATGGTTGAGACATGTGCTCCAAATGACTGACAACTCGCTACCAAAAATATCACTAAGGTGGACACCACAGGGGAACAGAAGTAAGGGTAGACCAAAAGAGACATGAAGAAGAACAACAGAGAGGATGTTGAGCAATAGAGGGCTCACCTGGGCAAGAGCAGAAAAAAAGGCAATGGACAGGCATTTGTGGAAAACCCTTGAGGAAGCCCCATGTGCCCTGAGCACTTAAAGTTCAGAGAGAGAGAGAGAGAAACCAGCAGCAGCACTAGTAGTAGTAGTAGTAGTAGTAGTAGTAGTAGTAGTAGTAGTAATAGTAGTAGTAATATAATGGACATATAACAGAAAATAATAACTGTGCCAATGTTTCTTACTTATTTGTCAAACAGGGGGATACTAAGTGGGAGAGTACAGAGAGGGGTGAGACCAACAGAAGGCAGGCTTGGATGGGTTGCTAGTGATGTTTCCAGAGCTTCTGAGCCTGCACCCTTGTGGTCAGCCTTTGGGGACCAGGGATTTGATGTTATAGAAACTGCTGAAAATATCGCTAAGGCTCACAGTAAGAAAGATAACTTAATGTGACTTTTGTCATATGTTTTATATTTTCTCTTTCTATGTGATATAATAATATAGTAATTACTACAAGTGATGTTGAATAGTGTAATAATTTTCTCAGGCCTGGTACATACAAAAGCCTTTAATGAACATTCTGGTCACAGATTGGACTAGTTGTCTTGTATGACTCAGAAACATGGAGCACTACAAAACAAAATGAAGCACAGCTACACTCTTTGAAAACAGAATCTTGCAAAGAAATTTTAAACTGACTAAAAGATCCTATTCCACAAGAGTAGAAAACTGGAAATAACAAAGTACAACATACGCTTAATAACAATCTCCACTTAATAACTTCCATTATGAAAAATAACATATTGAGATGGAGAAAATGGAGAAGAATAGAAAGACAAAAAGGGCTTATACAGAAGTGATAAATGGAGATAGACCAAGAGGCAGACCAAGACAACCTGGAAGAAGAACTATAAGCCCTTGAAGTGAACAAATGGGCAGGAGAAGATGAAGAACAGAGAGAAATGGTGACAAGTCTAATCTGTATCAATGAGCCACAGTGATGAGGAAACCTGAATGAATGAATTAATGATTTCTGAGTTTTGTGTATATTAAGACACCTGGATGTTTCCTTTTTTAAATATCAATTTCAATTATTACTACAAGAGTAGTAGATAAAGAGTTCCTGCTTGTGATTTTTTTAGAATCCTAAAAAGAAAAAGACACATTTATAAAACAGAACTCACCTCAGTCCTCCTGTTACCTTGAAGAGGTCTCATTGATTTGTAGAACGGGCTTAAGTATAACCACCAAAGGCTGGAAAAAATGTTTGGCCAGACCAACCAGCATCACTGTTATCATGACAACCTCAGGAAGGTCAGTGCCCAGTGTCAATCTGAGATGATGGCCAGCTTGAGGTGATCTGTAACATCTGATGTTTACCTTCAGATCGTCAGGTGTCCCACGTGGCACTTCGCTGGCTGTTACAGAGAGATGTGGTGTCTTCTGTTATCATTGGAGTGGAAAACTTAGCTGAGCTGGACAACAACTTGGCAGCTGCTTCTGGGTGGAGCCTGACCAAAGAGGAGGTTTGTGAAACATCTATGAATTTTCTATTTTGTATTACTCATATTTCTCATTTGTTTCATTCAGATCTGATTCATTGTAGTTAGACAAAAAAGAAAGCAAGTGTTCTTATTGCTGGAAAATCTCAAGCATTTCAATCCTGTACATTTCTGGCTCTCTAAGGATGGCAGGATTCTTTCTGGTTGTCATCTGTGTTCATTTTGAGAGATGGTTGCAGTGTGCCTTGGTTTATAGCTGACTACTGTATCTGTGCCTTTCATAGTGGCTTACTGTTAGACTGATTTTATCTTCACATTCTCTCTCTCTCTCTGAACCTTAAGTGCCCAGGGCACATGGGGCTTCCGCAAGGGTTTTCCACAAATGCCTGTCTTTCGCCTTTTTTTCTGCTCTTGCCCAGGTGAGCCCTCTATTGCTCAACATCCTTTCTGTTGTTCTTCTCCATGTCTCTTTTGGTCTACCCTTACTTCTGCTCCCCTGTGGTGTCCATCTTAGTGCTATTTTTGGTAGTGAGTTGTCAGTCATTCGGAGCACATGTCCCAACCATCGCCAGCGTCTTTCCTCAATAATTGTTGTCAGTGGTTTCATCTGCATTTCTGCCAATAAAATGTTATTTCTTATGGTGTTTGGCCAAAATATTTTTTTAATTCTACGTAAACATTTAGTCTGGAAAGAATTCAACTTGTTTTCTATGGTTTTGGTGATTTTCCAGCATTCACTTCCATAGAGTAGTACACTTAGAACATTACTCTTAAATATCCTGATTTTCATATTTATGCTTAGTTTATTTGATTTCCATATATTCTGTAGCATTGCAAAAGCCTGGTTTGCTCTAGTAAGTCTGCTGTTGATGTCCTCTGTGCTGTCTCCATTTTCTACTACTCTGCTGCCAAGGTATACAAATTCGTTGACCTCCTCCACTAACTTGTTATCTACTCTGAGTACATTTCTGTTGTTCACATTTTGCTTCATTAACTTTGTCTTTCCTACATTGATCTTTAGTCCTATGTTGTTTGCATTCTGGGTTAACTTGTTTATTTTATCTTGCATATCTTTGTGACTGCTTGATAATAGACAAATGTCGTCCGCAAAGTCAAGGTCCTCCAGCACTGTGTCAAGGGTCCATTGTAATCCTCTGCGTTTGTCTGATGTTGCCTCCTTCATTAACCAGTCTACTGCCAAGATAAATAATGTTGGTGATAGTACACATCCCTGTTTCACTCCTGTTTGTACCCTAAAGCTGCTGGAGGTATGTTCTCCACAGATAACTTTGCACTGAAAACCCTCGTATAGGGCTTTGATTACATTAACTATTTTATGGGGGAGGCCATGCCATCTTAGGATTTTTCACAGTGCATCTCTGTTGAATCTTCACATTCATCCCTGTTCATTCTGTCACACTGTGGTCTGTTCCCAAGGAGCATCACATGGAGGTAGGATAGGATCTTGATCAACAAAATATTGACTAACCATTAAGTAAGAATTAAGCTATGGGTCATTGAGAATGGCCTCATTCAGACTGAGTACTGAGTCTTTGCCCCTTCTTGGTATAATAATTCCCAGAGATCTTAAGTTTTGGTTTAACCTCTTCACTAGACTGTCAACACTGCTGAAATGCATATATTGCTACACATCATGTAATGTATGTATTATGTGTACACATTGTTTGTATTAGTGAGGTCACATCTTCTACTGTTATCTAGAGCATCAAGCAAGAGGTTCTTTTATACTCTTTAATTTAATGCAGGATGTGAGACCTGGCATAGTATAATGCTTTGCACATTTTTTAAATGGTTGTTTTCAGTATATCATCATCATGTGATGTGATCACATGGAAAAGCATCACTCATTTTTCCTTAAAACATTAGATATTTTGTTTTCATGACATAACTGAACACACTGTCTGCTGTCTAGTTCCTGTTGCCTTTCATTCTCTGCTTTAAAGTTGTCATTTCTTCCTCTGTCTCTATGAGTAATATTAGTATCATCTTCTTACATCTTACATCCTTCCCATGCCGCTAAACATCATATAGGGCTCACATGGTAGCTTGCCAATATTTGTTGTTTTCGGCGAGCTATTCAACCTCATCAAGGCATGTTATGCCCACTAAACTGGCCTCACTTAACAGTGTCCTCTTTGGAGTTTCACATGGTCAACCTCTTTTTCTTCAGACTTTTGTGTTCCACTTGATACCCTGTTTTGGGATTCTCTGGTTGTTTCCTCTCAGCACATGACCAATATATGTCCATCTTATTTTTCTGATCACCCATGAGACTGGTTATTGTTTGCTCATCTCTCTTATCTCTGCGTTGTTCTTGAATTCGTTCCACTTTTTATACAATATTAGTGTAATATAGCACTATTATTTTATATGAGTTAATAGTGAAATGTTTCCTCCTGTATTTATTCCAGATGAAACAACTGGATGAGGTATCCTCGATCCCACCACCTTACCCTTATGAATCGGTCTTCAGATTAAACAGTGACCGAGTCAATCCTGCAGCCAATGACTTCTACGTTAGTTCCACCAGTGACTAAATTAACCCTTGAGTCAATGACTTCTATGTCAGGTCCACCTATGGTTGGGTTATCATGCAATCAGTTCAAACAAAAAAGAGAAAAATAAAGCATTGAATGAAATAATTGAGTAATAATTTGAAAATATTTCAAGTAATCATTTGAAGCGTGGAATATCTTACTTATCTAAGAAGAAGGATGGATGGTTCTTTTTTAACAGTATCCCAGCATGCATGTGTGTGTGTGTTGAGTCAGAGAATAAGCACGGTGTATTCTTGCAACTAATGAACTTAAAAGTATGCTAACAGAAAATGAATGCAGACAAAAACTTGAATCTATTGTACATGATCTCTGCTCTTTCCGATTAACAAGTAACAGATGAAAACAGTACTACTCACTTTCTGGTTAATGTTATCAACAAAAACATATAACAGCAGAATATAGATCTATCTCACTTCTGTAAGGGTAATCCAAAGAAGTCATAGAGAAGAACAATAGAGAGGATGTTGACCGATAGAGGGCTCACCTGGGCAAAAGCAGAATAAAAGGCAAATGACAGGCATTTTTGGAAAACCCTTGTGGAAGCCCCATGTGCCTTTGGCACATAAGGTTCATATATAATATTTTTTTTCTCTCTCTCTATCTCACACACATACATACACATAAATATATATTCATCAGATATAGTTGCAATAACATTTTTGAGTGTATATTCAGCAAAAGATGCTTTTGTGGGAACCATTTTCAAAATTATACTCGACTCTCTCTAGCACTCAGAAGTATTTGAAGAATCCCTCCCTCCCTCCCCCCCCCCAAAAAAAAAAAAAAAACCAAAAAAACCTGTGCATTAATTTTAAAGTTTTTTTCTTTTCAGACAAAGCTAGAATGTTCTGTAATTAAGTTCAGAAATCAAACTGCAGTTAAAAGCCATCATGAGGTTGAAAAGTAAATCTTGCAACATTCTGTAGATTTTTAAAAAGTGTATTTTCTGGGCAGCCTCCAAACACTCAGCTGATCTCAAGTCAGGTCAGATTAGGTCAAGTCAGATCAGGTCACATTAGGTTTTGGTCAGTTCAGGTCAGGTCAACATAGGTTAGTTTAGTTCAGGTCAGGTTAATTCAGATCAGATTAGATCAAGTGATGTTAGGTCAAATCTGATGAAGGTAGCTGGAGATCTGCTGTCTCTATGTTCTAGTAAATGATACTGCAGATTTACAGTCATTTACATCTTAAGAAGAGGTGAAAATCAAAAGATTAAGCTCTGGCATAATATCTGGATAGACTGGGCCTACAACATTGTGCATCGTCTACACTATCTGTTTGTTATAAGTGTCTTTTATCAACCAACAAGGCCTTTAACTAAAGCTGGGATAGCTACTAAAACACAGGGGAAATAATTTCACAGACTGAGATTTCACTGGTGAATAGTTTGGGCATTAGAGAAGAATTTTGTAAGATGGTGGAAAACTAATTCCCGCCAACTTCCCTTACCCCTGGCTTGCTCAACTGATTATCTTTTCTGTTTTCAGTCAGTATAGGCCACACTTAAAACACTGGGATTAATTCTGTCCATGGGCTGATATCTCTCTCACTGAGCCTACATATTACATTACTTTCAACAAATCATAAAAAAGTTGTTTTTGATTGTTGTCTGCTTCTTAAAGTTTCTGTTATGTTGTTTTCCTCAGCTGATTATACTTGATTGAAAAAAAAAGAAATGTAATGTGTTGTGTAAGAAAAGTAATAAAACCATAATGAATCCTAAAAAATAATTTTCTTTACAGATTTTCTTTATTATTTGAATGTATCTGACTGCTGCTACATCACAAACACGTCACACTACAAAGATGTGAAATTATGTTATAGACACTGATGTGGCATATAATGTAGAAACTGTAGCTGTCGTAAAGGTTCATTGCTGCAGATAAAGTTCACCTCCATTACTTTCTAATCTTATCTCTCCAGTTGGTGAAACCAATTTCTTTTCTATGTGTCTTTTCATCTCTGTCTAGGTCTTGTTTCTCTCATCTCTTGTGCATATATAATTTTTGTTTGTCTGTTCTCTTACATTCTTTGTACATGGCATGACCAGTGTAGTCTGTTCAGTTACAAGACATTTATAATTAATTGGGATTTAAATAAACTGTTCAGTTCAGTGTTCTTTCTATCTCTCCACTCTTCACTGTTGGTATACTTTATGATCCCAAAGGATCTTGTTCTCAAAGATCTGCAATTGTTGTTCATATTTATTTGTTGTACTCCATGTTTCTGATCCATACATGACACGTGATCTTATTATAGTTTTGTACTTTGTTATTTTGGTGTTGTGGGACAACATTTTGGATTTGAACAGGTGTTACAAGGCAAAATATATTGTGTTCCCTCTCTGTAGTCTGATTTTAATTTCCTCTCTTACTTTGTTGAAGGTTGTGCCTAGATATTTGTATGTTTCTAATTTCCTAGTGATCATATCTCCAACATTTTTTTTTATAATCTGGATCATTCTGTCTCTGGTCTCTTGATATCTTCAGATACTCTGTCTTATCTTGGTTAATGGTCTAGCCCACTTTTATTGCCACATCTCTCAGGTGCATGTGAGTATTTGTGACTTCTTGCATAGTTTGCCTCATTAGGTTGATGTCATCAGCGTATCCTAGTATTTTAGCTTGTTCTTTTGTACTGTTTTCTTCTTGCATTTGTCTAATTACCTTTTCTAGTACTAGGCTGACTAGTAATGGAGATAATGTCCAGTCAAACTAAATATTACACCAATAGTGTGTGTGTGTTTTAATTAAAACAGCAAGAGCAACCTTATGTATTAAAGCTGTTTCAACTTTTCTAAAATAATCTATTTATTCAGAATAAATATGTTTATATTCATCTTCTTGAACATTAAAAATAACTCTTTTCCTGTTAGTCTAGGGACTGCCATGGTCGTTAGAGCGATTTTGTTTCGTTGCAACGTAAAACTATTGTAAAACTTTTTATTGTACGCGATTTATATGCGCATGTCTGGTGACCTTTCAAAGTTCAAATCAAAGCGTGGCTAACAACCGAGCGAAATCAATGTGTTAACAGAGAAATGTCAGTATTTATTGTGATTTCGGAGGCATAAGGACATGTCCTATGACCAGACCACTGTTCCTGAATGTACCCCAAGTACATCTAGACCTATTAAATGAACTGGAGAAGTAATTAGAAAGTTATTTCAGAATTTATTTTTGTGAGAATGCCACAACACGACGAGATCGGACGAAAATTTAAGTAGATCTGGAAATCGCCGATGGTAAACATTGTACATCTAGGTATCGCCGATGGTAATACTACACAATTATCAGTTAAAATCATCACATTACTTTTTTTTTCCTAAAACAAACTCTCCATTTATGAAAAATTCTTACATTTGCAACTATTTTCATGCACACTATGTATACGTTTAAAGTGGAAATACTTTGTACATTCACTTTTACAACTATACCCCCTATACATACCAAGTCCAGTGCTTTTGGTGTGGCCAGACGGGAACGTGCGCGTTTTTTTTTCTAGGCCCGGGCAGTTCTGTCTTGGCTAGACGGTTGCTTGTTCTACCGGAGTCTGTGGTTCAAGTTCTCTTGTGATTTTTCTTTCATTTCTAAAAGTGGTTTGGTTATGATATTTTTCATATCTAACCATACAACACTGTGCCCTGGTACTTTACTGTTACTTCTGTCCACAGAGGGAGTTTGTCTTTCCTTGACTCTCAGTTTTATTTTCATTAAACTTATATTGAGGAGGAAGAAGAAGAGGAAGAGGAGGAAAGAAAAATGTAGAAGAAGAATAAGAAGAAGAAAGCCGAAGAAGAAGAAGAAGAAATTAATAAATTAAAGAGCAGAGAAAGACTGAGAAGCACTATCATATAATAATAATAATAATTATTATAATAATGTGGTGATGATACTGCAGGTGGTACATTTAGAACATTTCACAAAATATGAATCAAGAGTTTTACATTATGAAGGTAGTTGTACTAAAGCGTTTGTTTGTGCTAAAAGTTCTCCGTTGTTGAAGTTTAGAATAGTGCCCTCGGCGTGCTCACAAAGGGAACAGCACAGCGCGAAATGGTATTATAAGTGTAGGTCAAAGTTCAAGGATGAGCATATCTGGACACATTTAGGCTTACAACAGGGCGTCTCAAACAAGAATATTGTTACACTATCTTAAGGCTCGAGTAAGGTTCCTCATTGTTTTTACCACACAGAACCCCGTGCAGGCGTTGATGTAAAACGTTAGCAACAAGATATTTCACGTTATTTGTAAATTATCGTAATTGTCCACAACGAAGGAGGTTAATCGTTGTGTAGGAGGTTACGAACTGCTTTCTTAAACTGATGTATAAACAGTGTTACAAATATACCATTGTTGTCACATTTTCCTTTTATTGATATTCATACTTCCATGCTCGTTCTCAAACTGTTGTAACTCTGAAGAGCTGTTATCTGGAGTGAAATTTACAGTCAGATTTCGTACCAGGAGATTGTATGATAGCTGCGTCACTATTTCTTGCTTATACTTATTTCTTGTTTTGTAATTTCTATTTTTACTGACAAAGCATTTTGCTGAAATATTGGTTATATCATCATCATCATGTGCCGTGCCGACTGGCGTTGGCTATTATGCTTCTCCAGAGTACGCGATCCTTCATGCATGCCATCAGCTCAGTTGGTGATCTCCTCTCACACCATCCCGTCAGACTGTCCAGTATCATTTCTCTTGGTCTTCCTCTTGATCTTCTTCCTTCTATTTTTCCTGTTGTTATAATATTTTCAATGCCCCCTCTTCTCATTGCATGTCCTATGAAAGTACATTGTCTCTCTCTTATCTTTTTGACAAGGTTTTTTGTCTCTCCAGCTCTTCTCCTACATTCTTCATTAGTTATTTTTGCTGTCCAGGGGATTCGCAACATTCTTCTAATAAACCACATTTCTGCTGCTTCCAATGATTTTTGTGCAGACTTGCCTATTGTCCATGATTCACTTCCATATAACAAGATAGGTTCAATATAGCATTTTAGTACTCGTTTTCTAACATTCATTGATAAGGATGTGTTGGTCAATATGTTTCTCATTCTCTGAAATGCAGTCTTTGCTTGGCCTATTCTGTTCCTAATTTCTGTTCTGCATTTCCCATCTGAAGTTATTACTGCTACAAGGTATTTTAATTTCTGCACCTGCTTTAGAATAGTTCCGTTTAATTTAATACTGCATGCTGGTGGATTCTGTTTCTTAGATATAACCATAGTCTCTGTCTTTTTGATGTTCAAAGTAAGGCCTTTCTGTTCACTTTCTTTGGCGACTTTATCCAAGAGATTTTGCAGGTCTTGTTGGTTCTCTGCTATCAGTACTGTGTCGTCAGCATACAGAAGGTTGTTAATATTGTATCCTCCAATTTTTATGCCTGGTTCTGTGATGATTGTTCTTAGAATATTCTCGCTATACAGAGAAAAAAGGTCTGGAGATAGTACACATCCTTGTCGCACCCCTTGTTTTATAGGTTGATTGGTTATATAATGTGTTTAAAACATTCTTTGTTTACGTGCTCAAGTTACTATTTATCTTATCTTATATCTTATATCCTTCCCGTGCCGTTAGACGTCACATAGGGCTCGCAAAGTAGTTCGCCAATTTTTCCTGTCTTCGGCGAGTCTTTCAACCTCAACAAAGGATTTTATGCCTGTTAACTTGGCCTCTCTTAATAATGTTCTCTTCAGAGTTTCACGCGGTCTGCCCCCTTTTTCTTCGGCCTGTTGTGTTCCACTTGATAGCTTGTTTTGGGATTCTCTGCTCATTTCTTCTCATCAAGTGGCCAACATATGTCCATCTCCTTTTCCTGATCACCCGTGAGACTGGTTGTTGTTCAGTCATCTGTCTTATCTCTGCATTGTTCTTGAATTCATTCCACTTGATGCCGAGTATTTTCCTTAGGCATTTGTTTTCAAAAGAGTCTAATTTCTTTTCTATTTCTTTAGTTGTTTTCCAGCTTTCGCATGCATAAATGAGGGTGAATATTACATTTGAATTGAATAGTCTTAACTTGGTTTTTGTGCTTATAACTTTTGAATTCCATATGTTCTCAAGATTCTTGAAGATTGATGCTGCTTTTGCAATTCTGATCCTAACTTCCTTTCTAGTGTCACCATCCTGGTCTATGTAGCTGCCAAGGTATGCAAATTGATTGACTTCTTCAATATCTGTCCCTTCTATGTGTATTTTTCCATTTTGATTGATGGGAATTTTCATTATTTTTGTTTTGTCCTTGTTAATTTCAAGTCCTATTTTGCTAGCCAGTGAAGATAGGCTATCTGTTTTTTCTTGCATGGAATTCACATTATTACTGATAAGAGTTATGTCATCAGCAAAATCAAGATCTTCTAGTTGGGTCCCATGTACCCAGTCAATACCTGTGTTACCTGTGCAGCATTTTGTCATTATGAAGTCTATTGTAATCCCAAAAAGTAAAGGAGACAGTATACATCCTTGTTTCACGCCTGTTTCAATCTGGAACCATTCACTCATCCCTTCTTCTGTCTTGACTGCACAACCATATCAATTGTATAAGTCCTTAATGATGTTGACAATTTTAGATGGTATTCCATATAGACATAAAATTCTCCATAATGAATCTCTGTGTATGCTATCAAATGCCTTCTTAAAATCTATGAAATTCAGTATTAATGGTTTCTGCTTTTCAATATGTTCTTCAAGTATTATTCTGAGAGTAAAGATCTGGTCGAGACAGCTTCTCCCTTTTCGAAATCCTGCTTGTTCTTCTCTCATTGCAGTATCCACTATATCTTTGAGTCTATTCAAAATGACCTTGCAAAATACTTTTGACACAACTGATATTAAGGTTACTCCTCTCCAGTTGTTACAGTCACTAAGGTTGCCCTTTTTTGGTATTTTAACAATGATTCCCTTCTTCCAATTAGAAGGGACCTTTTCTTCTTTCCAAATCTTGTTAAACATTCTCTGTAGTTGTCTCATGTTGTCACTATTGATAGCTTTTAGCATCTCGGCTGTTATTTCATCTTCACCTGCAGCTTTGTTGTTAGCCATTAAATTCACTGCTGTTTCAATTTCATGCAATTTAATTTCATCTAGATTGACATTTAGTTGTGGGGCTGGTAAGTCAGTTTCAAGGTTTAACAATTCTTTTGGGTGTGGTCGATTGAGTATTTCTTGGAAGTGTTCAGCCCATCTTTGCTTTTGGTCTTTATTTGATGTTAATAGTGTTCCAGTTTTGCTAAGGATTGGTCTTTGTTTAGATGTAATAGTACCTGTTAGCCTCTTTTGTATGTTATATAAAGTTTTGCTGTCTCCTGTTTTTGCTGGTTTTTCTGCCTCTTTCGCCATATTGTCTATGTATTCTCTTTTATCCCTTCTAGCTGAACTTTTTACTTTCTTGTCTATGTCTTTGTATTTTGCTTTTGCCGAATCTCTTTCATGATCTGCTTTTGCATTCAACATGTTTAATTTGACTGCAAGTCTTTCATGTATATACTTCCATGTTTTATCTGATATCCATGCTTTTCTATTTGGTTTTTCCAATCCAGCGCTTACTTTTACTGCTGTGATTATGGCTGTGCTGTAAGAATTCCATAACTCATCTATACCTATCTCCTCAACTTCACTGGGTGTTTTGGAATGATTGGCAAGTTCCTGATTGAAATTATTTACTACTTCAGTTTCTGCACTATTTCTTTCTGTCTTCTCTCTATCTTCTTTTACAAAGCTGAACTATACAACTCTGCCTACATCTACTCCACTAGTCCCAGTTTTACAGCTGCCGTCATCAAACACGTCTGTTAAAGAAATGTCTGCACCAATCCCTGAAGAAAGTAAGGTCAGCTACAGGTTTCTTGGTCGCTCTGGTCTTAAGGTTTCCAACATCGCTCTTGGTTGCGCTGACTTCGGTAAGACTCAGGTAAGATGTAGCTGGTTAGTTACCCAGAGTTCTCTTGCATGAAATATTGAACATAAAGTCATTTTTTGCTGAAATAATTCAATTTAATCAACTTCGTTTTCATATCTAGTGTTATATTTCGCAAGATGTTTAAATACATTAGTTTATAATGTACTGTAGTCGGTGGAAACCAAGAAACAAATGAAAGCTTCATTTCCAAACCTTGTAAAACTGGACACACATGTCTTAGTAACATTTGGATGGGTGGATGGAAGGGAGAGAGTAAGAAAGACATGAACTGACAGCTATAGAGAGAGAGAGAAAGAGAAAGATGAATTAACAACCTCAGTAGCAGGGCATATAACTGCAGGAATTAATCGGCAAGTTTGAGTGCCAACATCATTGCATCATTTTTTAAGTTATATGTAATCAATTCCCGAGTCTTTTCATACATTTTTCAATCATTACGTCTCTTTAATTGCTGTTACTATTTGACTCTATTTGATGTTTCCTCCATATCTCCTGATCATGATCCTTATCTTCACTCTTGAAGTAGAAAGAAACTTTCGTAACTCTTAAAACTTAAACCGCATACAGCGAGTGAAAGCAAAACTAGATAAAATCATAACTCGTCCTACTCTCGTCGCTTTTTCTACCAGCCCATAATCTCACTGCCAACAGTTTTAAAAGATTACGTAAAGGTATGAGCTGTGAACTAGTGTCATTGCACATTGTCAGATCATCTTCTTCTTTTTCTTCTTCGTTCGCATTTTAGCGATAATGCGTGTTACCCTGATTTTTGCGATGTGCCTTTTGGCTGGGTAACTCCGACTTCAGCACCTTTCCTTGCTTGGGCAGACTGTGATCTTGCTCGGACTGTCAGATCATAAATGCTGTGCTGCCTAGTCAGCGACTGACCAGAAACTGCTGACTAGAATCACTATCCGCACCAACTCTGTAGCTAGCAGCATTATTTCTCCTCCTTCCCAGAGAGTTAACTCTGGTACCCCTTTTTTCTTGAGGCTGGGTAAACCCCGAGAGTTAATTGCGAGCCACAGTTTAACCACCCCCCCCCTCCACCACTACTGTGTTGGGTGGAAATTGAGGCCGAACTGCCTGCTTGGTGAGCAAGTATCTAATCCACTGCGCTAACGCTTGTGTAGATTGTTTTGCTTCATTGTATAAGTTTAAGATTACACAGAAGCATTTAATATAGGGAGCACAGGGCAAAACTGTATCATAGCATGTCAGTAAAGAAGCAAAACTATATGCATGTAGCTAAAAAGAAAACAACAAAAAACTTGTAAATTATTCTTGGTTGTCAAAGAGTTAAAATTTTCTGTACTTTATGACTTACACTCACAGTATGGCTGGCCAGGGCAACTGGACGAGGATTTGGCTCATCAAGTTCTCAACCGCTACGCAGAATGGGGAGGCAACTTCGTGGACACGGCCAATTATTATGGATACGGCGGCTCGGAGACAATCATTGGAAAGTGGCTGGATACGTGAGTGGTTGTTGTGCAATCATTCAACATAGTTTTGCATGTATTTTGTATTTAGTTTCTATAATGAGGATGCACTAGTCATTGACCTTTCTTTTAAATGACCATGTAACAACAGATGACTGATAACAACAGATGACTGATGACTTATGACAAATAACTGATGAATATGATTCAGAAATGGCTCACTTATAACTGACAAACAGAACTAGTCAAAACTCTATCCAACCTCCTTATGGACTATTTTGCTCCTACAAGCTTGGCTATCAGAATATGGATAACCGTGGTTTATTTGATCCACCTCATTGTCTTATAACAGTTAGCTATAATTCACATCTTATCCGACACTACGATTATGCTTCATCTTGTCTACCTTTGGTGTGCAGAGTTAGTTAATTTTTTTTCTGTTCCAGTGATGAAAGAAATAGAAATATTGTTCTTACAGTACTTCTTTAAACTACTTTAGCATTGCAGTTACTTTCTGAAATTTGTTACACAAGATGTACATGAACTGACAGCCAAGCCATTGTTAATTATTTTTTGCTGATGTGTAATCAAACTATATTAATTTTACTGTTATGAGTGACGATATTTTTGTGAAAGCTACAGCTGAGAAATGTATGGAAGAACAAGGGAATATACTAAACAAAACTTAGACTGTTCACCAGAAATGTCAAACTGGTCCTGTTGTATAGACCAAAAACATGGACAGCATCAGCCAAAAGTACCAAGAGACAGTTGACTTTTGTTAACACCTGCCTAAGGAAGATCCTTGAGATAAGATGGCCATATCTCATCAGTAATGAAGAGCTATGGCAGAAAATGAACCAACTCACAATGAAAGAAGTAATAATGAACAGATGCTGGAAATAGAAAGGACATGCTCTTTGAAAGCCTACCACTAACAGAACCAGACAGGCTTTCACTTAGAATCCCCAGTGTCAGAGGAAACAGGGAAGAACTAGAAACACCTGGTGAAGGAGTCTTGAAGCAGAGATCAAGACGAAGGAGTAAACCTGGAGATGGAAAGAAACAGCCAGGACAGAAAACAATAGAGAGCCTTTGTTGATGGTCTATGTCCCAGATAGGACTAAAGAAGTCAAAGGAGGAAGGAACAGCAGGAAAACATTCATACCTGCCTGTCAAAATTTAACATTTTGTGACATACACATACCAAACAATTAATTTGTTAACAAATATTTGAAACTGAATAAGTAAAGATTAGAGAGTCCTCACATGTACAATCTTTCCCTCAAACTGCTACTGGGAGCCTCTCTAATTTAAAATAAAAACAGTTGACAAAATAAAAGGTGCTTTTGAATGAGATTCACTTTAGCATTAAATTGTTCTCATGAACTTTATAGCATGTCATTTTAGGAGACAGGCAATTTAATTCCCCATAAAATGATATATGATTATTTTCACAGTCAACCTCGAGATAAGTTTGTGATTGCCACAAAATGTCGCATGAACATGGGCGTGAAAGACAATGTCAATAACGTTGGTCTCAGCCGTAGACACATCACAGAAAGCATTGACAACAGTCTACGTAGATTGCACACAGACTTTGTGGACCTGTATCATGTGAGATGATCTTTCTGCTGTTGATATACACTAGGGCTGTACAACTTTAAAGGGTCATAACTGTATCCATAAGACAAGTGGCAAGTCGCATCTAAATCAAGTTTGTTTTTTGTTTTTCAAGATGACAAAAACAACAGGCTGTGACACAGTGGTACTGCAAATGGGTCCACCCGTAACGATATGTGGACCATGCCCCCGACATTAAATGTGCAGGGCAGGCCTTGGGCATCGCGTTTACTTAAAAAATGATGCTTTTGTCTTAACCAAAGGGCATGTTGATTAGGGTACCTGCCAAGAGGACACTTTGACCTCAGCCACTTCGATCTTAGCCAAAATGCTGAGAAGTTTTTACCAAATTATATAACATACCCCAGAGGAAAATGTAATATTGACTTCACAGTCAGTTGGAGCTAGGATTATTTCTTTCTTATCTTATATCTTATATCCTTCCCGTGCCGTTAAACGTCACATAGGGCTCGCAAAGTAGTTCGCCAATTTTTCTGTCTTCGGCGAGTCTTTCAACCTCATCAAAGGATTTTATGCCTGTTAATTTGGACTCTAATGTTCTCTTCAGAGTTTCACGTGGTCTGCCTCTTTTTCTTTGGCCTGTTGTGTTCCACTTGATAGCTTGTTTTTGGATTCTCTGATCATTTCTTCTCATCAAGTGACCAACACATGTCCATCTCCTTTTCCTGATCACCCATGAGACTGGTTGTTGTTCAGTCATCTGTCTTATCTCCGCATTGTTCTTGAATTCATTCCACTTGATGTCGAGTATTTTCCTTAGGCATTTGTTTTCAAAAGAGTCTAATTTCTTTTCTATTACTTTAGTTGTTTTCCAGCTTTCACATGCTATAGAAGAGTTCTCCAAATATCGTGGACACAAAAAAGAACAAATATATCTATACTACAAGAGCTTAATATTGAAGAAGGCTGGCTAGTAAAGAGGATTAAAGAGAGAAAACTTAAATATTTTGGCCACATTAAACGTCATGATAATTTAGAGAAGACCGTATTGGAAGGATACATAATGGGAAAAAGAAAAAGAGGAAGACCGAAACGAAGATGGCTGCAAGACATCGTTGATGATCTGGAAATGGATGCAGCAGCAGCAGGCCATCTTGCTCACAACCGAGAGGCCTACAGGAGTGCTGTTTGGGAGGCAAAGTTCCGCAAGGGACATGCAAAGGAATGAAAATGAAAGTCTTAACTTGGTTTTTGTGCTTATAACTTTTGAATTCCATATGTTCTCAAGATTCTTGAAGATTGATGCTTCTTTTGCAATTCTGATCCTAACTTCCTTTCTAGTGTCACCATCCTGGTCTATGTAGCTGCCAAGGTATGCAAATTATTTCTGTGCTCATAGAATAAAACTAAAAGTCATCATTTGTTGGTTAAAAATGTTAATTTTAATAAAGTAAATTACGTTTTCATATTAACCTCAGGGACACCATAATAAAGTATGGCATATGATGTTTTCTTTGACCTGTTCTATAGCTTAGAGACAAGCAGAATCTTTGGTGTAAGTACCCTAGCAGCAAAGTGATTAGTGCTCTTGTCTTCCTTGTGAAAGTCTGCAGTTCAGATAATGGTGTCTTGGTCATTCAGCTGTAAAAGTATGTCTTCTTTTTGGTGTTGAGAAAAGAAAATCTGGCCAGACATGATGCTGACCCCATTAACCTCTAGTCAAGAAAAGTGTGAGCACTAACACAATATCCAAGTTTCTAAGTGATATAGAACAAATATGGGAAAATACTGGCACTAACACCATATCTTCTACTTTTCTGAGTTTCTCCTGAGTATCTCAACTGCACTGACTAGACTTTACCTTTTGCATTTTTGACAGACTCATGTGTTTGACGATGGCACTCCACTAGAAGAAACTTACAGAACTTTGGATGACCTGGTCCGTGTGGGGAAAGTTCGCTACGTGGGGGTCAGTAATGTCACCGGCTGGCAACTGCAGAAGATTGTGGACATTACCAAGATGTTGGGGCTTAATCCAATCATTAGTCTGCAGGTAACAATCTACAGCTATTGTAGCAAGTTAATGTAAATTGTAATGTGAAAACTGAAAATGAAGGATTAATTGTTACAAAAAAGAAAAAAAAATGTACTAATGTTATGATTTATGGTTTTCTTAGTGCTTTATTTTTCTACAAATTATTTTAAACTGAAAAATGTTAAAATATGGCTCAACTTTAAGCGCTTCAAGGCTTGCATTATCACTAGACTAGCTTAGAGAGCATCATAATATGAATAGTAGTAGTATCAGTAGCACTAGTAATTAGCAGTACTAGTAACAGTATTAATAGTAGTAGCAGTGGAATATCAGTAGTATTATTAGTAGTTAAAATTAGTACTTATAGAAGTAGTAACAATAATAATAATAATAGTAGTTGTAGTAGCAGTGATATTAATAGCAGTAGTACTACCAGTTTTTTGTTGCTTCTGCAGCAATAGTAGTTGTAATGACAGTTTCTTCACTTTTCATTATGATTGGGCAAAAAAGTAGTATGAATAAAAAATATATTAGCAATTTGTAACATGTTAGCAAAACATTATACATATTATTTGTAATATATTAGCAATAATATATATATGTAACATTGGCAACAATTTATACTGTTCAAAAAAAGAAACGCAATACTACTGTTGTCATAATTAACACCAAATTCCAAACTTGTATTAACATTTTATTTTACAGAATTAATGTTTCAGTCTTGGCATGAAGAAACTTTAAGACCTTTACAATTAAATAATGTTCATTAAAATTTGGTTTAGACTTTTATTCTTTGTGACTGAGGCCTCCGTTTCAGTAAGGGGTATAGCCTCCTCTGTCCTGTATCAGGGAAAGGCATCTCCTTGACCTGGATCCAATTAGCTATTGGATCTGTTGTTGTGGGATGGCTGTCCACCCTTCCCGCAGTGCAAGAGGCAACTGTCGAAGATTGGTTGGCACCACGTCTCACTGTCGGACTTGTCTGTTGAGTTCATCCCTTAGGTGTTCTACTGGATTCATGTCTGATGACATGGCCATGAATTGATCTGGACATTGTTGTCAGTGAGGAACTGGGTAGTGAGTTGTGACACATGAGTTCGAGTGTTAGCCTGCTGAAAAATCGACTGTGGTGCAGCCAGAAGTGGAAAGACGTGAGGGCAAAGAATTTCATTGACATATCGTTGGGCATTCAGGTGCCCTTCAATTTGTACTAGGTCACTTCTTGCCATGAAATTGGTTGTTCCTCCACACCAGTACACCTCCACCACCGTATGGAGGAGGCTCATCCACGCAGTTCTGGGCGTAGTGCTCATGGGCCTGTGGTAAACTCTTCTCCATCTATCGTGCTGCTGGAGCAGAAAGAATGATTCATCACTAAACCAAACCTTTTTCCAATCATTCACAATGGTCCATTGACGATGCGGTTTGCCTATTGCAGTCAGTTCTACTGATGCCAGTCCATAAGAACAGGACCTCTCTGTAGGGTCTTCTAACCAAAAGACCAGCATCGTGCAGCCGGTTCCTGACCATTTGATCTGAAATTCGATGAGCTGTTGTCATTGACTGGACTGTTGAGGATGAGGATGCAAATTGATTCCTGACGTAGCAGTATGAAGCGGCAGTATGAAGCGGTCTTCGGCAGGAGTTGTGACTATGGTTATTCCACTGCGCAGCTGGTCTGCAACTGACTAGTTTCTTGAAATCGTCTCCAAAGGTGACTAATTGTGCTTCTAACCACATTAAATTGTCTGCCCACTACACTTTGTGACTGTCCAGTCTGTAAACATCCAATGATGATGGGTTGTTCTATAGTGAGATGAGCCATACTTGCGCATTGAATTTTGAAATGAATTGATTCGAGGAGCATCAATCTTTTATAGGCGTTCAATAACATGATTAGTGAGTTTTGTGTTCTGTAAGTTTCATGGGATTCTCTTGAACCTGTCATGAATTATTGTCAAATAGCTAGTGTCACTTTTCTGTGCTCATGAATCATCTGTTGAGTACAATTCAGGGCAGCACGAGGTTGATATCCAAGTGAACGTTTCAGGCATTTTGCCCTTGTCGGATCAGCAAACTTCAGTTTAAATTACAACATCGTATTTGTTGTATTTCTTTTATTGAACAGTATATATATGTAACATATAGCAACAAGATATGTGTGTCATATTAGCAACAAGATATATATGTAACATATAGCAACAAAATATATGTATAACATATTAGCAAATAGATATATATGTAGCATATTATCAAAGAAGCTCTTCTTCTTCTTCGTTCGCTTCTACCACCAAAACTGCACTGTGAACCTACTGAATTTATGCCTGTGGTCCTCGTTAGGTCCCATGGTCTCCTGTGTGGTCCCCGAAAGGACCACACGAGATCCACGAGAGGACCACAAGGGGTTCAGAGTATCACAGGGCTTTAGCCTTATTCTTAGTGGGTCTCAGAAGCGGGATTGCGTGACACTGAGGTTTTCATTGCACCAGTTTAGTCTAGGGTTGGACTTTCTCACCAGAAGACCTCGACATGTTTAGGATATCAGTGCATCACCGCTGGTTGAGAGGCGGTAGCCCACCCAGGCCAGAGTTGGACCTTCTCACCGGAAAACCTCGACGTGTTTTGAGATACCCGTGTATCACCGCTGGGTGAGAGGTGGTTGCCCATCCAGTCCAGAGTTGGACTTTCTCACCGGAAAACCTCAGCGTGATTAGGATACGCAAACATCCCCGCCGGGTGAGAAGTGGTTGCTTATCTAGACTGCCTTGCTCCAGTGTCTCCAACTTCAGCATTTTGCGGTCGTGGCCGCTACCCTTCCTAGTTGTGACCAGGATGGAGCTTTTGTCCAGGAGGACGAATCCTCGCCACTAGTGACTTCCATCCCTGGGTTGAGCCGGTTTAGGCATATTATCCCAGTATGGGTGTATATCAGGCGTGACCGACCTCTAGAGCGGAGGTGGCATGACATGTCTAGCCATCAAGTTCCACCCCTGGTGTGTGCCGGTTTAGGCATATTTCACCAGTGTAGGTGTATTTCGGACGTGGCCGGCCTCTAGAGCAGAGGTGCCGTGGTATGTATAGCTCTCGTAGCGATACTACTGGACATACCGATTAAACTTCACTTTATCCTTTCCACCACCTTTCCCATCGGCACCGCACAGCAACCTTTATTTCTTTTCCGCATTTCTTCCTTGACCGGGAGGAGCTTCACTCCACGCGCGACATTTGAAGAGTCTTGCCCGCAGTGTCTTAACCTCTGGGACAAGCCGGTTTGTACTCATTCCAATTATGGGGCCTCGAAAGAGTCCCGTATCGTTATTTTTCGTCACTACCTCCCCTTGCCAGGAGTGGATAAGTTGCGCGCTTGCTGCCTTCCTTGGATGTGGTAGCCGTTTCTCATGCTCCCTCTCCGGAATTGAACCCTGATTCCCCATTACCCATTACAAACATGGTAGGCATGTCACGTACCATCAACATTTGATAGGGCAGACATTTGAAAGATGCGTCGCTGGCACAGAAGGCCATGCTATCAGCACAAAGTTATCCAGAGTCACCAGTTGGGACGCCGCGCCCCGCGAAGGGCAACGACGATTGGTTTTGAACTAATAAAAGCGCTCTTTCCATGAGGGTCGGAGCTTGGTAAGCATGTATTAGCTCTAGAATTATCAGTTATCCAAGTAGGATCGTGTCATCTAAGGAACCTCGACTGATTTAATGAGCCATTCGCGGTTTCACCGTGAGACAGTGTGAACTTAGACATGCATGGTTTAATCTTTGAGACAAGCATATGACTACTGGCAGGATCAACCAGATAGCTTTCTTCACCGAACCTTAGTCGGATATCTACCGACAGACCGACGCGGGGCAAAGGAGATAGCGCTCTGCTCAGAGCAGATCCCTTTCGACCCCGGCGGCGTTTCACTTCCTTTAACCGGCGGGCGTGGCCGGCGGCTCTCTCTGCTCTAGCGAACGAGACGAGAGCCCAGCCACCCACAACATATGCACATTACATACTGCAGACCCAATACTCTTTGTGAGAGATGGGCCAATTTCAAGACCATCGGTCGACAAAACTGTACTACATCCTGGCTGGCTAGCCATTTACATGCTTCGCTCGACGGACAAACCACTTGCTTCTGCATCGAAACACCTTAACTCTCGCCGTCCGGGAATTGAGCGAAAGCCTGTCTCCCCACGCACGGAACTTGAGAGTGCTTTTTTGCCAAAAGAACGGTCGGCCTGCACAACAGCATTCAAAAGTTATAAGTACAAAAACTAAGTTAAGATTATTCAATTCAAATGTAATATCCACCCTCATTTATGCATGTGAAAGCCGGAAAACAACTAAAGAAATAGACAAGAAATTAGACTTTTGAATTGAATAATCTTAACTTGGTTTTTGTGCTTATAACTTTTGAATGCCATATGTTCTCAAGATTCTTGAAGGTCAGTGCTGCTTTTGCTATTCAAATTCTAACTTCCTTTCTGGTGTCACCATTCTCATCTATGTAGCTGCTGAAATATCCAAATTGGTTTACAAATTCAACAGCTGTTCCTTCTATGTATATGTTTCCTTCATGGTTAATGAGAAGTTTCATTAGTTTTGTTTTTCCTTGTTAATTTTCAGCCATTGATGACAGGGTATCTGTTTTTTCCTACATTGATAAGAGTGGCATAGCACTTACACATTGTCACTGATAAGAGTTATATAAGAGTTATATCATCTGCAAAATCAAGATCTTCCAGTCGGGTCTCATATACCCAGTCAATGCCCTTTTACCTGTGCATCATTTTTTCATTATGAAGTCAATGGCAATTCTAAAAAGCAAGGGAGATAATGTACATCCTTGTTTCATGCCTGTGTCAATCTGGAACCATTCACTCATTCCTTCTTCTGTTTTGACTGCACAAACATATCCATTGTAGAGGGCTCTAATGATGTTGACAGTCTTAGACGGTATTCTATATATTCTTAAAATCCCTCAAAAGAAATCTCTGTGTATGCTATCAAATGCCTTTTTAAAGTCTACGAAGTTCAGGATTAATGGTTTTTTGCTTTTTGATATGTTCTTCAAGTATTATTCTTCGAGTAAAGATCTGGTCGAGACATCTTCTCCCTTTTCAAAATCCTGCATGTTCTTCTTTCATCACAGCATCCACTATATCTTTAATTCTGTTCAGAATCTCTCTCTCTCTCTCTCTCTCTCTGAACTTTAAGTGCCCAGGGCACATGGGGCTTCTGGGGTTTTCCACAAATGCCTGTCCTTTGCCCTTTTTTCTGCTCTTGCCCAGATAAGCCCTCTGTTGCTCAACATCCTCTCTGTTGTTCTTCTCCATGTCTCTTTTGGTTTACCCTTACATCTGTTCCCCTGTGGTGTCCATTTTGGTGCTATTTTTGGTAGTGAGTTGTCAATCATTCAGAGTACATGCCCAACCATTCAGAATAACTTTGCAAAATACTTTTGACACAACAGATAGTAAGGTTACTCCTCTCCTTGTTATTACAATCGCTAAGGTTGCCTTTTTTTTGTTTTTTTGGTATTTTAACAATGATTGCTTTTTTCCATTTAGAAGGGAACTTTTGTTCTTTCAAAACTTTATTAAAATTATTATTATTGGCTCATGTTGTCACTGTTAATAGCTTTTAATATCTCGGCTGTTATTTCATCTTCACCTGCAGCTTTGTTGTTACCCATTAGATTCACTACAAATTAGTGCTCCTAAAAGCAATGGATGATTCATTATGCTAATTTTATATGTGGAAATAGTATTCAATATTTACATTATATTCAACACAACAGCAACAGTACAATCTACTGAGCCGATACTCTGAGCTAGAGCCATTTCAAGTGTGTAAATCTGAAGGTATTGGAGTTATGGCATGGGCTCCACTGAAAGGGTAAGTTATTTCTACTCAAAGCTGCAGGCATGGAAGTCTTGATGCTGAAGTCCCTGTGGTTATGGGGGTTTTGATATTGGCCCCTGAAAGGTATATTTTTTGACTCAAAAACTGTGGGTATAGGGGTCTGATGTTGGAGTATCATGAAGTTTTTTTTAAGTAAATCTTTATTTCCATATGGAGCTTCATGAAAGGGTAGTGTGTTTCTTGTAAATCTGCAAGGGTGAACATTTCACTTTAATTTAGATTTAAATTGTCATATGTGTATATATATATATATATATATATATATATATATATATACATATATCATGTTAACTGAAATATCTTAAGATAGTGAAAAGATTCATTATTAATTCTGTGATAGAGAGACGGTAGTCAAACCCACTCCACATCCAAAATGATGTATTTATTGCAAGTTCTTCACTTTTAGATGAGCTGTTTAGATGAAAAGAACTTACTGTTAAAGTCAGGCACATCTTTAATATCTTAGATCATATTTTTACAAAATAATTTTACCGGTATTTTTGCTGAATTTTTTCATGTATGTTTTTTAGAATAAAACTTCACAATTATTGTGTTAAATAATGTTTCAAACAAGGGACTATGAACATCTAAGTTGACACAATGTGTGCATAGAAATAGGTTAACAATAGTAGTGGTGATAGTAGTAATGGCATTAGTAGTTGTAATGCTAATAATAATTGCACTAATAGTGTCAATAATAATAAGAGTCATTGTACTAATAGGAGTGTATTCCAAAGATGAGCAGCAGAATAAGCAAAGCTCTTCTTGTAAAGATTGTCTAGGTTTTGGAAGACATATGTTGTTCAAGCGTTGGCTGCACTTTCAGCTAAATTTAAACAGGTTCAGTAGATAAGACGGAGCATGCCATGAAAGAATTTGATGTACTAACTTGGCTTTGTTGAAGAGGAACCTGTTCTTAAGAGGCAGTATTTTGATACGTTTGAGCTGGTTAGTTGTTTGTGCTTGATCTTTGTCAAGAACAAGCTTTACTGCTTGCTTTTAAAGTGAGTAAAGCCTCTTTGTCTTTGACACTGAGCAACCATCCCAAATCTTTGAGCAATAGTCTAAATGTGTTTGAATATGTGATATGTAGTATGTCTTCTATGTTTCTTGATCAGTGAATTGGTTAATTTTGGCTAACTGGTATACTTTTTTGCACAATGAGTTTTATTAGACCTTGCATATGAGAGTTCCAGGTCAGATGTTGGTCAATAATAAGACCTAGTGTTTTGTGCTTGCTAACATTTTCTATCTGTAATGTTTCAGTACAAAGCCGAAGTGTTGTTTTTGTCGCGTTTTGTAGTTTCTGTCTTGTTATGAACATTGATTTTGTTTTATCAGTATTTATAATCATGCCATTGTTGTTGCTTCATCTAATTAGATTGTTTAACTCGACCTGAAGAGTTGATTCTATGATAATACTGTCTTAGTCACTGGCATAAACTGTGCAGTCATCGGCAGAAAGGTCACAAGAAGAGTGTTTAAGATGAAGTGGAAGACCATTGTTATAGATAGCAAAGAGTAACGGGCCTAGAATAGAACCTTGCAGAACACTAGTGTCAAATATAGCAGAATTTGATAGAGAATTATTGAAGAATACTACCTGTTGTCTGTCTGAAAGAAATGATGCAATTAATTTTATTAGGTCAGGGTGCAGTCTATAAGTATTTATTTTTTTTTTTTTACAAGAATATCATTGTTCGTCATATCAAATACATTTTTAAAGTTGACAAAGATGGCACCACATAGTCCATCGTCATTTATGTTTACAACCAGTTTTCTGTTATTTTGGTGAGAGCTGTGTGGCAGGAATAATTGAGTCTAAAGGCTGACTGACTGTATATGAGTAAATTGTTTTCTTGCATGTGTTGTAGAGTTATTTTGTGTATGTGTTTTTCAAGTGGTTTTGATTACGACGATAGTATGGATATTGGTCTATAGTGGGTAAGATTGTTGGGTGAGCCAGATTTAAACCGAGGATACACTTTATCAGTTTTAAAAGCCTCGGGGAAATAACATTTTGCAGTGCACTGATTGTAAATGTATGTTAGTGTATGTGAAATTACAGGTGCAGCGTAGCGTAAGATCTTATTACTAATATTGTCAAGCCCAGCTGTATTATTGCTTTTTAAGGATAAGAGATAACTGTAAACTTTAATGACTGTTAAGAATGGATTGTATAACTGTTTAGTACATCTGCTATCAAGGAATGTTTGTATTTCATGTAAGTCACATACAGGAGCTGGTATTGATGATTTAGGAACATTGATTTCTTCTCTGAAATTACTATTTATATGTGTGTTAGTGTATGCATGATTCTTACATCCTTCCCATGCCACTAAAGATCGCGTAGGGCCTGCATGGTAGTTTGCAAAGATTTCCTATCTTCAGCGAGTTTTTCAGTCTCATCAAGGGATGTTATGCCAACTGAACTGGCCTCTCTTAACAGTGTCCTCTTTTGAGTTTCACCATGGCCTACATCTTTTTCTTCGCCCACTTAATAGCTTGTTTGGGGATTCTCTGATTGTTTCTTCTCATCACATGACTGACATAGTCCATCTTCTTTTTCTGATCACCTGTGAGACAGGTTGTTGTTTGCTCATCTGTCGTAACTATGCATTGTTCTTGAATTCGTTCCACTTTATACCAAGTATTTGCCTTAGGCATTTGTTTTCGAAAGAGACTAATTTCTTGTCTATTTTTTTAGTTATTTTCCAGCTTTCACATACATAAATGAGGGTGGATATTAATTTTGAATTGAATAATCTATTGCATGATTATTGGCTTGAATATCAAAGTCTTTTCTTTTATTTGATACTGTATTTATGGCTTTCCAAATTGATTTACTGTCTGATTTATTCTGTACTAGATTCCTAAAGGAATTTTTTTTGTTGTCTTGTCTTATTAAGTATTGAACTTTGTTTCTGAGTGAAGGGTAGGTCATAAAGTCCTTGATTTTGTGCGCCTGGTCACGTTCCCTCATGCATTGTAATATTTCAGGTGTTATCCAAGGTGAGTTTGTCTGGTGTTTTACTCTCACCTCTTTCATGGGGACATGCTTGTCTAATACATCTCTGAAGATCTGTAGTCAATATTCTATTGCCTCATCAGGGTCAGTTAGTTGGTACATGTGTGTAAGTGAAGATTCTTGCAAATCATTAAGGATTGAAGCTTCTAAATTTCATACTGATGTGATTGTGTTTAGGAAGTTTATACCCCTTTCTTGTCCACCTACAGCAGACTGGGTAATGATAACTTAATGAAGTATTAGGGATGTTACACTCAATGATGTTTTCTACATGGGCTACATGTATATGATCTAATAAGGTGGATGATACGTCCATTACTCTAGGAGGTTTGGTGACAGTTTAGAAAAAATTGTAAGATAATATAGTCTTGCTCCAAGTTGGGTTTAATTTGTTAGATCTATGTTGAAATCTCCAAGAATGATAATATCTTTGAACATCCATCATAGTTGTGAAGTGATCATACCACAGTGATGATCCATTTGGATTATTAAACCAAACATTTTATTTAAGTGATTTAAATTTTGATTTGAGTGTAGTGTAGTCAGTATCACGCCTGGCTGCTTCACCTTCCCAGATTCCTTGGCTACCCAATTTTAGAGGCTGTGTGAACCCTGGGGGGCTTTTTCAACGTGTACTAGAAAACTCCCACTGCTGGGACTAAAGCTGGTTCCACTGGATTAATAAACAGAGCACCTAACCACTCAGCTAACCAGCTACTAGTAGTAATAATGAAAGTAGCAAAACCAGTACTAGCAACAGCAGTAGGGGCAGCAGTAGTAGTAGTAGCAGCAGTAGTAGTAGTAGCAGCAGCAGCATTAGTAGTAGTACTGGTGGTGGTAATAGTAGTAATAGTGATAGTAGCAAAACCAGTACTACCAACAGCAGTAGTAGTAGTAGGAGCAGCAGTAGTAGTAGCAGCAGCAGTAGTAGTACTGGTGGTGGTAGTAGTAGCCGTAATGTAATCACCGTATAACTGAAAATAATAACTGTGCCAATGTTTCTTACTTATTTGGTGAACAGGGGAGTACTAAGTGGGAGAGTACAGAGAGGGGTGAGGCCAACAGAAGGCAGGCTTGGATGGGTTGCTAGTGATGTTTCCAGAGCTTCTGAGCCAGCACCCTTGTGGTCAGCCTTTGGGGACCAGGGATTTGATGTTATAGAAACTGCTGAAAATATCGCTAAGGCTCACAGTAAGAGAGATAACTTAATGTGACTTTTGTCATGTTTTATGTTTTCTCTTTCTATGTAATATAATATGTATAGTAATTAATAAAGTGATGTTGAACAGTGCAACAACTAGGGTACCATGCAATATCTCTGATGAAGATAAAAGTACCCTGTTAGTAGAAAGGGCAAGTTCCAGTGTGTCAGAGAACCATTTAAAGAGAAAGCCCAGAAAGATTTTGTTTCCAATGAATATTGCCTCCTTGGGGAGAAAACCTTCATTTAGAGTTAATAACTGCATCACATCTGTGTATCTGACTCTCCAACTGAAACAATTGGCATCTTGAGATGATCTGTAACATCTGATGTTTACCTTCAGATTGTAAGGTTTCCCACGTGGCGCTTCGCTGGCTGTTACAGAGAGACGTGGTGTCTTCAGTTATCATTGGAGTGGAAAACTTAGCCGAGCTGGATAACAACATGGCAGCTGCTTCTGGGTGGAGCCTGACCAAAGAGGAGGTTTGTGAAGTGTCTATGAATTTTGTTTTGTATTACTCATACAGGCTTTGTCATAAAGCATAGCTGAATTTTTAAAATGGAAAACAAATTAAGCGGATTTCATGTTTTTGGTAAAAAAAGTGAAATGAATCTCATAAAAATGGCATCTGCACATAGTAATCGCTATTAACAGTAAGAGAATGCCCGTCTTTGTATTCATGCATCATTCGACGTCATTGGCCCACATTTTTTTTTAAGATAAAGGTGAGCATTCTCTTACTGTTAATAGTGATCATTATGTGCAGATGCCAACTGAATACTTCATTCCAGAGTTGGCCAATAGAAAGAAGAGACTAGCATGTTTTCAACAAGATGAAGCAACTGCCCATACAGCCCATCAGTCCATGGCCATGCTGCGACAAGCATTTCCCAATCATCTTATTTCCGGATTTGGGAATATTCGTTGGGCGGCAAGGTCACCGGATTTATCGGCCTCAGACTTATTTTTGTGGGGGTACCTCAAGAACGTGGTGTATGCTAGTCGACCACAGTCAGTTGCAGACCTCAAGGATCGACACTTCATTCAAAATATCCCTTTGAACATGTTAAATGGTGTTATGTAGGAATTTTCCAGACACCTGGCTGAATGTATCAATGTAATGGTGGGCATCTAACCAGCGTAGTTTTCAAAACCTAAATATGATTGTCATTAATAATAAAATTACCCACTTTTCTGAGTTTGATTTCACCTTTTTTTTAACCAAAAACATGTATGCCACTTAATTTGTTTTCCATTTTTAAAATCCAGCTATGTTTTAAATATCAACCGATAAAACAAGGGGTGCGACAAGGATGTGTACTATCTCCAGACCTTTTTTCTCTGTATAGCAAGAATATTCTAAGAACAATCATCACAGAACCAGGCATAAAAATTGGAGGATACAATATTAACAACCTTCGGTATGCTGACGACACAGTACTGATAGCTGAGAACCAACAAGACCTGCAAATTCTCTTGGATAAAGTCGCCAAAGAAAATGAACAGAAAGGACTTACTTTGAACATCAAAAAGACAGAGACTATGGTTATATCTAAGAAACATAATCTACCAGCATGCAGTATTAAATTAAACGGAACTGTTCTAAAGCAGGTGCAGAAATTCAAATACCTTGTAGCAGTAATAACTTCAGATGGGAAATGCAGAACAGAAATTAGGAACAGAATAGGCCAAGCAAAGACTACATTTCAGAGAATGAGAAACATATTAGCTAACACATCTTTATCAATGAATGTTAGAAAACGAGTCCTAAAATGCTATATTGAACCTATCTTGTTATATGAAAGTGAATCATGGACAATAGGCAAGTCTGCACAAAAATCATTGGAAGCAGCAGAAGTGTGGTTTATTAGAAGAATGTTGCGAATCCCCTGGACAGCAAAAATAACTAATGAGAATGAATGAGAAGAGCTGGAGAGACAAAAAACCTTGTCAAAAAGATAAGAGAGAGACAATGTACTTTCATAGGACATGCAATCTTCTTCTTCTTCTTCTTCGTTCGCACAATAGGACATGCAATGAATAGAGGGGGCATTGAAAATATTATAACAACAGGAAAAATAAAAGGAAGAAGATCAAGAGGAAGACCAAGAGAAATGATACTGGACAGTCTGATGGGATGGTGTGAGAGGAGATCACCAACTGAACTAATGGCCTGTATGAAGGATCGTGTACTCTGGAGAAGCATAATAGCCAACGCCAATCGGCACGGCACATGATGATGATGATGATATGTTTTATGCCAGACTCTGTATTTATTATTTGTTTCTTCAAGTTTGATTCATTGTAGTTAGACAAAAAGAAAAAAAAAGAAACGAAGTATTTTTATTGCTGGAAAATCTCTACCTGTTATAGATAACAGTTATAGATAACAAGCATTTTCACAACTCATCAAATTATCAGAGAAATTCTCTCCCTCCACAGTGAGCAAGCACTTCAATCCTGTACATTTCTGGCTCTCTAAGGATGGCAGAATTATTTCTGGTTGTCATCTGTGTTCACTCTGAGAGATGGTTGCGGTGTGCCTTGGTTTATAGCTGACTACTGTATCTATGCCTTTCATAGTGGCTTACTGTTAGACTGATTTTATCTTCACATTCATCCCTGTTCATTCTGTCACACTGTCGTCTGTTCCAAAGGAGCATCACATGGAGGTAGGACAGGGTCTTGATCAACAAAATATTGACCAACCATTAAGTAAGAATTAAGCTATGGGCCACTGAGAACAGCCTCATTCAGACTGAGTACTGAGTCTTTGCCCCTTCTTGGGATAATAATTCCCAGAGATCTTAAGTTTTGGTTTAACCTCTTCACTAGACTGTCAACACTGCTGAAATGCATATATTGCTACATATCATGTAATGTATGTATTATGTGTACACATTGTTTGTATTAGTGAGGTCACATCTTCTACTGTTATCTAGAGCATCAAGCAAGAGGTTCTTTTATACTCTTTAATGCAGGATGTGAGACCTGGCTGTGCATATTTTTAAGTGGTTATTTTCAGTATATCATCATCATGTGCTGTGTTCACAGTGAGAATTGTCCATCATTTATCCTTAAAACATTAGATATGTTGTTTTTATGACATAACTGAACACACTGTCTGCTGTCTAATTCCTGTTGTTTTTCATTCTCTGCTTTACAGTTGTCAATTCTTCCTCTGTCTCTAGGAGTAATATTAGTATAATCTTCTTAAATCTTACATCCTTCCCGTGCCGCTAAACATCACATAGGACTTGCATGTTAGACTGCCAGTATTTTCTATTTTCAGTGAGCTTTCAACCTCATCAAGGCATGTTATGCCCACTAAAATGGCCTTCCTTAATAATGTTCTCTTTGGAGTTTCACATGGTCAACCTCTTTTTCTTCAGCCTTTTGTGTTCCACTTGACAGCGTGTTTTGGGATTCTTTGGCTGGTTCTTCTCAGCACATGACCAACATATATCCATCTTTTTCTGATCACCCATGAGACAGTTTGTTGTTTGCTCATCTCTCTTATCTCAGCATTGTTCTTGAATTCGTTCCACTTTTTATACAATATTAGTGTAATATAGCAATATTATTTTATATGAGTTAATAGTGAAATGTTTCCTCCTGTATTTATTCCAGATGAAACAATTGGACGAGGTATCCTTGATCCCACCTCCTTACCCTTACGACTGGATATACAGTTTTAACAGCGACCGAGTCAACCCTGCAGCCAATGACTTCTACGTTAGTTCCATCAATGACTAAATTAACCCTCGAGTCAGTGACTTCTACATTAGTTCCACCAGTGACTAAATTAACCCTTGAGTCAGTGACTTTTACGTTAGTTCCACCAGTAATAATCTGACAAATTTCAAGTAATCATTTGAAGCGTGGAATATCTTACTTATCTTAGTACCAAGAAGAAGACAAATGGATGGCTGTTTTTACAGTATCCCAGCATGCATGTGTGTGTTGAGTCAGAGTATAAGCACGGTGTATTCTTGCAACTAATGAACTTAAAAGTATGATAACAGAAAATGAATGCAGACAAACACCTGGATCTATTGTACATGATCTCTGCTCTTTCCGACTAACAAGTAACAGATGAAAACAGTACTACTCACTTTCTGGTTAATGTTATAATCAAAAACCTATAAGAGTAGAATATATCACACACATATATTCATCAGTTATAGTTGCTATAACTTCTTTGAGTGTTTATTCAGGAAAAGATGCTTTTGTGGCTAACATTTTCAAAATTATATACTGGACTTTCTCTAACACTCAGGCGTATTTCAAGAAAAACAACAACAAAATATACATTAATTTTTAATTTTTTTTTCAGACAAAGCTAAAATATTTCTGCATTCAATTTCAGAAATGAAACTGCAGTTAAAAGCCATCATGAGATTGAAAAGTAAATCTTGCAACATTTTGTAGATTTTTAAAACATATATGTTCTGGGCAGCCTCCAAGCACTCAGCTGATCTCAAGTCAGGTCAAATTAGGTCAAGTCAGATCATGTCAGATTAGGCTAGGTCATACAGGTCAGTTCAGATCAGGTCAACTGAGGTTAGTTTAGGTCAAGTCAGGTTAGTTCAGGTCAGATTAGATCAAGTGATTTTAGGTCAAATCTGATGAGGGCAGCTGGGGATCTGCTGTCTCTATGTTCTAGTAAATGATAATGCGGATTTACAGTCATGGAAGAATCTTAAGAAGAGGTGAAAATCAAAAGATTAAACTCTGGCATAAGATCTGGATAGATTGGGCCTACAACATCATGCATCATCTACATGCCTCCATGATTCACAAAAGTTATTCTAGACTGCTCTTACAGACACCAAACTTGATCAATTGTTTATTATGAATAGCACAAAATTATGTTTGGTAGATAGTCATTTATATATGTATGTAGTTACTTTCTGTTGTCATTTATATATGTAAGTAGTTACTTTATGTATTGAGTGCATGGATAAGAGTGAAATTTTGAATGTTATATTTTATGTCTCTCAGCTTTCCGATGTTAGTTATGCTGGTATTATGAGCAAAATATTTGTAAAATATCTAGAACAGAGCGTAAGTTGTATGATAAAGGGCAGAATGTCAGATGGTCCTGCGTGCCCAATTCTTAAATTATGGAAATAAAGATCAATCAGTCGGCTACAGCCTCTGTTTGTTATAAATGTTTTTGATCATCCGAAAGGCTCTTTAACTAAAGCTGAGATAGCAACTAAAACACAGGGGAAATAATTTCACAGACTGAGATTTCACAGGTGATTAACTGTAGTTTGGGCATCCCAGAAGAATTTTGTAAGATGGTGGAAAACTAATTCCCACCAACTTCCATCACGCCTGGCTTGCTCAACTTATTATCCTTTCTGTTTTCAGTCAGTTTAGGTCACACTTAAAACACTGGGATTCATTCTGTCCATGGGCTGATATCTCTCTCATTGAGTTTACATATTATAATCATGATCATCAGGTGCTGTGCCGACTGGCGTTGGCTGTTATGCTTCCTCAGAGTGCACAATCCTCATGCAGGCCTTTATTAGCTCAGCTGGTGATCTCCTCTCATACCATCTTGTCAAACTGTTCAGTATCATTTCTCTTGGTCTTCCTCTTGATCTTATTCCCTCTATTTTTCCTCTTATTATATTTTCAATGCCCCCTCTTCTCATTGCATGTCCTATGAAAGTACATTGTCTCTCTCTTATTTCTGTGACAAGATTTTTTCTATCTCCAACTCTTCTCAAACATTCTCCATTAGTTATTTTTGTTGTCCAGGGCATTCATAACATTTTATAATATATATATCCTTAATAAGCCTTTATATATATCCTTTACTTGTATATTTATTATATTATATTTTATATTTATTATGTATATTATGTTATATTTATTATTATATCCACAACAAATGATAATACTTCCAACAAATCATAAAAAAGTTGTTTTTGAATGTTGTCTGCTTCTTAAAGTTTCTGTTATGTTGTTTTCCTCAGCTTATTATATTTGATTGAAAAAAAAAAGAAATGCAGTGTGTTGTGTAAGAAAAGTAATAAAAGTATAATGAGTCCCAAAAGATAATTTTCTTTATTATTTGAGTGTCTCTGACTGCTGCTACATCATAGACACGTCACACTACAAAAATGTAAAATTGTGTTATAGACATAATGTTGAAACTGTAGCTGTCGTAAAGGGTGTCAAAGTATTCATAAAGTCTTCTTCTTCAGCTTTCCAAGCCAATAAGGTTCACTGCTGCAGATAAAGTTCACTTACATTACTTTCTAATCTTCTCACTCCAGTTGGCGACACCAGTTTCTTTTATATCCTCTTCTTTGTTGCCTTTCCATCTCTGTCTTGGTCTACCCCTTTGTCTTGTTTCCTTCACCTCTTGTCTATACATAATTTTCATTGTTTGTTCTCTTCCATTCTTTCTACATGGCCCAACCAGCGTAGTCTGTTTAGTTTCAGTGTGGGCGGGGGGAGGTAGATGGCTAAGTTTATTTAAGGGCTGTTCTCTCATGACTAGACGGTTGCTCGTTCTACCGGAGTCCGAGGTTCAAGTCCTCTTGTGATTTTTCTTTCATTTCTAAAAGTGGTTTGGTTATGATATTTTTCATATCTAACCATACAACACTGTGCCCTGGTACTTTACTGTTACTTCCGTCCACAGAGGGAGTTTGTCTTTCCTTGACTCTTAGTTTTATTTTCATTAAACTTATATTGAAGAGAAAGAAGAAGGAAAGAAAACTGTAGAAGAAGAAGAAGAAAGACAAAGAAGAAGAATGAGAAATAAATAAATAAAAGAGCCGAGAAAGTCTGAGATTGAGAAGCAACATCATATGATAATAATAACAACAATAATAATAATAATGAAGTGATGGTACTGCAGGTGGTAAATTTAGAACATTTCACAAAATATGAATCAGGAGTTTTACATTGTATGCTTTTCAAAGTTATGCTAAAGCGTTTGTTTGTGATAAAAGTTCTCCGTTGTTGAAGTTTAGAAAAGTGCGCTAAGCGTGCTCACAAAGGTAATAAAGGCAAATAGAGGCTCCAGAACAGCGTCTCATTTTCCAGGCTGACTCTCCAACCAGCTGGGATTAACAATGTATTCCTCTTCCTTTAAACGTCTTTAGATTTCCACCTTTTTTCTTTCTTGTCTTAGCCCCGTACATTTCGCTGCAGATCTTCATTCATTAGTTTCACGTTATCTCCCGGCTTCCCTCCCCCACTCCCCCCACCTCCATCTTCTTTTCTAGCGGCCTACATGTGTTTATTGCACCTCCTGCTCTCTTTCCTGCGCATCCCGCCCACCCCCTCCCCCGATCTCTCCCTTTCACCGCCGCTGACGACCGATTGGTTGTATCTGTTTTAATTTGTGGTCTCCCAGCCTCGTCTCTAGGATGCATTCTGGTGTATTTTTGCCACAAATATAAGTTTTTCATTTTCTTTTAGTTATATGTTGTTTGTGTTTGAGTATGTAATCCTTGAAAAAGGCTCATGCCGAAATATTGGATGTTGTATGTTCCTCATTTATACATTCTCATCTTACTGTCGTACCTTCTGCTATTTGTTTTTTCTTAATATCCTCACTCCCTCTGTCGCTTTGTAAAACTGTACCATACGCCTCTATTTGCCTTTCTTACTAGAACCAGTTTTACTGCAGTCATTATCTCTTGTATCTGTTTCAAATGTAACAGCACAGCACAAAACGATATTATCATTGTAGGCCAAAGTTCGTGCATGAGCGTATCTAGACACATTTAGACTTACTACAGGGTGTCTGAAGCAAGAACCTAAGGTTTGAGTTATGAATGTTCCTCTTTCTTTTTAACACAGAACCCCATGCAAGGGTTGGTATAAAATGTTAGCAAAAAATATTTCACAGTTATTTGTGAATTAGCATAACTGTCCACAACGAAGGAGTCGGGGTTATTCTTTGTGTAGGATAGCACGAACTGCTTTCTTAAAGACACCAAAAGGATGGTTAGTCAAGATAGGACGAGTTTTGTCAGTATCTGTACCCTGACAGAAGTACTGAAAACGAGATAGAAGTATTAATGGTGGTTTCTGAAGTGCTCAGATGATGGGGAGCCTATAACTCTTTTTTAGTTTCAATATTTAATTAAGAATATTTTAGAAAATAAACTAAAACCGTAGAAAAAAAAAGAAAAATATTAAAATATTTTTGTGTCACTAATTATGAGATCACTTTAAAAAAAGTTTGCTCGTGTCAGATTCGCAACAAGAAACTTCAGTAATTAGTTAGTTATACATTAGCTAAGTCGGTCAACTTACCTCCTCTTTCATCTGCGTGTCCTCGACAAAAACAAAAGGTCAGTCGATGGATCTGTGACATTTTTCTTTAGCACGTTCATCTAGTCACTCAATGTCTCCATTACGTGACTGCAGGAGGAAGAATGATTTTAAAAAAAATAACATCCAGTAATAAATATATAAACAAATGTCTAAGGAAAATACTCTACATCAAGTGGAATGAATTCAAGAACAATGCAGAGATAAGACAGATGACTGAACAACAACCAGTCTCATGGGTGATCAGGAAAAGGAGATGGACATATGTTGATCGCGTGATGAGAAGAAATGATTATAGAATCCCAAAACAAGCCATCAAGTGGAGCACAACAGGCCGAAGAAAAAGAGGCAGACCGCGTGAAACTCTGAAGAGGTCATTATTAAGAGTGGCCAAATTAACAGGCATAAAATCCTTTGATGAGATTGAAAGACCCGCCGAAGACAGGAACATTTGGAGAACTACTTTGCGAGCCCTATGTGACGTTTAACGGCACGGGAAGGATATAAGATATAAGAATAAATATGTGCCTGCCTGGCTTCAACAGGTTTTAGAAGCTGAAAAGTTTATACACTCTTCATAACAATTTACATTTCTGACTTTTTTATTTTTTGTCGACACCCTGTACGTTGTGTAACCTTACCAGTGTGTTTATACCATGAGTATATATAGATGTAATTTTTAAACGTAACACAAGTTTCAACAAATATTAGACACCAGTAAAGGGAATAGCATTATTTGAGGATGAAATAGAGGATACATGCTTAAATTCGTTAGAATAGTTCAAGTTTTACAGGTAGAATTTTGTGAGTGCAACATTTGACACAACTCAACATAGCCTCGGTCAGTGAGAGAAGGTAAGCAGTTACTATTTCTCGCCTTCCTACAAAACACTCGTCGGTTACGTTCTTCTGTTTGACACGAACAAAAATGTAAGTAACATTTGACACCAACAAAAGTGTAAGTGAACATGACAACTGTGATATATAAAGAAAGCATTGATTGACATAAAATACAGACAACCGACTCACAAAACTGCACTGAAGGAGCTAGTGGGGACTGGAATTTGGACAACACAAACGGATTGTTACAGGCACCGCAAAGTTAACATAGAGAGCGTGTAAGCTGACGGAGATGATGCAGAGAGTGGAGCGACTATAGACAAGATAACTTGCTATCTGATAATATGTGACCAAAACTGAAATTTATAATATCTCCAATACTTTGGAGAATGCTATGAACCCATGTTCTCATCTGACAAGCAGAAATATTTTTATTATTTAAACTGATGTATAAACAAAGTAAAAAATATATCATTGTTGTGACATTTTCTTTTTATTGATATTCATATTTCTATGCTCGTTCTCAAACTGTTGTTACTCTGTAGAGGTGTTTATCTTATGATTGTTCTCAAACTGTTGTAACTCTGTAGAGGTGTTTATTTTATGATTGTTCTCAAACTGTTGTAACTCTGTAGAGGTGTTTATTTTATGATTGTTCTCAAACTGTTGTAACTCTGTAGAGGTGTTTATTTTATGATTGTTCTCAAACTGTTGTACCTTTGAAGAGTTGTTTATCTTATGATAGTTCTCAAGCTGCTGTAAGTCTGTAGGGTTGTTTATATTATGATGGTTCTCAAACTATTGCAACTCTGTAGAGTTGTTTATCTTATGATGGTTCTCAAAGTGCATTAACTCTGTAGATTTTTTTTTATGTTTTGATGGTTCTCAAACTACTGTAACTATGCAGAGGTGCTTACCTTATGACGACTTCAAAATCCGTATTGTTGTTTATCTTATGATGGTTCTTAAACTATTGTAACCCTGTGGAGTTGTTTATCTCTCAGACTAATATGTGTCTTAGAGAAAGTAAATTTTACGGCCAGATTTCGTACTTGGAGACTGTATGATAGCCACGTCACTATTTCTTGTTTTTTTCATTTCTATTTTCACTGACAAACCATTTTGCTGAAATACTGGTTTACTAATTTCTTTAAGAAATTTCTTTGCTTACATGCTCAAGTTACTATTTACTTCTGCAGTTTCTGCACTATTTCTTTCTTTCTTTCTTCATTCTATCTTCTTTTACGAAGCTGAACAATGCAACCTTGTCTACATCTACGCCATTACGTTTTACAGCTGCCGTCATCAAACAAGTCTGTTAAAGAAATGTCTGCACCAATCCCTGAAGAAAGTAAGGTCAGCTACAAATAACCATTGAGTCAATGACTTCTACATTAGTTCCACCAGCGACTAAATTAAGCGTTGAGTCAATGACTTCTATGTTAGTTCCACCAGCGACTATATTTTCTCTCTCTGAACCTTAAGTGCCCAGGGCACATGGGGCTTCCGCAAGGGTTTTCCACAAATGCCTGTCTTTCGCCTTTTTTTCTGCTCTTGCCCAGGTGAGCCCTCTATTGCTCAACATCCTTTCTGTTGTTCTTCTCCATGTCTCTTTTGGTCTACCCTTACTTCTGCTCCCCTGAGGTGTCCATCTTAGTGCTATTTTTGGTAGTGAGTTGTCAGTCATTCGGAGCACATGTCCCAACCATCGCCAGCGTCTCTCCTCAATAATTGTTGTCAGTGGTTTCATCTGCATTTCTGCCAATAAGATGTTATTTCTTATGGTGTTTGGCCAAAATATTTTTTTAATTCTACGTAAACATTTAGTCTGGAAAGAATTCCCCCGTGTGGTACCCGGGATCTGCAAAGAATAGGACCACTGTACCCTACCATGCATGATCGTAAAAGGCGACTAAGGAGGGTTCAGCATAGGGCCAGCAACCCTATCTGGTAAAAAACTATCAGACTGCTACGGAAACAGAAGCAAGGGAAAAAGCGACTATATTAACCCTTGAGTAAATGACTTCTACGTTAGTTCCATCATCGAATAAACTAACCCTTGAGTCAATGACTTCTACGTTATTTCCACCAGCGACTAAATTAACCATTGAGTCAATGACTTCTACGTTAGTTCCACCATCGAATAAATTAACCATTGAGTCAATGATTTCTACGTTAATTCCACCAGCGAGTGATTCTTCATACAATCAGGTCAAACCAATAACGAATAAATAATTTAATAACATAACTGAGTCACAATTTGGAAGCACTTCAAATGATGGGTGGAAATGTGAAGTACCTGACTTATCTCAAAATCGGGAAGAGTTCAAATTGTTGGTTCCAAGAGTTTTTAACAGTATCTTAGCATGTGTGTATGTGTGTGTGTGTTTAGGTGAGAGAACAAACGATGTGTAATAACAAAGGAATATTCTTGCAGATAATGGCCTCAAGGTATGATAATGGAAAACGAATGCAGACAAACACCTGGATTTGCTGCACGTGAGTGAGGTTAGGTCTGGCCCGGTGAGGTCTGCTGGAGTTCCGCTGCCTCTTTGTTCAAGTAAATGATACTGAAGATTGCTGCTATACTTACGGCTTTGGGGACGTCTTAAGAAGAGGTGAACATCAAAAGATTAAACTTTGGCATAAGATCTGGAAAGAGTGGGCATAGAACATCATGCAGCCACTACAGCCTCTGTTATACGTTTGTTTTAATCAACTGCCAGGCCGTTTAATTGAAGCTGAGACAGTTACTAATCATGGGTGAAGTAATTTCACAGATTATTATAATCTATAATTAGGGCATCCAAGAAAAGAATTTGTAAGATGATGGAGAACTATTCCCGCCAACCTCCACGAACCCCGACTTGCTCTGTAGACTGAACATTCTGTTTTCGTCCAGCTCAGAGCACACTTAAAACAATGGAGTCCACCCTGTTTGCCGGGCTATGCACTGGCTGACCTCTCTCTCTCTCACTGTCACCTATAAGAATATTTTTAACAAATCCAACACTTGTTTTCATTTTTGTTTTCTAAATTTTCTATTATGTAACTTTCTTCGAATTCTTTTCACTGTTTGTAAACAAATAAACAAAACAGAATATGAAAGAAAAATAACAAAAGTATAATGAATTCCAATAAATAACTATCTGTAAAAAAGAAAAGGTATTGTTTTAATATCTGTGACCGATGCTACATCATAGACACGTCACACTACAAAGATATGAAATTATGTTGTAGACACTGATATGCCGAATAATGTTGACACCGCAGCTGTCGTCAACTCTGGCAGTGTAATCAATGTAGACAGGCAAACGAAATATTACAGCAGTAGTTTTGTATAGGAAGACCAAAACGAAGATGGCTGCAAGACATCGTTGGCGATCTGCAAATGGATGCATCAGCAGCAGCAGGCCATCTTGCTCACAACCGAGAGGCCTACAGGAGAGCTGTTTGGGAGACAAAGTTCCGCAAGGGACATGCAAATGAATGAATGAGTTTTGTGCGTGTGTTTTGAAGCTATAACAGCAGCCTCGTCTGTTAAACTGTTTTAAATCAAATAATCAAGTTATTCAGAATAAATGTTCGTCTTTTTGAACATTAAAAAAATATTTAAAATGTTTAACTTTCTATGTTGCCGAAGTTTATCTGTAGTCTAAATGTATTGTATATGATTATTTAAAAAATTACGCCATCTGATGGCATCGGAAGCATTGTGAGCTTTTAGACTGAATGATTACAGAAGACGGCATCACTGCAGCTGTGCTGCCTGTTCCAGTAAACATTTGTAGGCTGTGTACACTGATTTTCCCTAACACTCATTGTCTGTGAATTCATTGTTTCTGTCCCCATAGAGACAGTTCATGTTCCCCTCACCCTTAGTTTTTTTTTCCATTAAGTTTAAATTGGATGGAGGGATTGTAATCATCGCGAAATTTGACTTGGAGATGTCCGACTTGTCTAGTTTCTGGGCACCCAGAGAGCTCTTCTAGCGAGGAGATCGGCCCGTTCACTAGCATGACATTTTAAAAATAGCTTTCCCCACGAGCAGTGGCGTAGTGAAAGAGGGGGTGGGGGGGGGGGATGGCGTAGAGCAGAACGCCCAAAGCGCCGTCTTAGCAGATGGCCAGTTGAACAGCAAATGAATTATTTATTTTTCTGCCTTAACCTGGCGATATGCTACGCCAAATGTATTTATTTTAAATTGGCATCTTCAGTATCCCATCATTTTTAACAGCGACTGTGAATGAAGATACAACATGTTCTTAAGTTTCATGTAACAAGTCAGGCCTGGCAGTACCTGTCAGATATATACTGTGGGAAGTTCAGTAGCTAACATGAGCAAGAAGCCCTCCGCCAGGAAGCCGATACGGAAAACGAAAGGCAGACACAAGCATAGATTAGCAATGAAAGGCTAGCTCCATATGTTAGTACCTAGGACGAGAGAAAGAGCTAGACTCTTTGTACGAGAATGAAACCAGAAACAAGACGGCAGAAGCTGTCTGTGCGGTGGCTGAAACTGAGCATCCAGCCAGCTCTGGAAACCAAGGGCTCGTATGCCAGTGGTAAGCGATACGTCTAAGCCAGAATAGATTGAACGTGAAAGTTATCAGGACTGACAAGTTGTTGTAAAGAATCATGGATAATTCTTCAGTTTAAACGACAGATGTTTGTGGCCGTATAGCAGTATTCGTGTAACAACTGTTGACTTGACAGCAAGGGCATTATTATGGGGTTTTCTTTCTGAATTTTCTCCTGTTGAAATCCTTCGAGAAGGTCACGGGGGCTGCAGAACCCGTGACAGGAAATTGTGGGGGCAAGGCTGAGTGCTTGGAGTCAGTTTTGGTTTGAACGTGTAACTTTGTGGACGTTTTTTGTGCCGTGTGATGTCTTCGTAGAACATATGAACGTTATAGTTGTACTGTGTGATGTCTTCGTGGAACATATGAACGTTATGGTTGTAGTGTATGATATCTTCGTGGAACATATGAACGTTATAGTTGTACTGTGTGATGTCTTCGTGGAACATATGAACGTTATAGTTGTACTGTGTGATATCTTCGTGGAACATATGAACGTTATAGTTGTACTGTGTGATGTCTTCGTGGAACATATGAACGTTATAGTTGTACTGTGTGATATCTTCGTGGAACATATGAACGTTATAGTTGTACTGTGTGATGTTTTCGTGGAACATATGAACGTTATAGTTGTACTGTGTGATGTCTTCGTGGAACATATGAACGTTATAGTTGTACTGTGTGATGTCTTCGTGGAACATATGAACGTTATAGTTGTACTGTGTGATGTCTTCGTGGAACATATGAACGTTATAGTTGTACTGCAGTTGTTCGTATGAATGGACTGGCCACATGGCAGGGATAACCAGCCGGCAGTCGGATTTAATGTTATTTTCATCAACATTATCATCCTTTCATCAATAAATGTTCCAAGTGACCGTTACCCAGGATTTACTTGACTATCTGTACCAGTTGTCGTCAACGTGAGGTTTTGAAGAGCCTGGATGAGAAGTATGTCTGGAACAATGTTTAACTAATCCAGCAAGTGAGAGTGAGAGCTGGAATTCTGTGTATAACTAGTCCAGTAACCTCAGCTCACGAAGATCAAGATGAAAGTCTACCCTGTTATTCACGTGCGTAACGTGATCACTACGATACGGCCTAAGTAAAGCTCCAGTAACACACTGTATACACCAACAGTAAGAAAGAACAAGACCACCAAAAATCTGTTATAGCCGCTGTCTTTAGACCCCGCATCCATTATGCTTTTTGATGTTGCCGGGCCAGTCAAGTAAAAGAATGGTAATGGTGGGTAAGAGGAGGGGGCCTGGCATGCAAACGCTTTTTAGTTCTCTTCCCCCTCCCCCAATCCGGCGCCGTCTTCTCTTTACTACCCCACGGCCCAAGTCGTTAGATTTTCAAAGCAAGGAGAAAACGTTGTATTGTTCTCAGTGCTTCTTCTTCTTCTTCCTCCTCCTCCTACTCCTCTTCTTCTTATTCTTCTGTGTTGGTGGTTGTTGGTCACATCAGATCCTGACCACTGTCGCTATGGCAGAGCTGGCAGTCCTCTCCGAACCCTGACAGGCATTTGTCCCAGGCTTGTGTCCTCTGGCCATGTCTCAGGCCCCAGGTCCGCATGGTTTGGCCAGTCTTGAAGGAGTCTTCTTCTGGAGTCTGCACTCCACTGCCACGTGGACACTCGCCTGTGTGAGATATTTTGAGTTGATGCAGGTTGCTCAGTAGTCTGCGGTGGCCTATCCGTAGGCGAAAGAGGATGGTTTGATGATGTCTTTCTGGTGGTGTATTGCATATGGTTCGTTGTTGCATTTCAGTTGTTTCTTCCATTCAAAATGCAATTCTCCATGCTGAGGTTCGTGTATTAATTAACATCCAATCAAATACAAAGCAAAACAAATTACAGTAACAACAAAATTCATTCATTCATTCATTTATTTCCATGTTCCTTGGGGAACTTTGCCTCCCTTACAGCTTTCCTTTAGGCCACTCGGTTGTAAGCAAGATGCCCTACTGCGTATGCATTCAGTCGCAAATCATCAACAATGCTTTGTTGCCATCTTAGCCTTGGTCTTTCTGTCTTTCTTTTTCCCCACTATGTACCCTTTCAAGACGGTCTTCTCTAAATTCTCATGACGCTTAATATGTCCAAAATATTTAAGTATTCCCTATTTAATCCTCTTTACTAACCAGCCTTCTTCAATATTAAGTTCTTTTAGTATGGATATATTTGTTCTTTTTGTGTCCTTGTTATTTGAAGGTCTCTTCTATAGCACTTACATTCAAAGACATTTATGTGTTTCTCCGTTGTTCTGTTAAGTGTCCAGACCTCATAGATATGTTGCGATGGGAACGATGCATGTCCTTGGAAGCCTTATTTTTGTAGTTCTGTTTGTCTCTTTCTGCAACGTCTTTAGTTGTTTTTGTTTAGAGCCATAGGTGTCCTCCTTGTATTTCCATCATCGTAACTTCATTATTACTTATCAATGTCCCGACATATTCAAAACTCTCCACCACTTCCAAGTCTTCCTCACTGACACAATGCATGAAAGTTGGAATAATAAAGTAAAAAAAAAACTGCATGAAACGTTTTAAAGTCAGTTTCTATATAAATTCGGTTATTTAAATATTTCTATATTCTGTACATATCAGCTGTAAATGTTATTAACAAACTGCTAATGCAAATACACACATATTGTTTACAAATATGATGTTCAAATTAGTTTTGTATATATATTAGTAATACACAGGAGCGAACATACATTTCTGATGCTTACTTACATCTTAAGTCCTTCCCGTGGATAAATGTCACATAGTGCTCGCACGGTAGTTCGCCAAGTTTTCCTTTTTTCGGCGAGCTTTTCAATCTCATTAAGGGATTTATATCTACTAATTTGGCCTTTCTTAACAATGATCTCTTTTTCTTCAGCCTGTTGTGTTCCACTCGATAGCGTGTTTTGGGATTCTAAGGTTATTTCTTCACATCATGTGACTAATGTATGTCTATCTTCTTTTTATGATCACGAATGAAATATGTTGTTCGCTCATCTGCTTTATCTTTGCGTTGGTCTTGAATTTTTCCACTTTATACAGAGTATTTTCCTTAAGCATTTGTTTTCACAAGAGTCTAATTTGTTGTCTATTTGTTTATTTGTTTTCCAGCTTTCACATGCATAAATGAGGGTGGATATTAAATTTGAATCGAATGTGAATTCTTGTGCTTATAACTTTAGAGTGCCATATGTTCTCAAGATTCTTGAAGCTCAATGCTGCTTTTGCAATTCTAACTTCCTTCCTGGTGTCACCATCCTGGTCTGTGTAGCTGCCGAGGTATGCAAATTGGTTTACTTCAACAGCTTTTCCTTGTACATACATTTTGTCCTTCTTGATTAGTGTGACACCATATTTGTCATTATTTGTGTTGTTTCCTTGTTACTTTCAAGTCCTGGTCTTCTAGCCAGTGAATACAGGGTATCTGTTGTTTCTTACATAGAATTCACATTGTCACTGAGAAGAGTTATGTCATCAGCAAAATCAAGATCTTCTATCTGGGTCTCATGTATCTAATCAATGCCGGTTTTACTTGTGCAACATTTTTTTTCATTATGAAGTCTATGGTAATTCCAAAAAGCAAGGCAGGTAGCAAACATCCTTGTTTCATGTCTGTTTCAATCTGGAACCATTTGCTCATTCCTTCTTCTGTGTTGACTGCACAAACATATCCGTTGTAGAGATTCTTAATGATGTTGACAGTTTTAGATAGTATTCCAAATGATCTTACGATTCTCCACAAAGAAACTCCGTGTATGCTATCAAATGCCTTTTTAAAATCTATGAAGTTCAAGATTAATTGTTTTGCTTTTAAATATAATCTTCAATCATTATTCTTAAACTAAATATCTGGTCGAGACAGCTTCTCCCTTTTCGAAATCATGCTTGTTCTCTTCTCATTGCAGTCCACTATATCTTTAATTCTTAACTTTCCAACATACTTTTGACACAACTGATAGTAAGTTTACTCCTCCCCAGTTGTTGCTGTGCCTAATGTTGCTCTTTTTTTTTTTTTGGTAATTTACCAGTGATTGCTTTTTTCCATTGTAAAGGGACCTTTTCATCTTTTCAAGCTTTATTAAACATTCTCTGTTTAAGGATTTTTAAAAAAAATTCATATTGTGCATACAACAACAAAAATTATAAAAACATATTGTCCGCTATAAAAACTGGAAGTTTAAAAAAAAACGATTATCCCCATGAAATCCTCCTTATTCCTCATGAAATCCTCCTTATTCCTCATAAAATCCTCCTTATTCCTCATGAAATCCTCCTTATTCCCCATGATATTCCTTGGCTGAGAAACCTCTAGAATAGTGTCCATTTTGGCTCAGAAAGTTGCTCTGAAATAATGTATATATTGTGTTATTCATAAATAACAACATGAAGGACGTGGAATAATTGTTAAATGAGAAACGTAATCAGCGATGTCTTTGATAACAGCGGGTGAGGAAAGTGAATGTAGAATAGTCACCAGTTTAGCACGGGATACTTTTCTCGACTTAACAGTCAAGGTCATAGAGAATTACTTTTTTTTCTCAATCGCTTTTATTGCCAGGTTCGTCTGCTTTCTTTCGCTCTTGCGCATTTAGAGAAAGGTATAAGAGTCCACTCTGTCCAATAAAAGGTCGGTGCTGCAGGATTTGATCAGGGCTTCAGCCGTAAAGAGCTTTACGTTGATTGATGGGCACACAGATGTCAGACAGACACGGACGGAGAGAGGGTAGGAAAGACAGACAAGGCAGTCAGAGAGACAAGAAGACGACCAGAAAATCATATAGAAAGTCACAGAGATAATCAGAGAGACACTCAGGCAGACAGTCAGAGAGACAAGAAGACGACGAGAAAATCATATAGAAAGTCATAGAGATAATCAGAGAGACACTCAGGCAGACAGTCAGAGAGACACTCAGGCAGACAGTCAGAGAGGGAGTTAGACTGTCAGACAGTGATAGACAAGGAAGAAAGCAGACAGACAGAAAGATAGAAAAACAGACAGACAGATAAATAGATACACACGTAGATAGAAAACAGACAGACAAAAAGACAGACAGGCAGACAGACAGATGCTTGTACTTAAATGTGAGTGAAATATGATATGAGATATAAGACAAAATATTAGTTGAAATTAAATGTAAGTAAAACATACCTGAAGTTGAACGTAAGTTAAACATGTACTTGGAGATCGATGAAGAAAAGCAAGAGTGGATTTAGATTTAATTGAAATATACATTGCGGTAAGTTTCTGTAAAATATAATTTGAATTATTTGAAAATGAAATTTATCTGAACTAAAGAATGAGTTCAGAATACTCAAGTGTTAGTAAAGTACATTACACTCCTCTAAGTAGACAGATCATAATTTCCAGAGCTTTCAATAAGAATAAAACACATTTTAAAGCAAAAAAAAAAAAAAAAAAACTTCAGTTCACGTGTTGACAAAAATGTGCCTTTTGTTATATATGGATATTTTCTTCAACTATAACATTAGGAACAATGTCTCTCACCTGGTCTCACAGAAGAAAGTTTGATTCGTATAACAGGGTGTGTCATTCCATTTATAATTCACCACATTTCTTAACTCCAGACAATGCTCTTCTGTGAAAAATTAGTATTTATATGTATATACGAGTTATATATATATATATATCTGAATATTAAGTGACACGGGCACATGTTTCTTCCCCAAGGGTTTTCCACAAATGCCTGTCCTTTGCTTTTTTTTCTGCTCTTGCCCAGGTGAGCCCTCTATTGCTCAACATCCTTTCTGTTGTTCTTCTCCATGTCTCTTTTGGCCTACCCTTACTTCTGTTCCCCTGTGGTGTCCATCTTAGTGCTATTTTTGGTAGTGAGTTGTCAGTCATTCTGAGCACATGTCCTAACCATCGCCAGCATCTTTCTTCAATAATTGCTGTCAGTGGCTTCATCTGCATTTCTGGCGACAAGAAATATATTTCATATGGTGTTTTGCCAAAATATTTTTCTAATTCTTCGTAAACATTTAGTCTGGAAAGAATTCAACTTGTTTTCTATTGTTTTGGTGATTTTCCAGCATTCACTTCTATAGAGCAGTGCACTTAGAACATTACTCTTAAAGATCCTGATTTTCGAATGTATGCTTAGTTTTTTTTTTAGATTTCCATATAGTCTGCAGCATTGCAAAAGCCTGGTTTGCTCTAGTAAGTCTGCTGTTGATGTCCTCTGTGCTGTCTCCATTTCTACTACTCTGCTGCCAAGGTATACAAATTCATTGACCTCCTCCACTAACTTGCTATCTAATGTGACATATATATATATATATATATATATATATATATATATATATATGTATATATATATAATCATCATGGGCCGTGGCGACTGGCGTTGGCTATTATGATTCTCCAGAGTACATGATCCTTCATGCCGGAACGTGTACTCTGTATATATATATGTGTGTGTATATATATATATGTGTTAGCTGAGTTACACGACGTTGTCTGGGTACTATTTATCCCAATCACGAAAGTTCTATTCATTTCCACAACCTTCTAGAAGGTTCTACAGAGTCTAGACTGTTCTACAGAATTCTATTCATTCTATTCGATTAAATGTGGGCTTAATTACCATCAGAACTTTCACCAATCAGCTTAGCGACCCCGAACATTATGGATTCGACATTAATCTCGGTCAGATTTGGCATTTGATTTCCCACCCTCACCCCCAGACCCCTTCCCCATGCAGATGGGGACTGAACGTGGACTTAAACGGCATCGGGAGTGTCACTATTCATCCCTGCAACCCAGAAAACTATGGATTCGACACCAGTATCGGTCGTTTTCGATGCTTGGTACATGCCACCACCTTCCCACTCCCAGCCCGATGGCCCCCAACCGATGAGGGCTGAGCTTGGACTTAAACGTCATTGGGTGTGTCACTATTCATCTCAGCGACCCAAGAACTATGGATTCCTCACTATCATCGATAGTTTTCATGCTTAGCACATGCCAACCCTTTCCCACCCCTAGATCCTAGGCTACCAAGCCGATGGAAGCTGAATTTGGAATTAAACAGCTCGGGTGTGTCACTATTCATCTCAGCGACCCAAAAATATGGATTCGACACTAATATCAGTCGTTTTCAATGATTTGTAAATGTCATCCCCATCCCACCTCCACCGCTAGCCCCCCGCCCCCACCACCATGAGGTTGGTGAGTGATCAACCACTATATGGGTGCTCTCTGTTAAGAAATAAACACTCTGGCCATTTTCTAAATGGACGCTGAGGTGAACAACAGTAGGGTGTCTTTCGTGAATCAGAAATCTGCTCCGTGTATAATGTTTCTCGTTATCAATGACAGAGGTTCGGCATCTCAACAGATATAATGCCATCGATTTGTGTGGGCTGACCTTTATCCGTCACGACCGACAATCCAAAGCAAGAATAAATATAACGGGAGTTACTTCCCGTCATTCAGTGGGGTATTGCTTGCATCAATCGAAGCCCCCACCACCCAGGCCCCCAGGGGTCCTAGGGATTATCTAGCCCCCACGGTGCATGGTCTAGATTATACATCGTATGTGTGCCAAGTTTGGTTGAAATTGCTCCAGGCGTTCCAACGTAATTCTCCGACATACATAGATACATATATACATACACACGTTCATTTATATATACACACGTTCATATATATATATATATATATATATATATATATATATACACACACACACACACTAAGACATGTCCAAAAAGAAACTATACTTTTAAAATTCCGCAGCAAGAAAGTGAGACATGGAGCTAGTTACTGCACGTATGTCTGCCGACAGATGAAGGGAAAGAGAGCAGGGACACAATCAGAGAGGAGCTGTTTTCGAACACTGACGAAAACGTTCTGAAAAATGTCTTGACAGGTGACGAAACATGGAGTTATGACTATAATGCCGAAAGAAAAAAGTGTAGTTTTCACAGTGGGTCGAAACAACATTATCTCAGCTAAAAAGGAAAAGCCCGTCAGAATCATTCAAGTGTGAAGTTTCTGTTGATCGTCGTTTTATTAGAAGGGCGCCTCATCATGATTCGGTTTCACACAAACAGACAATCAATAAAGATTTCTACTCCGATGCCATGAGGCACTAGAGAGAGTCACTAGAGAGAGGCATTAGAGAGAGGTACTAGAGAGAGGCAGTACGTAAAAAGAGGCCGCAAGACTGGGCAAAGACAACCTGGATGCTGTATCACGACAACGCGGCTGCACAACATAACTATTTATTCGTAGTTTTATTGGCAAAGTACGAGACGACATGTATCACGCGGCCGCCAGACTCTCCAGTTTTGGCCTGCTGACTCTAATTGTTGTTTCCAAATTTGAAATCCACCCTTAGAGGTCGGCGTTTTCAGACCATAGAAAACATAAAAATAAATTATACATTCTATATGAGATATTTATGTTATCACAGTAAATGAATTCCAGGACGCATTCAAAAAAGTGTTTTTTGCAAAGTCATTTCATTGGACACTTTATATATATATATATGAACAGGTTATGTCCATAAGAAAGTATAACTTAGAAATTTCTTATAATAGCCCTTTCAGTCTTTACTAACGACTCTATTCGTACAGACAAGCAGACAGATAGGCAGTCAGGCTTGCAGATAGATAGATAGATAGATAGATAGATAGATAGATAGATAGATACCTTCACCGTTTCCTCTGTTGTTTGGCTCATTGGTATTCCAGTCTTTAAACGAGCGAATGGCACGCTGAGTGCTCATCCATACCCATTTTCCCTCTTCGAACACATCAGATCCTCCAACCCAGACATCTTTACCTGGAACATATCAGAGCTTGAGAAGTTAATTATAATAGAACACAAATGAGCAAAAATGACCCGTGGAATGACCGTAGAGTTTGCGAGCCTGAGATAGTGAAAACTACCTTCAAACATACCACGGCTGATTAATGAGTCAAGGCTTGCAGTGGTCGCCATGTCAGTGAAATGTGCTAAGATGTGTTTATTTTTGTGTTATGTCCGAATCCTAAAGCTGATTAACTCCCTTTTCAATAAGGTACTTAATTTTTAATACCTTCCCTGCACCGTGTTACAGAATTTTGATCATGGATGTCATCCCCACTACTGTGTTTTCTGTCCCCGCCCATGATAAATTCAAGTTGTTATTAAATGAGTTGCTTTAGCTGAGTGACTAGAATAGTTATTTTTTAAGGGAAGTGCACGCGAAATTCTGGGAAACGACGTATATTCTTTCACAGACTAGTTACCACTACGGTAGCAAGGCTGTCAGCATACAGTGTGGGTAACAGCTGCAAGTTCAGGGAGTGTTCTGCGAGCAGTCTGAGAGAGTGTCCATCTAGCAGTCTGAGAGAGTGTCCTGCTAGCAGTCTGAGAGATTGTCCTGCTAGCAGTCTGAGAGAGTGTACTGCTAGCAATCTGAGAGAGTGTCCTGCTAGCAGTCCGAGAGAGTGTCCTGCTAGCAGTCTGAGAGATTGTCCTGCTAGCAGTCCGAGAGAGTGTCCAGCTAGCAGTCAGAGAGAGTGTCCTGCTAGCAGTCTGAGAGAGTGTCCTGCTAGCAGTCTGAGAGAGTGTCCTGCTAGCAGTCTGAGAGTGTCCTGTGGGCAGTTTGAAGGAGTGCCCTGAAGGCAGTTTGAAGGAGTGTCCTGCGGGCAGTTTGAAGGCCATAAAACAATACAACAGAGAAAAGGAAAATAGAAATAAAACATTTGTAGATATGGCCATAGATCTACATCAGAAAGAACAAGAGCATTGCAATGACGATCTGGTGCAAGCAGATTCCCAGCGTCACACTACAAGATTTAACATGTCCATGTACTTAAGCACAGTAGTAGTAGTAGTAGTAGTAGTAGTAGTAGTAGTAGTAGTAGTAGTAGTAGTTTTAATAGTAGTACTAGTAGTAATAGTAGTAGAAGTTAGTATTGGAAGTTAGTATTAGCAGTAGTATTTAGTAGTAGCAGCAGTTAGTAGTAGTAGTAGTAGTAGTAGTAGTAGTAGTAGTAGTAGTAGTAGTAGTAGTAGTTAAGAGTAGTAGTAGTACTTAGCAGTAATGTACAATAGGCGAAAATAAGAAGAGACTAGCTACCTATGTTGGTTGGCTACCCTGCCGTAGGAAATAATGGGTCAGGTACCGACTAGTAGTCAGTAGTGCACAATTCTCAGTGAAAATCGCTGTCTATCCATTATATAAAGACAATGTAAGAGAACTTTAAGAGGTCGGGAGTTGTACGCGGATCACGTGGGAGGTGCCAGCGGATCGGAGGAGGTCATGTTTTCGCGCAAGCACGAATGAGTGTGGTTGTTTCGTCGATGGATAAACATAAGCTTGTATGTGTTGGGCTAGTATGGGTTTATATTTCTGTGATGTGGACGGTTGCAAGCTGTGCTTTCGACTCCTCCGGTCCCGTCCCCATCCACCCGGGTCCGACTGTGTTAGATGAATGGTGCATGAACAAACATAATTCAGTTGTAACATAGCAGCGTGCCATATAGCAGCGTGCTATGTGGGAGTTGATGGTTCCCATAATATGCAATGATGATTTGTCAGGTGCGCAGAAATTTATGAAGTTGTATTTTTTATATGTATGCGTTTGTTTGTTATACCCTTTTCTTGCCAACAGTTCAATTTGTCACAAGCAGAACATTGAATCATTTTAAGGAAGAATATTTGAGATTTGCATATGGAACGATTATGTTGTAAATCATACTAACCAAATTACACAAGGTCCGACAATTAAGTAATGAGGCGAGTTCCATAAAAATAAAATAAACACCAGTTGAAAATATCCCCCGTGTGGTACCCGGGATCTGCAAAGAATAGGACCACTGTACCCTACCATGCATGATCGTAAAAGGCGACTAAGGAGGGTTCAGCATAGGGCCAGCAACCCTATCTGGTAAAAAAACTATCAGACTGCTACAGAAACGGAAGCAAGGGAAAAAGCAAATGCAGGTGGAAGGAGAAATGCTTATCAGGAAACTGAGCCCATGAAGGTTGTGGATGAAAGCCAGCCATTGGAAGTCCCCAGCCCGACTGCAGACCTCCTGGAACCTAAACATAAGATGCAAATAGGTAGCTGGAATGTAAGAACACTAAACCAGACTGGAAAACTAGCACAAACCATCAAGGAAATGCACAGATACAAACTAGACATACTAGGAATACAAGAAACAAGATGGACAGGACAAGGCAGAAGGAAATTAACAACACAGCACACAGAAGATACAATAATATGGTCAGGTAAAGAAGATCTTCATAAAGGAGGAGTAGCATTGATTATAACAAAAGAACCATCAAGAGCATTGCTGAAATGGACCCCAATAAATGAGAGATTATTATATGCACGGTTCAACTCAAGATTCACGAAGCTGTCTATTATAGTTTGTTATGCACCAACAGAAACAGCTGAAGAGGAATTAAAAGAAGATTTTTACAACAGCCTCCAAGCCACAGTAGAAACAAACCCAAGCATGATATGCTACTCATCTTGGGCGAATTCAATGTAAAAGTAGGTGAAGGAAATGAAGATAGAAGAATAATCATGGGAAGAGAAGGAATCGGAGAAATAAATGAAAATGGAGAAAGACTGTGCAGTTTCTGTGAAGAAAACATGATGACCATCGGAGGGACAATTTTCCAACACAAAAACATCCATAAGGTGACTTGGAGGTCACCAGATAAAACCACAGAAAACCAAATCGATCACATACTAATAAACAACAAGAGGAAACGGTCACTACAAGATGTGGGAGCAAGGAAAGGAGCAGATGTAGGAAGTGATCACAACCTTCTGGTAGCAAAAATAAAACTAAAATTAAGGAAAGCCAAAATCGGAGAACACAGAAAGATACATTTTGATACAAGAAAACTGATAGACCAGCAAACAAGAAATTAATTCTCAATAGTACTTAAGAACCGCTTCAGTGTCCTACAAGACGAAGCAGAAATGTCCATATTAGAGTTCAATAAAACACTACAGGAAACAGCAAAAGAGGTGCTGGGATATCGGAAAAGGAGAAAAGAGGAATGGATAAGTGAGACCACATGGGAAAAGATAGAGCAAAGAAAATAAATCAAGAAAAAATTACTGAACACCAAATCACAATGGCTTAAAGAACGAGTTTTAAGTAAGTATGCACAAAAAGACAAAGAAGTGAAGGAATCATGCCGTCAAGATAAACGTCAATATTATGACAACTTAGCAGAAACAGCAGAGAAAGCAGCATATACAAATGACATGAAAACCATATATAAAATCACAAAGCAGATGACAGGTAACTTCAACACAAAATGTGAAAGTGCAGTAAGAACACAAAATGGACAACTGGTCAGTGGAGAAAGAGAAAAAATTGAAAGATGGAGGGAACACTTTAACACCCTAATCAACAGAACACAAGCAGCACAAACAATAGACATACCTGAAGCAAAAACGGAACTAAACATCAATACAGGACCAATAACAATAAATGAAGTAAAGGAGGCGATAAAGAAGATAAAATCAGACAGGGCACCAGGTGAAGATGAAGTGACTGCTGAGATGTTGAAAGCAGAAGAAACAGAAACACTAAAACAACTTTGCCGGATATTACAACGAATTTGGGATTTAGAAAAAGCCCCAGAGGAGTGGAAAACTGGTCTTATAGTAAAACTACCAAAGAAGGGTGACCTCAGAGATTGCGGGAACTGGAGAGGTATTACCCTACTGCCACTCACCAGTAAAGTATTTTGCAGAATAATCATCAACAGAATTGTACCAACACTTGAGGAAAAACTTCGGAAAGAGCAGGCAGAATTTAGGAAAGGAAGATCATGCATAGACCACATATTTGTACTTAGACAAATATTAGAATAGGCAAATGAGTTGCATAGCACAACATATGCATTATTCATAGATTTTGAGAAAGCCTTTGACAGTGTCAACAGAGATACACTGTGGAAAATTCTAAGATAGCATGGCCTCCCCCATAAAATAGTTAATGTAATCAAAGCCCTATATGAGGGTTTTCAGTGCAAAGTTATCTGTGGAGAACATACCTCCAGCAGCTTTAGGGTACAAACAGGAGTAAAGCAGGAATGTGTACTATCACCAACATTATTTATCTTGGCAGTAGACTGGCTAATGAAGGAGGCAACATCAGACAAACACAGAGGATTACAATGGACCCTTGACACAGTGCTGGAGGACCTTGATTTTGCGGACGACATTGGTCTATTATCAAGCAGTCACAAAGATATGCAAGATAAAATAAACAAGTTAACTTAGAATGCAAATAACATAGGACTAAAGATCAACGTAGGAAAGACAAAGTTAATGAAGCAAAATGTGAACAACATAAATGTACTCAGAGTAGATAACAAGTTAGTGGAGGAGGTCAACGAATTTGTATACCTTGGCAGCAGAGTAGTAGAAAATGGAGACAGCACATAGGACATCAACAGCAGACTTACTAGAGCAAACCAGGCTTTTGCAAAGCTGCAGACTATATGGAAATCCCCAAAAAAAAGAAAAATAAGCATAAGTATGAAAATCAGGATATTTAAGAGTAATGTTCTAAGTTTACTACTCTATGGAAGTGAATGCTGGAAAATCACCAAAACAATAGAAAACAAGTTGAATTCTTTCCAGACTAAATGTTTACGAGGAATTAGAAAAATATTTTGGCCAAACACCATAAGAAATAACATCTTATTAGCAGAAATGCAGATGAAACCACTGACAACAATTATTGAGGAAAGACGCTGGCGATGGTTGGGACAAGTGCTCCGAATGACTGACAACTCACTACCAAAATAGCACTAAGATGGACACCACAGGGGAACAGAAGTAAGGGTAGACCAAAAGAGACATGGAGAAGAACAACTGAAAGGATGTTGAACAATAGAGGGCTCACCTGGGCAAGAGCAGAAAAAAAGGCGAAGGACAGGCATTTGTGGAAAAACCTTGCGGAAGCCCCATGTGCCATGGGCACTTAAGGTTCAGAGAGAGAGAGAGAGAGTTGAAAATATAACCTGTATTTTATTCAAAGCAATCCCCTTGTGCATTGATACAGTGAGAGGCACGATCTAACAAACACTGGAACGACCTCTGCAGTTCTTCTGTTGGTATGGCCCTTAAACTCGATGGTACTACGCTTTGGATGTTATCGGTATAGTCAAAGATGCGTCCTTTCAATGGTAACTTTAATTTTAGGAATATAAAATAATCGCAGGGAGACAAATCTGGAGAGTAGGGTGGATGGTTGAGGACACACACTTGTTTTTGGGTCAAAAATTCCTGCACAACTACTGCCCGGTTAGCTGGTGCATTATCATCAAGAAGGAAAAAACTGCCAGGTGTTGAGTACTCGGAGAATCGTTTTCAATAGGCGTTTCAAAATACTTAAATAAACTGTGGCAGTGACAGTCTGTCTCTCTGGAATAAATTCTTTGTGAGTAACTCCTTTGCAGTCGTAGAAGCACACCATCATTGTTTTCACTTTCGACTTTTGAAGACGAACTTTTTTGCATTTTGGTGATGATGATGACATCCACTGACTACTTTGGCGTTTAGTTGTGGAATCATAGTGCAAAAAACCATGTTTAATTCTCTGCAACAATCAAATTTAAGAAATGTTCATTTATGTGATATGTTTTGATGATGTCTTGTGCGTACTCAACATGCTGATGTTTTTGGTCAACAAACAACGAATGTGGTACAAACAGGCAAGCAACTTCTTTTCTTGCCTAAATCTTCCGCTAAATTTTTGCGAATGGTCTCTCGGTTAACAACAAATTCATCTACAATCATCCTGACAGTCAAACAACGATCTTCTTGTATGCGTTCTCTGACTTTTGCATTGAGTTCCTCATTACGAATAGAAATTGGGCATCCATGTCTAGTTTCATTTGTAATAGTTTCCATACCATTTTTGAATAGTGAATACCACCTAAATATCTGTGCACGTGGTAAGCAATTATCCTCATAAACTTGCTGCATCAATTAAACTGTCTCAGTGGCACTTTTGTCCGAGTTTTGAACAGAATTTAATGTTATCGTTTTTGTTCCATGCTGATTACGTGTCAATGCACCTCTAACTACGTCAATAAAATGGCGGCTTGTTTGTAGTCTGCTTATCGGGCGGCGATGAAAAGTTGCCAGACCATAGACGACGGTTGCCTCTTCGGATCCCATGCTTTACTTCATAGATGGCATTTTTCTGTCTCATTACTAAATGTCTGACCTTGTATGTACAAGGCGTTAAATTGATTTTTAGTAATTCCACTGTTGACAACATTTTTGTATAAAGATAACCATTGAAGGAAATTGTTTGATTATGTTGATAATAATATAAACCACCTGCCATTGATAAAGAATCTTATTTTTGTTTTCCTTCTTCATGTGCAATATGTTGATGTAGTATGTTTATTCATCATTCAGCATGTACATATTAAAATATCAAACAACAGATCACAAAACAAGACAAACAAAAACCCGTTGAAATGATTATACCAGTAATAGTAGTAATGTAGTAATTGTAGAAAAATAGTAGTAGTAGAAGTTAGTATTAGTACTAGTAGTTAGTAGCAGTTGCAGTTTGTAGTAGTAGTTAGTAATAGTTGAGGTTAGTAGTAGTAGTTAGTAGTAGTAGTAACTAACACCAGACGTTGAGACCACCAACATTAGAGCCATCCTGCTTTTTATTTGTAGTAGCTAGTAGTAGTAGTAGTATTAGTAGTCGAAGTAGTAGCAGTTGTACTTGTAGTTGTAGTAGTAGCAGTAGTTTGTTCTAGTAGTACCAGTAATACTAGTAGTAGTAGTAGGAGCAATAGTAGTAGTAGTGGTAGTAGTAGTAGTAGTAGTAGTAGTAGTAGTAGTAGTGGTGGTAGTAGTAGAAGCAGTAGTAATAGCAACGGTAGTAGTAGCAGTAGTGGCATTAGTAGTAGTAGTGGCAGTAGTAGTAGTAGTTGTAGTAGTAGCAGTAGTAGTAGCAGTAGTAGTAGTAGTATTGGTAGTAGAAGTTGTAGTAGAAGTAGAAGTAGCAGTAGTGGTTGTAGTAGTAGTAGTGGTAGTAGTTGTAGTAGTAGTAGTATTGGTAGTAGAAGTTGTAGTAGAAGTAGAAGTAGCAGTAGTGGTTGTTGCAGTAGTAGTGGTAGTAGTTGTAGTAGTAATAGAAGCAGAAGTAGCAGTAGTGGTTGTAGTAGTAGTGGTAGTAGTTGTAGTAGTAATAGAAGCAGAAATAGCAGTAGTGGTTGTAGTAGTAGTGGTAATAGTAGTGGTAGTAGAAGTAGCAGTAGTGCTTGTTGTAGTAGTAATAACAGTAGTAGTAGCAGTAGCAGTAGTGATAGTAGTAATAGAAATAGTAGTTATATTAGTAGTAGTAGTAGTAGCAGTAGTAGTAGCAGTAGTAGTAGTAGTAGTAGTAGTAGTAGTAGTAGTAGTAGTAGTAGTAGTAATAGTAATAGTAGTGATAGTTATTGTAGTAGTAATAGAAGAATAAGAAGGATAAAAGCCTCATTATGTGGCAGTATACTCTTTTCCTCCAGCCCTAATAAAAAAATGCTTAAAATAAATTATCACAGATAACTTTGATGTACAAACACTACTGTCACATATCACATACTATCATATCACATGCTGTCTCAGGTCACATACTATCATATCACATGCTGTCTCAGGTCACATACTATCATCACCTTTTCCGTGTTTTGTGACAAAATCTTTCAGAAACGTGTTTTCCTCTGATGTTTCTATCTCCGCAAGTTTGGCTCCAGCAGATAAACAAAACGCCTGAAAGTAAATAACATAATGTAGCTAAATTAGTGACATAAGCTCATATAAATGAATGTAATAATATAACAATTTAAAGGCATAGCTTTTTTTTTTTTTTGAGAAAATGTATTGCTCATTATAAAGATTACAATAGGCGTGTCCTTCTTCAAAGGGCTCGATGGCCATAATCACGAGTTGAGTGGCGAGCCATTTTTAATCACTCGCCCATTTCGCTTTCGATAAGTTTTACTTTCGACTGGGCAGTCAGCAGAAACCATGAACATTTCTTTCTTTCGCATCTCAAAACAAAGCTCATCAATCTTGACTAACAATATTCATTTTCATAAATTAAATTGTCCTGGTAACTAGCAGCCCAACAATAGGACACCCATATATTATAGTAAGATATTATTTAGATTATAATAGTACCTCAGATCTCAGACTTTTTTTTACTGTATTAGCACTGCTTTTTATGACCGTAAATAGCGTAGTAATCCTCTGCATGCCGAAAGTTCTTCCAGCAACTGTCTTTTATTAATAATAATTTCCATAATTTCCTATTTTTAAATTTTTATTTAGAATATTTACACAATTTCTGATTGCTTCCCAGTGTCAGACATTCATTTGCATGTCCCTTGCGGAACTTTGCCTCCCTAACAGCTCTCCTGTAGGTCTCTCGGTTGTGAACAAGATGGCCTACTGCTGATGCATCCATTTGTAGATTATCAACGATGTCTTGCAGCCATCTTTGCCTTGGTCTTCCCCTCTTTCTTGTTCCAATTATGTACCTTTATAAGACGGTCTTATCTAAATTATTATGACGTTAAATGTATCAAAAATATTCAAGTTTTCTCTGCTTAATCCTCTTTACTAGCCAGCCTTCTTCAATATTAAGTTCTTGTAGTATGGATGTACCCCGTGTGGTACCCGGGATATGCAAAGAATAGGACCACTATACCCTACCACGTATGATTGTAAAAGGAGACTAAGGAGGGTTCGGCATTGGGCGACAGAAACAGAAGCAAGGGAAAAAACAAATGCAGGTGGAAGGAGAAATGCTTATCAGGAAACTGAGCCCATAAAGGTTGTGGATGAAAGCCAGCCACTGGAAGTCCCCAGCCCGACTGCAGACCTCCTGGAACCTAAACACAAGATGCAAATAGGCAGCTCTAATGTAAGAACACTTAACAAGACTGGAAAACTAGCACAAACCATCAAGGAAAAGCACAGATACAAACTAGAACTTCAACACAAGACGTGAAAGTGCAGTAAGGACACAAAATGGACAACTGGTCAGTGGAGAAAAAGAAAAAATTGAAAGATGGAAGGAAGAGTTTAATACCCTACTGAACAGGACACAAGCAGCACAAACAATAGACATACCTGAAGCAAAAACGGAACTAAACATCAGTACAGGACCAATAACAATAAGTGAAGTAAAGGAGGCGATAAAGAAGATAAAATCAGACAGGGTACCAGGTGAAGATGAAGTGACTGCTGAGATGTTGAAAGCAGAAGAAACAGAAACACCAAAACAACTTTGCCGGATATTACAACAAATTTGGGATTTAGAAAAAGCTCCAGAGGAGTGGAAAACTGGCCTTATAATAAAACTACCAAAGAAGGGTGACCTCAGAGATTGCGGGAACTGGAGAGGCATTACCCTACTGCCACTCACCAGTAAAGTATTTTGCAGAATAATCATCAACAGAATTGTACCAACACTTGAGGAAAAACTACAAAAAGAGCAGGCAGGATTTAGGAAAGGAAGATCATGCATAGACCACATATTTGTATTTAGACAAATATTAGAACAGGCAAATGAGTGGCATAGCATAACATATGCATTATTCATAGATTTTGAGAAAGCCTTTGACAGTGTCAACAGAGATGCACTGTGGAAAATCCTAAGTTAGCATGGCCTCCCCTATAATATAGTAAATGTAATCAAAGCCCTATATGAGGGTTTTCAGTGCAAAGTGATCTGTGGAGAACATACCTCCAGCAGCTTTAGGGTACAAACAGGAGTAAAGCAGGGATGTGTACTATCACCAACATTATTTATCTTGGTAATAGACTGGTTAATGAAGGAGGCAACATCAGACAAACGCAGAGGATTACAATGGACCCTTGACACAGTGCTGGATGACCTTGACTTTGCGGACGACATTTGTCTATTATCAAGCAGTCACAAAGATATGCAAGATAAAATAAACAAGCTAACTCAGAATCCAAACAACATAGGACTAAAGATCAAAATAGGAAAGACAAAGTTAATGAAGCAAAATGTGAACAACAGAAATGTACTCAGAGTAGATAACAAGTTAGTGGAGGAGGTCAACGAAGTATAGTAGTAGAAAATGGAGACAGCACAGAGGACAACACCAGCAGACTTACTAGAGCAAACTAGGCTTTTGCAGTGCTGCAGACTATATGGATATAAAATAAAAACTAAGCATAAATATGAAAATCAGGATATTTAAGAGTAATGTTCTAAGTGTACTACTCTATGGAAGTGAATGCTGGAAAATCACCAAAACAATAGAAAACAAGTTGAATTCTTTTCCAGACTAAATGTTTACGAAGAATTAGAAAAATATTTTGGCCAAACACCATAAGAAATAACATCTTATTGGCAGAAATGCAGATGGAGCCACTGACAACAATTATTGAGGAAAGACGCTGGCGATGATTGGGACAAGTGCTCCGAATGACTGACAACTCACTACCAAAAATAGCACTAAGATGGACACCACAGGGGAACAGAAGTAAGGGTAGACCAAAAGAGACATGGAGAAGAACAACAGAAAGGATGTTGAACAATAGAGGGCTCACCTGGGCAAGAGCAGAAAAAAGGCGAAGGACAGGCATTTGTGGAAAACCCTTGCGGAAGCCCCATGTCCCCTGGGAGAAAGTATGGATATATTTGTTTTTGTGTGTTTGTGTCCGTATTTGAAGAACACTTCTGTAGCATTTACATTCAAAGGTATTTATGTGTTTCTCAGCTGTTGTGTTAAGTGTCCAGGTCTCACAGGCATATGTTGTGATGGGAAAGATGTATGCCCTTAAAAATCTTATTTTTGTAGTTCTGTCTGTTCCTCTCCACAGCATCTTTAGTTGTTTCACTTTTTGACTAGCGATAGATGTCCTCCTTTTAATTTCCCTCATTGTATCTCCATTATTAGTTAGTAGTGATCCCAGATATTCAAAACCATCCACATCTTCCAACTTTTCATCATTGATACATATATCAACCTTGCCAAAACCCTGACATATGTTAACATATATTTCACTAGTATGCAAAATGTTTTATCCACGCATTTACAATATTTACTACATTTACTACATTTACAACATTAACTACATTTACAACATTAACTTGTGATAAACAGAAAAGCTCACAGCAGCTTCTGACCAAGATGTTTCCCAAGCACTGTGTATGTAACATGAGCCTCTGAAATGACTCCACCCATCAGGACAACAATCGCTTGCACTTAGGACTAAAAATAAATAGCAATTTATTCTCACATTTATCAGAAAATAAATACATTCTGAAATAGAACATTTCAATTATTGCGAAGTTTTAATCAATTTATATTTCAACGTTTAACACTGTCAGACATCTTTGTCTTAGGAAGTCACCGGAAACGAAACCACATGTTTAAAACAAAAACTCATTTCTACAGTTACAGACTAAAACTGTTTTTAAGCCTCGAAGTTTGAGAAGCAAAGAAAAAGAGAAAAAAAATTATTAAAACTTTACCAATCGTAGCTGACAAGCACAGAATCATGGCGTGAAAACTATCCATTTCGTTAATGGAAACAAACTGTCTGCATCTGCTATTATTACAGTGGTCACGCTATGTGTTTTTCTCTAAGGTTGGTGAGGTTTTTTTTCTGGTAAAGTCTGCTCCCACTTTTTAAGTGTTCGTAATTGTTTTCCGGTCTTACAAGAGTAAAACAAGATTGTCCACTCTTTTTGCAAACAGGATATCAACAAACATTTTATCGCATAGATAAAACGTTTCCTCTCTAAGCTGGGATAGTGATCAGTTTGTAAAGTGTTCGAGTGTCTCTTAAAAAGGGGATGAAGAGTCCGTCTGCATATTCGCTTGCTTTTATAATTTATATAAAGTTTCAAGCTAACAGTTTTCAGAAAATGCAAGATGTGTCCGGTAAGTCACGAGACTGATTCCATAAAACTGGATTTGTTCAAGATATACTTACAAATACTTAACATTCCTCGAAATAACATTCATGAGCATCACTGCACCGTTGCCAGTGGTTCTGTCACACGTCGAAGCTCGCCTGGAAGGCTTTAATAGGGATCTGCTTCAAAGCGCTCGTCACGGCAGCTTCCACGTCATTAACAGTCCCAAAACATTGGTCTTTCACGCTTGATTTGAGCCGGGGAAACAAAAGGAAGTCAGCCGAGGCCAAGTCCGGACTGTAGGGAGGTTGGCACAGCTTTGTCACGGTTTGTTTCACCAGAAACACTCTCACTAGCAGCGACGCATGGCTCGGCACATTGTCGGGGTGCAGAACCCAGGTGTTAGCGATCTCCCGGCGGACGCGCGCGACTCTCTTCTTCGGTCATTTAAGCACTTCCACGTAAAACGCTGCTTTGACCATTTGTCCGTGTGGTACGAACTCCTTCTTGGCAACACTTTTAGAGTAAAAAAAAAAGACAATGAGCATCGATTTCATCTTCGATTTGCTCTTTCGAGCCTTCTTTGGTCGAGGAGACTCGGTAGTGTGGCAATCAGGGCTCTGTCTTTTCGTTGATCATCTTGTGCCACCGAAACACTTGTGCTTTAAATAAAACATCTTTCCCGTAGGCTTTGTGTATCACAGCAAGTGTCTCGGTAGCGGATTTTTCAAGTTTAACACAAAACTTTATCGCTGCTCGACACTCCTCTGCATTTTGACCGTTACGCGACTCTTAAACAGCTGTCCACTTCGCAAGCGATCCGCACTCTGTAAAAGCTCAGAGCCAAATGACGAGATATCGACCCTTTACCTAACATTTCCCCACTAACCTTCAGGCCCGGAGAATTGCCTCCCCCCCTCCCCCCCCTCTCTCCCAGCCCTGCTGATTGTCTGAATAAAATAAGTCTCATTTATTACCAGACACACCTTGTATGTTTGAGCGTACAGAAGATTAGTTAGAAAAGTGGGAACCAAAGGAGTGACATAACGAAGAAGTGATATAAATATCACACCGAAGAAGTGACATAACGAAGAAGTGATATAAATATCACACCGAAGAAGTGACATAACGAAGAAGTGATATAAATATCACACCGAAGAAGTGACATAACGAAGAAGTGATATAAATATCACACCGAAGAAGTGACATAACGAAGAAGTGATATAAATATCACACCGAAGAAGTGACATAACGAAGAAGTGATATAAATATCACACCGAAGAAGTGACATAACGAATAACACCTCACAATATAAGAGAGAAGGTAAGGTAAGTAAAGTATAATAAAATAAACTAAAATAAAGTAAAGTAAGCACAATATAAGCCTGAACAATAGAAAATTGCTTTTAAAAATGGGATAGGACAGCTTTGGATGTGGAACTTTATAGTTTTTCTCTGAATGTTGTCTGAAAAGAAAAGCGGTAAAGCAAGTAGCACTGGTCCTAAACAGAATGCAAGTGTCAGAGCAAACCTTGTAGATCTGGTATTTCACAAAGACCTCATTTCTTGTACTGATTCAGTGATACTGCTGGGGGTATTTTAGAACCGATAGAACTGTACCTGTTATTTATTTTACATGTAGTACTTTCAGAAACTTCGACTTTTCTCATTCAGTAATGTGTGGTTTTTTTTTTCTATTGTAAGATTAAAGAGACACTTAGCAAGCATCAGGGGAAAGTAGATGCTTGTGTGATTTTCTTTTCTTACGTCATTCACGGTGAGATTTAATCTCTACAAGATACTTACAGGCTGAACCAAATTCTGGCTGATTCTCTTCCAACCACAGTCTGGCTGAGTCTCTTCCAACCAAACTCCGTCTTATTCTCTTACAACCAAAGTCTGGCTGATAATCTTCCAACCAAAGTCTGGCTGATTCTTTTCCATCTAAAGTTTGTCTGAGTCTCTTCCAACCAAAGTCTGGCTGATTCTCTTCCATACAGAATGATCATCATCACTATCCTACTAGGTCCAAACGATTTAGTAGGTTGCATTTTACTCAATTGGCGAACTACTTTGCGAGCCCTATGTGACGTTTAACGGCACGGGAATGATATAAGATATGATATAAGAAGATTTTACTCATCTTTTTTAATTTCATTTTTATATAATAAACCAATTATCTTAACCTATAAGCTCCAAAGGTTTCGCAAATCACAAGGAGATAGAAGAAAAAGAATGAAAAAAAGAACACATCATATTAATAAGAACACTAAACTTACAGTAGAAAATATAAATTCCACGATAGAGAATTTCTTCAATTCTATTCTTCACAACACTAAGCGTGGCTCTTCCACTGTACAGAACCTGAACTCACAAAGCAGTGTTTCTCAATCTACTGAAATCGGTGATACGCACATCGACATGAGAAAGGTGAGACATGAACTTTTTGGGAAACATCATACTTTTGTACTGAAGAAGATTAAAACTAATGTGCTGTCTAGTCATGCAATCGATCAACATGACGACGATGGAGTAGTCAAGGTTGTACAACTCATCGAACGAGCAAACATAGTTGACTTTCATAGGGTTAAGGTTAAGAACTGGGCACACAGACCCATCTAGCATTATTCTCTTCATCATGCAACTTTCATTCTGTCATAAACATTGAGCATTAGTTGTTTTTTTTAACATAATAAGGTGGATAAAAGCAAACAAATCATGTCTTGTCTATACACCTGCAGCGACAGGCCATCTTGCTCACAACTGAGAGGCCTACAGGAGTGCTGTTTGGGAGGCAAAGTTCTGCAAGGGACATTCAAATGAATGAATGAATGAATGATTGTTCATACACTTAGCTGCTCCGTCTGTGCCGACTTGAACCGAATCTGCTGTGCCAGTTCTCATCCTCACTAGTATCTCATAGGATACAAATAACACAAACTCAGCACATATTTACCAATCCAAGCAGTTTATTCCAGAAGAAAGGTTACTACTAAGAATCTCAGCTCCAGTCAAATATCTTCTAGATTCTCAGCTCCAGTCAAATATCTTCTAGAATCTCAGCTTCAATCAAATATCTTCTAGAATCTCAGCTCCAATCAAATACCTTCTAGAATCTCAGCTCCAATCAAATATCTCCTAGAATCTCGGCTCCAATCAAATATCTTCTAGAATCTCAGCTCCAATCAAATACCTTCTAGAATCTCAGCTCCAATCAAATATCTTCTAGAATCTCAGCTCCAATCACATACCTTCTAGAATCTCAGGATTTTTTTTTACCTATTTTAGGGTTCGTTGCCTGACCTTACTTAGGAGAACTCAGGTGTTCAACCTTTTGGTTCCTACCCCAGCCGTAGTCCAGAGCAGACTCATTTTCCCATTCGCACCACCACAAAAATAACAAATAATAAAGAAAAACGTTGAAATGCAATGTATCGTTGCCAGGGGCAACAGAATGTATTGTGCTTCAGAGCAATTTAATGAGAAACTCTTGATGTAACACAGGAGCCTACTCTCTAGAATTATGTATCATTCCAAAAAGACAGCTCCTAACAGTTCCTAAAGCATCTGCTGAGTGTTCATCTCATGAACATCTTTGCAAACATCCCACCTTTGCAAACATAGTTATCTTCTTCTCATATCAAAACACATAGTTATCTTCTTTTCATATAAACATTCATAGTTATCTTCTTCTCATATCAAAACACATAGTTATCTTCTTTTCATATCAAAACACATAGTTATCTTCTTCTCATATCAAAACACATAGTTATCTTCTTTTCATATCAAAACACATAGTTATCTTCTTCTCATATCATAACACATAGACATATTCTTCGATATCAAACACATAATTATGTTCTTCTCATATAAAAACACATAGCCATCTTTTTCTCATATCAAAACAAATAGTTATCTTCTTCGATATCAAAACAAATAATTATCTTCTTCTCATATAGAAAAAAAACTCTTCCTTCTAAAAAGGGTTATCTTCTCCTTATAACGTAACGTTCTCTTTCTCAAAACACACAGGGGAGGCAACTGCCTTCTACCTTAAGCAAGATATGTCGTGCCAGTGAAGATCGGTTTTATAATTTGTCAATCGGGCGATAAGCATGAGACATTTCTTGTCTATTTCTTTAGTCGTTTTCTAGCTTTCACATGGATAAATGAGGGTAGATATAACATTTGAATTGTTCGCTGATCTCTGGCCAGAACTCACATCTGGTCGCTCTGTCGGCCGTGGGAAAAACGAACCTTCCCCCGTATCGGAAGTTGCTTGATCATACCTGCCTGGGAATTCGTCTCGACCAATCGCGTATTTTTTTTTTCTTGATTTCGACCTGTTCCATACTTTTCTAATTTTGTAAAATAATTGAGACACGACGCTTACCGAGGTGATTATATGTGTGTGCATGCGTGCGTGGTGGCATTTCTATGACAATTTCCTTATGCGACTCTTTTCATAAAGTGAATGAAAATGAAAGTAAGAAGTTTATATCATGAAAAGACAAAAGATAACAATACAAAGGAAAGTTCTCGTGCGGAAATACGTAGCATTTTGTTTAACTTTTCCTCATATTTACTACTAGAATATTTATCAATGTCAAAAGCTTCATACGCTTATTTTGTTTTAGATTTTTAAATAGCAAGAGATGTCATTCTTCTGGAGTTTAACTGATAGAATCAAGAGATGTCATTCTTCTGGAGTTTAACTGATAGAGTCAAGAGATGTCATTCTTCTGGAGTTTAACTGACAGAGTAAAGAGAGAGAAATAAAACAGGGTAATACACTTTTAACATACCAGTTGCTAAGCAAACCAGAATAAGATAACAATGGCGTTGTCAACTTACTCTTCGCATGTAGCTCGGATATGAAACGGATACCGGCACTTCTTACATCCTTCCCGTGTCGTTAAACGTCATACAGGGATGCTCTGTAGTTTGCCAAGTTTTCCTGTTTTAGTTTGGAATGCCCATTAAGCTGACCTCTCTTAACATTGTCCTCTTTAGAGTTTCACGTGGTCGACATGTTTTTCTTCGGTCTGTTCTGTTCCACTTGATAACTTATTTAAAGTGGCACTTCTTCCTACATCTTACATCCTTGGCATGCCGTTGAACGTCACACATGACTCGCATGGTGGTTTGCCAAGATTTCCTGCATCGGCGAGCTTTTCAACTTTATCAAGGCTTGTTATTCAGACTAAACTGGCCTCTCGTAACAATGTCCTCTTTAAAGTTTGAAGCTATCGTCCTCTTTTTCTTCGGTCTTTTGTTTTCCACTTGATAGCTTGTTTTGGGATTCTCTGGTTGTTTCTTCTCAGCACGTGACTGACATATGTCCATCTTATTTTTTCTGATCAGACGTGAGACAGGTTGTTGTTTAGTCATATGTCGTATCTTTGCGTTGTTCTTGGATTCCGTCCATTTTATATCGAGTATTTTCCTTAGTCATTTGTTTTCAAAAGAGTCTAATTTCTTGTCTGTTTCTTTAGTTGTTTTCTAGCTTTCACATGGATCAATGAAGGTAGATATTACATTTGAATTAAATAATCTTAACTAGGTTTTTGTGCTTATAACTTTTGAATTCCATATGTTCTCAAGATTGTTGAAGATCAATGCTGCTTTTGCAATTGTAATTCTAACTTCCTTTCTGGTGTCACCATCCTGGTCTATGTTGCTGCAGAGATATGCAAATTGGATTACTTCAACAGCTTCTATGTATAAGTTTCCTTCATGGTTAATGAGAAGTTTCCTTTTTTTTTGTTGTTGTAATTTTAAGTCCTATTTTGCTAGCCATTGAAGACAGGGTATCTGCTTTTTTCTTGCATTGATTTCACGTTGTCACTGATAAGAGTTATGTTATCTGCAAAATCAAGATCTTCCAGTTGGGTCTCATATACCCAATCAACACCCGTTTTACATGTGAAGTATTTTTTTCATTATAAAGTCTATGGCAATTCCAAAAAAAAAACAAGTGAGATAGTATACATCCTTGTTTCACGCCTGTTTCAATCTGTAACCATTCGCTCATTCCTTCTTCTGTGTTGACTGCACAAACATATCCATTGTAGAGGTCCCTAATGATGTTGACAATCTTAGATGGTATTCCGTATATTCTTAAAATTCTCCACAATGAATCTCTGTGTATGCTATCAAATGCCTTTTTAATGTCCAGGATTAATGGGTTTTTTGCTTTCCGACTTGTTCTTCAAGTATTATTCTCAGAGTAAAGATCTGGTCGAAACAGCTTCTCCCTTTTCGAAATTTTGCCTATTCTTCTCTCACTGCAGCATCCACTATATCTTTAATTCTATTCAGAATACGACTTTGCAAAATACTTTTGACACAACTAATATTAGGCTCCTCTCCAGTTACTGCAGTCGCTAAGGTTGCCTTTTTTTTGTTGTTGTTGCTATTTTAACAATGATTCCTTTTTTTCATTTAGAATGGATCTCTTTTTCTTTTCAAACTTTATTAAACATTCCCTGTAGTTGGCTCATGTTGTCACTGTTAATAGCTATTATCATTTCGTCCGTTATTTCGTCTTCACCTGCAGCTCTGTTGTTAGTCATTAGATTCACTGCTGTTTCAAATTCATGCAATGTAATTTCATCTAGGTTGACATTTAGTTGTGGGATTGGTAAGTCAGTTCCAAGTCTATCAGTTCTTTTAGGTGTGTTCAGTTTAGTATTTCTTGAAAGTATTCGGCATATCGTTGCTTTTTGGTCTTTATTTGATGTTAATAATGTGCCAGTTTTGCTAAGGATTGATCTTTCTTTAGATGCAATAGTACCTGTTAGCCTCTTTTGTACGTATATAGAGTTTTTCTGTCTCCTGTTTTTGATGCCTTCTCTGCTTCTTTCGCCATATTGTTCACGTATTCACTTTGATCCCTTCTAGCTGAACTTTTTACTTTATTGAGTAGTTCTTTGTATTTTGTTTTTTGCCAAATCTTTTCCAAAATCTGTCTTTACATTCAACATGGCTAATTTTGGCTGCTCGTCTTTCAAGTATGTATGTCCATGTGTTATCTGATACTCGCTTTTAGCTTTCCAGCACTTGCTTTTGCTGCTGTGATTAAAGCTGTGCTGTAAAAATGCCATAATTCATCTATATCTGTCTCCTCTATCTCACTGATTGCAGCGAACTGTTTGATAAGTTCCAGATTAAATTCTACTCTTAGTATTTTCATCCTGTAGACTATGACTATTTATCTTTCTGATATTGCTTTTTTTTTATTTTGGCTTTTCAATTTGAGTCTTATTTTCCCTATACACAGATTGTGATCACTGTTGACATCTGCACGTTTATATGCTCTGACATCTATTAGAGATGTTCTGAATTGCTTTTTACTACAAATGATCTATCTGATTTCTGGTTCTGTCACCTGGAGATATCCATGTTACTTTATGTATCTCTTTGTGTCGATATATTGTACCTCCAATGACCATTCCCTCTGTTAGACATATTTCAATTAATCTTTCTCCGTTCTGGTTTACCACATCAATTCCTTCTTTGCCCAATACTTTTTCCTACCTTGGAGTTTAAGTCTCCCATGACAATTAAGATGTCGTGTTTATGGATTTTCTTAATGAGTTGTTGTAGTTGATGATAGAAATTGTCTTTTATTTCGCCACCTCCATCGTTCGTGGGTGCATATCATTGTATAATTGTTATTCATCCGTGCCTTATTTTGTATCGAGCTCTTAATATACGACTGTTCACTGGTTCCCATTCTGTAGTGGACTTAACTATACCCACTCCTTGCTATTTCCCATCGTCTCTGCTTGAATGTATGATTAGCTTATTGTTTTCCGCCGATCTTTTCCCTGCTTCTGGCCGTCGCATTTCACTGATGCCCAGGACGTCTAAGTGATATCTATCCATTTCTTGAGTTACCTGAGCAGTTTTTGATGTTGCGGCCATTGTTCTTACTTTCCAGAATCCGATCTTCGTCACATATTTGGGGCCGATGAATGCGTTCTTTCAGTTGGTGTCTGCGCTCGTCGGAGTTGGTATCCCTGATGCTCCATTGATTGTAAAGTGTCAGGCGCTCAGAGCTGCGCCGACCTGCACAGCGCGGGCGGTTGCTGTTGCGAAGGCCGACCGTTCTTTTGGCGAAAAAGCGCTCTCGAGTTCCGTGCGTGGGGAGACAGGCTTTCGCTCCCTTCCCGGACGGCGAGAGTTAAGGTGTTTCGATGCAGAAGCAAGTGGTTTGTCCGTCGAGCGAAGCATGTAAACGGCTAGCCAGCCAGGTTCGTGATAACGATGTAGTACGGTTTTGTCGACCGATGGTCTCGAAATTGGCCCATCTCTCGCAAAGAGTATCGGGTCTGCAGTATGTAACGTGTGTTTTTGCGGGTGGCCAGGCTTTCTTATCCGCTCGTTAGAGCAGAGAGAGCCGCCCCCGCCGGTTAAAGGAAATGAAACGCCGCCGGGGTCGAAAGGGATCCGCTCTGAGCAGAGCGCTGTCTCCCTTGCCCCGCGTCGGTCTGTCGGCAAATATCCGACAAAGGTTCGGTGAAGAAAGCTATCTGGTTGATCCTGCCAGTAGTCATATGCTTGTCTCAAAGATTAAGCCATGCATCGCTGTTGGCGAAATCTTCAGCTGCCGTGCGTGGAGCGGTGCTCTTCCCGGCCAATGAAGAAATTTGCAAATGAGGTTGCCGCGCAGCATCACTGCGGAAAAGGTGGTTGAAAGAATAAAGCGAAGCAAACAGTCAAATCACGGCACCTCTGGTCTGGAGGTCGGCCACGTCCTGAGTGCAGTCATATCGTGTGAAATGCATGAACCGGTTTGTCCCAGAGGTTAAGTCACTGCTGGCTTGACTTTTCAAATGCCGCGCGTGGAGTGAAGCTCCTCCCGGTTAAGGAAGTAAATGCGGAAATAAAGGTTGCTGTGCGGCGCCGATGGGAAAAGGTGGTGGAAAGTGAAGTTTAACCTGGTATGTCCAGTAGTATCGCTACGAGAGCTATACCACGGCACCTCTGCTCTAGAGGCCGCCTACGTCCGAAATACACCTACACTGGTGAAATATGCCTAAACCGGCACACACCAGGGGTGGAACTCGATGGCTAGACATGTCATGCCACCTCCGCTCTAGAGGTCGGTAACGCCTGATAAACACCCATACTGGTGAATTTTGCCTAAACCGGCTCATACCAGGGGTGAATCTTGAAGGCTATGAATGTCACAGTACCTCTGCCCTAGAGGTCGGTCCCGTCCCAAACATGCCCATACTGGGAAATGCCTAAACCGGCTCAACCCAGGGGTAGAAGTCACTAGTGGCGAGGATTCGTCCTCCTGGACAAAAGCTCCATCCTGGTCACAACTAGGAAGGGTAGCGGCCACGACCGCAAAATGCTGAAGTCGGAGACACTGGACCAGGGAAGTCTAGATAAGCAACCACCTCTCACCCGGCGGGGATGTCTGCGTATCCTAATCACGCTGAGGTTTTCCGGTGAGAAAGTCCAACCCTGGACTGGATGGGCAACCACCTCTCACCCGGCGGTGATACACGGGTATCTCATAACACGTCGAGGTTTTCCGGTGAGAAAGTCCAACTCTGTCCTGGGTGGGCTAACGCCTCTCACCCAGCGGGGATGCACTGATATTCCAAACACGTCGAGGTCTTCCGGTGAGAAAGTCCAACCCTAGACCAAACTGGTGCAATGAAAACCACGGTGTCACGCAATCCCGCTTCCGAGACCCACCAAGAATACAGGCTAAAGCACTGTGATACTCTGAACCCCTTGTGGTCCTTCGTGGAACTCATGTGGTCTATTTTGGACCACACAGGGGACCACCGGACCAAACGAGGACCACATGTGTGAATTCAGTAGGTTCACAGTGCGGTTTTTGGTGGTAGAAGTGAACGAAGAAGAAGAAGAAGAAGAAGATTGTAAAGTGGCACTTACGAGTTATCTCAAGCTGGCGAAGGAGAGGGCGTCTCAGGACACTTTATGTAACGCGAGCAGCTTTTTAGCTGTATCTAGGAGAGTCAGTAATGACAAAAGCTGCTCACCAACATGGTGGCAAAACCCAATACAGCTGATATCTGCCTGCTCCAAAGTGTCAGTATTTTACGCTTTACAGACAACTGTCACGTGCCGAAGGTCAGGGAAAACATGGACCTATCACCGCATCCCCCAATATGCCTTAATGGCATGGGAAAAGGAATATTACCTTCCACTGACAAGTGAGATACTCATGTTCTACATTTTACATGTTTAATCTGGAGTTCTTTCCTCAGTTACAGGCAGGTAATAAGTTCAAAACGTGAGAGGAAAAGAAGCCATGGGTCATTTTCGAGGGCTGTGAGCGGCCTTTAGCAGTATCTAATCAAATATAAGCCCAGCATTAGTAGAATCAGCCATTACAAGAGCTGTTGGGCAAGATGATACTTGGCAACATCAACAGCAGCTGATGTCTGCCTGTTTTGAAGAGCTATACAATGAAATAATGGCTGTTACAAAGTCGTGGACTAGTTGACAGCATAAAACTGCACTCATTCGTGCAATTATATGTTAATATGTAATGAATAAAAAAGCCTCAGATAATGTGATTAAGCATGACAGTTAATTATTTGGAAAATCGTTTCAGGTGCTTACTAAAAAGAAAAAGCAGACATTTTGTCTAGGCTATCTAACTTTAAAAGCTTTAGCTGGTCGTGTACCTGACAGACCAGACGTTATTAACCTCATGAACTTCAGCAGAACAATTGATGTGACTGAAGAACTGGCATAATATCTTCGGAATAGATTTAGGTGTAAAATAATGAGATTTCAGCCATAAATGTTATGTTAATGAAGCAATAACAACTACAGCGCTAATGTCACCAGACACAGCTCGATAAATCAGCCTAAGATATGCACAATACAGCTGATGAGATCATTATATGATAAACATGATAATAAACATGATAACCGACAGGCTCCAGGTCAGTGCTGTAAAGGGAAAACCAAGAAGAGGTTCAAACTGCAGATGTTGCAACTGACACATCTTTGCGGTCAATGCATGGAGACGTGTATTGTTACAGTTCAGTACTTGTTATTTCATTTTTCTACCCGTTCATAAACGTTTTTCTTACGTTGTGCTGTTTCCCCTTCCATATCTAGCCAATAACCTGCAATGATTAAGCAAATGTTATTCCCTCTACCTAATACATTTCACTACAGCGCGTTCCAAAAAATGGTGCAGTTCCATAGCGGAGCGTCTACATTAACCTGCAATTGTCTTTTAACTTGGCAAATGGCGTAGAGTTGCCGTGTTCATTTTCAAAGTGCCCTTCAGCCAATGCGAAGGTTATTGCGCCAGCTTCTCTCTGTTTTGATTAAGGGGTAATTCAAAATTACCTCTGTATGTGTGCTTGTGTGTGAACGTGCATTTCTTCTTGCTCATATCTCTATAATCTGTACATAATGTAGCAGTATTTTACCGTGTGTAGATGCAAGTTGGCATCCCTGATGCTCGGTTGGATTCTCTGCGAGTTTCCATAACGATATCTTTTTTTCCCATCTGGAGTTGCCTCTAGATAGGTCCCAGGATAAGGTTGTTAGCCTTATGCCCAACTCCCGGTACATGATATGTGAAACTCTGAAGAGGATATTATTAAGAGAGGCCAAATTAACAGGCATAAAATCATTTGATGAGGTTGAAAGACTCGCCGAAGACAGGAACAATTGGCGAACTACTTTACGAGCCCTATGTGACGATGCAAGTTAGGTGATTTCTGCTGATCTAAGGGATATAATTAATAATTATAGTATAGTCACGCATGATTTAGTCCCTTGGATCTGAACTCATAACAAAATTTCCCCTTGAAAACTCCATATAATTTTCACATGATTATGGTAGTAGTCTGTCTGTTTGTGTAAACAGCAGATTTATTGTAGTCACATTTCATGGAATGTTCAAGTAAGGTAGCTTTAGTTCACAGCAGTTCCTGGGATATTATTTGTTTAGGATAGATTTTTGGGGTGAGTAAAGTTCAAGGGAAGATGTAGCCGGGAAAATTGTTCACAGTTCTGTTCTAGATTTAGGATTGTAGAGTCTTTTTTGTAGTGAGTTTGTAACAGAAGTTTGTAACAGAAGTTTGTAACAGAAGTTTGTAACAGAAGTTTGTAACAGAAGTTTGTAACAGAAGTTTGTAACAGAAGTTTGTAACAGAAGTTTGTAACAGAAGTTTGTAACAGAAGTTTGTAACAGAAGTTTGTAACAGAAGTTTGTAACAGAAGTTTGTAACAGAAGTTTGTAACAGAAGTTTGTAACAGAAGTTTGTAATGTAGTCTATAGTGTAATATTGTCCTGTTTAGGACAGTTAGTCTCTGTTTGTAATTAGGAACATCCTGTGATGCGTTTTCTTTTTGGACTTCGTTAATTTATGAGAAGTTTTCGTGATCTTGTGAGTATGGAGATGTTTGGTTTTTGATGTTGCTAGAGGTTTCTTCACAACGGCGTAATCACGCCGGGAATCATGCTTGTATACTTGTCAAGCCTTGTGACTTCATCTCATTCTCCATCCCTATCAACACTCATCTTCCCATACAAAAAAACTTATGTCTTGAATTTGAACCCACATTCTTGGCTGTTTCTAAAGACTTGAATTGTTGTTAAGTAGTAAGTCTGAGAATTGAAGTCTAATTGTTCTGTGCTCGTCTAGTGGGAACAAGGAGAGAGCCTGGGTCGTTATGTGCTTCTAAGGGCATACTAGAGAAACAAAACTTGAAGATGCATAGATCAATCTAGTAAATTTGATCCTGAGAGTAAACTACATAAAACTGTTCCCCCGCTAGACACTTTCTGTACAACAGTAATACGGCTCCAGTTGAGTAGAAGGATACGCCTGTAATACATGCACCATAAAATGAAGGTTCGGAAATATTCTATGAAGTTCCTTTTGGTGGTGAAATTTCAGTTTATAACACTGCATTACATATGACTGAGAAATAAAGTTATATGAATAGACTGAACTCACTATCTTGTTCTTTGGAAACTGACATATTCTTGATAAACACTTTTTCTCTACATCGTCTTGTCCACGCTTGAAGTTACTTGAAATCAGCTGGCACTTACTACATCAGCATTTAGTCTGGAGCAATTAATCAACAAACAGGAAATGATGAGATTTGCACACATTAAAATGATAAATATTTTAGCATGGTTGGCCTAAAAAATTACGAATCACTTTAGACGTTTGACTTGCTTACTTTACAAATGCTCTCAACATTTTTCTTTTCACTCGTTTTTTAAGTGCTCTGTAATTTTCTAGAAAGAAAAAAAATAAGCATCGTTACTTCCATAAGAAGCATTATGTTTCTGAAAGCAAGACACACATGTTCTGAGAACAAGACACACATGTTATGAGAACAAGACACACATGTTATGAGAGCAAGACACACACGTTATGAGAGCAAGACACACATATTCTGAGAGCAAGGCACATATGTTCTGAGAGCAAGATACACATATTCTGAGAGCAAGACACACATGTTATGAGAGCAAGACACACATGTTATGAGAGCAAGACACACATGTTCTGAGAGCAAGACACACATGTTATGAGAGCAAGACACACATGTTCTGAGAGCAAGACACACATGTTCTGAGAGCAAGACACACATGTTATGAGAACAAGACACACATGTTCTGAGAACAAGACACACATGTTCTGAGAGCAAGACACACATATTCTGAAAGCAAGACACACATGTTCTGAAAGCAAGACACAAATGTTCTGAGAACAAGACACACATGTTCTGACATCGAAATGGTCAGTGCTGGGGCTATCAGTCATTGTGATGAGAGGAGGAAAGAATAACATTTTATTTTCAGTTAGGTACACGTCATCAGTCTGATAAATGCTTTTGAGTCTAACGTTTCTAAACATCATTGTGGCATCTAATGCAGTTTACACAGTTGTTAACAGAAGATCTAACTATAGAAATCCATAGAAAAGGAACAGACTTTGAGCAAACAGGCATCAGGAAGAAAAAAAGAGGATAAAATTCCTATTTCCAAGACACTAAAACATATCTGGCAAACGGTATTAAGTCCATATTTTTCGTGACCTTGGATACGTGAAATAAGATCAATATCATGCCTGGCCGCATTTACGTTAACATATTTCTCTTTTACCCATTTCTAGAGGCTGGGTGGACCCCTGGATCTTTTGGTGTGTACCAGAAAAAATCCCATTCCTGGAACTAGAACCTGTACCATCGGACGAGTAAACCAACCGCCTAACAACACAGCTAATCAGGCCGTCAATGATCAGGAATTCATTCATTAATTCGCATGTCTTTTGCGGAACTTCGCTTCCTTAACAGCTCTCCTGAAGACCTCTTGATTGTAACCAAGATGTCCTGTTGCTGATGCATTCAGTTGCAGATCATCAATGATGTCTTGCAACCATTTTCGCCTTCGGTTTTGCTCTCTTTCTTTTCCCCATTATGTACCTTCCAAGACGGTCTTCTCTAGATTATCACAACGTTTAATGTGTCCAAAATATTTAAGTTGATCTGCTTAATCCTCTTTACTAGCCAGCCTTCTTCAATATTAAGTTCTTGTAGTATGGATATATTTGTTCTTTTTTGTGTCCATGATATTTGAAGAACTCTTCTGTAGCATTTACATTCAAAGGCATTTATATGTTTCTCAGCTGTTTTGTTAAGTGTCCAGGTCTCACAGGTATATGTTGCCATGGGGAAAATGTATGCCCTTAAAATTCTTAGTTTTGTAGTTCTTCTTTAGTTGTTTTACTTTCTGAAGAGCGATAGATGTCCTCCTTTTAATTTCCCTCAATGTATCTCCATTATTAGTTAGTAGTGATCCAAGATATTCAAAACTCTCCATTTCTTCCAATTTTTCCTCATTGATACATATTTCAGCTGCAGTACTTGTTTTGTCAATTGTCATCAGTTCTTTTCCATTCTATTGGCCAAATACCTAAATGCCATATCTTTTTGCGTAGTGCATATAGAGAAGTGTATGGTACAGTTTTACAGAGCGATAGAGGGAGTGAGGAAATTGAAAAGGAAAAAAAATAATGAAAACTATACAATATTTCGGTGTGAGACTTTTTCAAGGTTTACATAAAGAAACAACACAACGTATAATAAAAAATAAAAACATGAAAATGAAGTATTTAGCTGTGTGGCATCCCTCCTTTTACACGATACAATAGAATGCGTCCTGAAGTAAGACTGTGAGACCACAAAGGAAAATAAATTGAACCAATTGGATGTTAGTGGCTGTGAAAGTGGGAGAACCATAGGGGTTGGGGGGGGGGGGGGCCGCAGGAAATAGATCAGGAGGCAATAAATACCTCTAGGCCGCTAGAGAATAAGGTTATGGTTGGGGGGGGGGGGGAGAGAGAAGGGAATGTGGGAAATAACGAAACTGAATGAATAACTGCAGCGAAATGCGCGAGACCAAGATAAGAAATTAGAGTATAAAGAGCAGAAAATAGCTGGAAATCTTAAGAAGTTTAAATGAAGCTAAGTATATTGTTAATTCCAGCTGGGTGGAAACAGCCGGCTTGGAAAATAAGGCGCTGCTCTAGTGACTGCAGTAAAACTGGTTTGAATAAAAAAATTAGATAGAGGTGTATGGTGCAGTTTTGTGGCCAGTCCATCTCCACTTCCTTAACATGATTTGTAGATTCATAGCTTCTTGTCCTGTCCTTTCCCAAATCTGCTCGTTCCTGATCTTGTCCTGTCATTTAATGTTTAAAATCCTCATCAAGCAGTAGTTCATGAATGTTTGTATCCTCAGTTGTATTGTCTTGGTCATAACTCATGTCTCCGAACCATAAAGCAAGACAATCTTTACTTTTGTATTGAAAAGGCTACGTTTGGTTCTTGTTTTGATTGTTCTTAGATGACCATATTTTGTTAAGTTGGATAAATGTTGTCCTAACCCTGGTTATTCTAGCTTTAACATCCTTGTCCGTTCCCCCGTATTTATCCACTATGCCGACTAAATATTGAAATACTCTGCTTCCTCATTTGCCACTCCCTCAAGTAGCATGAGGTTATTGCTTGAACTATTCATTTTCATTATCTTTGGTTTTTTTTCTGTTAAAATATAATTCCAGATTAGCTGAATTCTTGCTTAAGAATTGAAGTTTCTCTTGCATTTGTGTGTGGCTGTGTGCCAGAAGTGCTACATCATCTGCGAAGTCAAGATCTTCCAATTGGTTCCACAATGTCCATTGTATCCCATCTATTTTCCATTGTGTGGTAGTTTTCGTGATACAATCAATTGCTAGAAGAGATAGGAATGGTGATAGCAAACATCCAAAGGGAAGCAAAGTTCCGCAAGTGACATGCAAATGACTGACTGACTGAGGGGAGAATACTATTTTATTTCTATCCAATTCAATTACCTATCCCATTCTATTACAGAGGAACAGACAGATACAATACTATGACAAAACCTTCTTCAAAGAACACAATTAAAATGAAACTACAGACAAATAAAATCACGAAAAACAGATATAGATTGATACATGTCGCCAAAGCATTTCTTTCAAGAGGACACCAAAGAAAACATTATTTGTCTCAGTGCACTCAGTTCTTGTTCTTCGGATGAATGATCTCAGAAATCTCTAGAACATCGCCTTATTTTCCAGACAGATTATCTTCACTTTGCTGACATTAACAACAAATTTAGATTTCTTTCATCTATTTATATATTTGCTACTTCTTTCTCTCTGCTGTAGATGCCCAGCTTACCTATCTTAGCCCCAGTCACTTCGTGTATTTTCTAATTCTCGCCACGGGCCATTATAGGTTTATTTTCCATCTCTTTCTATGTTATTTTCTCTAACCGAGTCAGAGTCTTGATAATTTCAATGTCTAGGTATACTAAGATTGCAATTCTGTCCTTTCGGTGATCTCTTATCACTCTGAGCTTTCCATACTTTCCCCGTAATGTTTTGTGTTTTGCCAATTTTATTATTTCCCCTCTCTGGGCATTTTATACTTGAGCCATGTTTATCTGATGTGAGCAAGCTAGGACCATCTGAGCTAACCGCCATGTTGTTTACCAACTGGTATTGTTCTTCAGTGTCCCTTTATCTTATTTCTCAGCCAGTCACCTGCTCTCAATTTGTTCTTACCTTCATCTATCTAGCCGCATTTTGTGCTCATTGTAGTTATAAAGAAGGAAACCGAAAATCTAAGTGCCTTAGTTTTGATTATTTTTTCCTTGTTTTTACCTATTGTGGTGTTTTTATATATGACTCTTGAAAAAAAAGGATATAAAAAGCTATAAACTTGACATAAGACCCTAACTCACGCTTACACTACAATCTTTTAAGTGCGTTTTCTATTTAATCAGTTATACAATTCTTGAATAAATTCGAAAGTTTGAGTAATAAACCTTTGAGAAAAAGTCAGCAAATGATTTAAATGATATTTCTCACAAAGCTTAAGTCTTATACCAAATAACCTTAGCTTATTTACAGTCTTATTTCCCAGTGTGTCTTAATTTCATGTAAAATTTTCCAGTCACTTTACTGGCGTCAATGTTAAATTTATGAAGAGACTTAATTGATCACAATTGTCAGCTGACTTCACTCATTTATACGTTTTCTATTTTTTTCAGTAATAAAAGATCGAGTGTGATTCCAAGGTTTTTCTAATAAATCTTTCACAAAGGACAAGAAAAGGTTTTTATGACATTTTTCACCAGCCTTAAGTCTTATACCGAAAACTTTTAGTGTATTTACAGACTTGATTACCCACGCGTATTATGTTTTAATTGCACGTACAAGTTCCCAGTCATTGTAGTGGCCTCAATGTTAAATTTATGACCAAACTTCCTTGTACTGTACAGTTATTGATAATCTTAATAATCTTAATTTCAATACAACAGCAATGAAGACCATGAATAATCTGATGAAAGCAAGACGAGGATTATACACTAAAGGTTTACGGTATAAGAGTTAAAGCTGGTGAAAACTCTCAGAATAATACTTGAAGAACATATTGACAAGCAGAAACTATTAATACTGAACTTCATAGATTTTAAAAAGGCATTTGATAGCATACACAGAGATTCATTATGGAGAATTTTATGTCTATATGGAATACCATCTAAAATTGTCAACATCATTAAGGACTTATACAATGGATATGTTTATGCAGTCAAGACAGAAGAAGGGATGAGTTAATGGTTCCAGATTGAAACAGTGTGAAACAAGGATGTATACTGTCTCCTTTATTTTTTGGGATTACAATAGACTTCATAATGAAAAAATGCTGCACAGGTAACACAGGTATTGACAGGGTACATGGGACCCAACTAGAAGATCTTGATTTTGCTGATGACATAACTCTTATCAGTAATAATATGAATTCCATGCAAGAAAAAACAGACAACCTGTCTTCACTGGCTAGCAAAATAGGACTTGAAATTAACAAGGACAAAACAAAAATAATGAAAATTCCTCTCAATCAAAATGGAAAAATACACATATAAGGAACAGATATTGAAGAAGTCAATCAATTTGCATACCTTGGCAGCTACATAGACCAGGATGGTGACACTAGAAAGGAAGTTAGGATCAGAATTGCAAAAGCAGCATCAATCTTCAAGAATTTTGAGAACATATGGAATTCAAAAGTTATAGGCACAAAAACCAAGTTAAGACTATTCCTTTCAAATGTAATATCCACCCTCATTTATGCATGCGAAAGCTGGAAAACAACTAAAGAATTAGAAAAGAAATTAGACTCTTTTGAAAATAAATGCATAAGGAAAATACTCGGCATCAAGTGGAACGAATTCAAGAACAATGCAGAGATAAGACAGATGAGTGAACAACAACCATTCTCATGGGTTATCAGGAAAAGGAGATGGGCATACGTTGGTCACTTGATGAGAAGAAATGATCAGAGAATCCCAAAACAATCTATCAAGTGGAACACAACAGGCCGAAGAAAAAGGGGCAGACTGCGTGAAACTCTGAAGAGGACATTATTAAGAGAGGCCAAATTAACAGGCATAAAATCCTTTGATGAGGTTGAAAGACTCGCCGAAGACAGGAAAAATTGGCGAACTACTTTGCGAGCCTTATGTGACGTTTAACGGCACGGGAAGGATATAAGATATAAGATAATATATATATATATATATATATATATATATATATATATATATATATATATTCTTCTTCTTCAGCTGTCGGAGCCATTAAGGCTCATTGCTGCAGATACATTTCTCCACCGTTCCTTTTTATTCCCATTCTTCTCTGTCCAGCTGGTGACACTATCTTTGTCCACCCTTTGGTCTTGTATATACATATGTGTGTGTGTGTCTGTGTGTGACTCTCTGTGTGTGTGCATACTGCATAATCAATAGCTTGTTTCAGGAAAAAGAAATGATAGTCTGAAGCTTGTATTTTTTTAATTGCTATTTTATCATACTTTAAGGGTTAAAAGAAAGAAAATGAGAATCTCTTACTTGATCTCGGGAGCGAAGATTACTAACTCAGATTGCTTTCATAAATGAAATGTTTTTTTCTTTTAAACCAACAACAAAAATAAAAGAGCCGTACAATGATGTATAAAATGTTTGTAGATTTTATTTCTTGTCCTAGAAGAATGATTGTTTGTTCTTCTAAAAAAAAAGACAAAAGAGAGTGGTTTTTTTTCCTTATTGATAATAGCACTTGTAACATCGCTTGAAATAAAGATATCGTAGTTATGATTGAAAGTTGTTTTCATCACACATCAACAAAGTATAAATGGATAATAAACAAGCAGATGGCACGAACATAAGATCTTAATGGTGTTTTGATATGCTTTGATAAAACCACGTATTACATGATTTGAAATAAAGAAAGCGTCGTTATCATTATTGATTGTTATCGTCATATATTAACAAGAAATGTAACTGGATAATAAACAAACAGGTCAAACACACACTAGATCCTCGAATTATTTGTTTATATTTCTTTTATTTACATATTTCCAACTTTGTTCTGAATGTTTCCAATAAACTAATATATTTTATCAATTGAAGTCGAATGACGTATTTATCACCACATATCAAAATGTGTTTTAGCACGGGGTGTGATAAAATACATGTAAGATTATATGATTTACAAAATTAGAGCAAGACAAAGATCACTGAAGTGTACTCTATATTTAGTCACAGACTACTTCTATCGGCAACTAGAAAACTAGCAATGCACTACTTAACTATGTCTAATTCTATGTGAAAAGCTTCCCATGAGAACAATTATTTAAAATAGTTCTTATCATTTTTACAGATAAGTGACTGTGTTTCGTATTCAATTGACTTGTAAATTTACTAGAGGTCATACATTCGTTGCTTTATTTTCTCTACAGACGACACATTCTGGTAGAGAATGATTTTCAAGTCCATTGAAGATAAGTCCAAAGATTAGATAACAGTCGTGGTACTTGCGGACTATTCCACTACATTGCACGACTCTCTATACTGCTATCACGAAATTTACATTTGAAATCGGTTTTTTCTCACTTTTCTTACAGGTACATTCTGTCACTAGCTCATATTCAATATTTCTTATCCTTAATAAACTTAAATTACTTGCATTACACAAGACTAAAAAAAAACCGAGTGCTTAAACCGAATCTCCCGCAGTGTTGTCAACTCACACATTAGTGCAACACAAGGACACATTACAAATGATAGTGTCGTGAGAAAAACAAGTTTGACAACCACTGGTTGATAGACTGTATTTACAGACATAATGAATTTGATTAAGACGAAATTGTGCAAAAGATGAATCACGGAATACATAAAAACTTGGCCAGTGAAATGATCCCTGCTGTTACAAGGCTTTCGGAAGCATTCATAATAACTGGTACATTTAACTGACAGTCATGTAAACTAACATCGCTGGCACACTTGAATGTTAGCTATACATAACAGTTTAGTCACTATTAAGGGTTGCAAAAGAGCAAAAGACCAGAAGTGGGTTTATACCAATAGAAAACGAAACATGAGGGTGTGTATATATCCGAGAGTCGTGAGCAAATTTTAAAAAAAACAGAATTTATAGACAGAGAAAACATAAATTTATCACCTTAATCTCATCCTTTTCTTCATTTTTCAACATAATCTCCATTTCTCTGCACACATTTTCCCAATCGTTCTGCAAGTTTGAAAATACCCTCCCGGGAGAATTCCTTTCCAGCTGACCGAAGGCACAGACACAATGCTTTCTGCACGTTCTCTCCTGTGTCGTAGTGATGGCCTCGCATTTGTTCTTTCACTCGTTTGAGTGATGGTTTTTCTCACAGCTTTGTGAACTTCAGTCACCAAACGTAGAACTCAGCGAGCACAAACTTTTCAATCATTTCCGGTACTGCATTGTGTCCTATTCCAAGATTTTCAGCCATTTCAGATATTGTGACACGTCTGTCTTCTTTAATGATGTCGTCAACCCTTTCAACATTGCGTTCAGTGTAGGCATTTCTAGGACGACCTTTGTGAGGCATATCTTGGATGCTCGTGTTTCCATCTTTGAAATGTTTCACCCACCTCCTAACACTGCTAGCACCCATACACATATCTCCTTAATCAAGTTGAAGTCTTTGGTGGATTTCAGCAGCGGGGATTTCCTCTTTAATGGGGAACTCAATAACATGTGCTCCGAATGACTGACAACTCACTACCAAAAATAGCACTAAGATGGACACCACAGGGGAACAGAAGTAAGGGTAGACCAAAAGAGACATGGAGAAGAACAACAGAAAAGATGTGGAGCAATAGAGGGCTCACCTGGGCAAGAGCAGAAACAAAGGCAAAGGACAGGCATTTGTGGAGGACCCTTGCGGAAGCCCCATGTGCCCTTGGCACTTAAGGTTCAGAGAGATGTATGAGAGTATCACGCTGGAACGCCTGGAGCAATTTCAGCCAAACTTGGCACACATATGACTCTCAATCTCGACTGTGCACCATCGGCTTAAGACCCCTCCTATCATCCCTAGGGATCGGGATGGGATCGAAAATGTCCGATACTAACGATAGCCCTGGGAAGAAATGGATGTAACTCCCGTTATTTATGCGCACTGCCTCCTCGAGTTATGGGCCGTGCCGCCCACAAATCGATGACGTTATATCTGCAGAGGTGACAACATAAGTTTCTGACTGTTTGCTGTGGTAATGGAAACATCAAGCATCTCAGTGTTGTCCAACGACAGAATGCATTTTTCTTATTTTTTTTTTCAAATTAGCCTTTCAAATTAGGAAGAGAGAAAGGGAGGTAGAGGGAGAGAGTTAGGGAGAGAGAAAGAGGGAGAGAGGAACAGAAAGAGCTAGATTTGAGACCGCCATGATTCTGACACAGACAACTCTATGTTACTTGCTGAAGGGTGGGTTCACCAAAGAATTTATTTATTCTTGCTCCCGGAGATGAAACCGAAAATTCTGTTTATAATCAGGTTTTGAGTTAAGTTAATATTATAGTGAATTTGTAAAAGACTTTACTTTATACTTTGTGTACTGCACTTATAATTAAATACCTAAGAGAGAGAGAAGGAGAGAGGAGAGGGAGAGAGAGATAGGTTTGAGATAGCCATATTTCTCCCACGGACAACTAATTTTACTTGGAGAAGAGACGTTATGACAGCGCTCAGAGACAAGGGATACACATGGAAGGAAGCATAGAATAATTCTAAGAACAGGGATGACTGGAGAGACTTTATCCCTGCCCTATGCTCTCTGGGTAGTGAAAGGCGATGATGATGATGATGATGATGATAATCGTGATGATGATGAGATGGTGATGATGATGATAACGATGATAAGTCCAAATAATTCTGATGGCCTCTTAGTCATGCCACATTGTTATGGAGGGTGAGAGAGGGGTATGATCGGGATGGAGGTGACATATAAATGTAATAGAAAACTGCCGTTATTAGTGTCCAGTTCATAGGTTTCTGGGTAGATGAGAGGAATAGTGACACTCCAGATGCTGTTATTAGTGTCTAGTTCATAGGTTTCTGGGTCGATGAGAGGAATAGTAACACTCCAGATGGCGTCTAAGTCCAAGCTCAGTCCCCATCTGCATGATGGGGCTAGAGGTGGGGGTAGGAAACAGAATGTCCAAATTGAGCGAATTAGTGTCGAATCTATAGTCTCCGGGTCGCTAAGCTGGTTGGTGACAGTCCAGATAGCAATTAAGTCTAAGTTTAGTACAATAGAACGAATAGAAGTCTGCAGAACAGTCTAGACTCTGTAGAACCAACTAGAAGTTTGTGGAAATGAATATATTTTAGTGAATAATTTCCTGATCAACGCCGTGTAATCACCTAATGTATATATATATATATATATATATATATATATATATATATACACATACATATACTCCTCACAACAATGAAGTAATAAATGTATAAATGTGTTAACATCCGTTTAATAGCATTTCATACAAAAATAAAATTTTTCAAAAAGTGATTTTTCAACAATAAATTTTCCAAAAATTAAATAATAGCCGATCGCCATTTGTCCCGTAATAACGCATATCGAAATGAGTGTATGTATTAAAAAAAATCATTGGCAGTCTAACTAAAGTACACATTCTCTTCAGGTTATTTTGTGGTACTGCCATGCACTGAGCTCTTAACGTGCAACAAGTGACTGGAGCTGTCAGGAATGTTATGATTCGCTCTTCTTAACGGTTTGTTCAATGATTTAAGATCAGTAGAACAAGCAGATCAAGGAAGTCGAATGATGTTACTGGCATCAAACTCTCTACCTGAAACGATTGCATTATGGGAAGGTGCCTTGTCGTGCATAAAAATAAATTGAGAACCAAGTTGTCTTATGTGGCTGATGATGAGCGGTTTATATGACCTCGTCCAAACATATCTTGGCATACACAACATCCATCCTAAGGACGCGCAAGTTAGTACGTCCACCTGTCCAGATTATGAGCCAGCCCATTAAACTGCCCTTTTGTATCTGTCATGTCTTGCAACAGCACAGTCAGCAAACCTCTCTCTAGCTTGTCTCTAGATAGATCCACGATCATAGCTGAAGTCTAAACTAAATCTGAACTTGTAAATTAATAGAACATGGATTCAATGATTTTCAAAATATATAAACTAGGAAACTTATAGAAATAGCTTTATTATTTAACGAGTACACAGTTATACCTTAATTATGGCTTAAAAACAATTACATTTTATAACATTGAATTTGAAAAAAATAATGTTAAAAATACTTCAAACGTTTGTTGTTTTAACTTTTCATGAAGAGTTTACATATACATTTCCCAGCTCTAAATCTTTAATTTTCATTACTGTGTACATTATTGACATTATTTTGTTAAGGCTTCATTAATAGGTATTATATTTTCTCAGAAAATTAGCATTCACTCTGTACATTCCAAAGCAGAGATTAGCAACTCTTTCATCAGAAGTTTTTTTTTAATATTTTTTAAAAATTGCATTTTTCTAACTTTGTTTATATTCTCTAATAAACTAATATATTCTATAAATTGAAAATCGAATGATGTATTTATCACCACAGATCATATTGTGTGATAAAATATGGGTAGGATTGTAGGATTTACAAAATCAAAGTAAGATAAAGATCCTAAGATTGTAAATTCTGTACACTAAACTCAGTATAACAATTATTTTATGGAGTACTGAAATTTCGGACTCTGTTGTCAGATGGTTTTGATGAGATAAAATTAGTATATTAATTAATTTTCTTGTTTTTCTAAACAATTTTATTTATAAAAATGTTTCAGTATCACTTTTCATGCAAAAAAATGGAAGTTTTAAATGATTTTGCAACTAAAATATCTCGTGAAAATCGTAAACAAAGTAAGCCACAGCCGCCATTCTGGGTTTGTTTACGGTCTGTACAGAGTACCAGTGTCTACTTCATATATCGCAACTGTGTAATCATATTCAGAATATGAGGATGACATTGATCTTGATTCAAGTAAGGAAGAGCAGTGGACACATAATGAGCCATAAGATGCCAGCCACTGCTTCGATGAAGACAATATTAGACCGGCAGTTATATCTCTTCCTGTACCACAAGAAGAAATGCGGACGTTCAGTTGGTGCCAGAGTAAGAGCGCAGGTCTTGATATGTTAGGGGGTATAGTTGTAAAATGGAATGGAAAACAGTATTTACATGTACTTCCGTGTACTTATTATGTTTCAAAGTATAACTAAATGTATGAAGATTTTTAGGAAAAAAGAAGTAATGTGATGTTCTTAGACAATGATTGTGTCAAGCTCACCGTAGGCTAAGTCTAGATCTACACTACTTACCATCTGAGATGTCTAGATCTACCTGTCGATATCGTATTGTTATTCCATGTTGCATTCTCGCTAAATTAATGTCTTAAATAACCTCCTAACTACTTCTCCATTCATCTAATATGTCTAGATCTACTTGGGATACATTCAAGAGCAGTGAGGTGGTCACAGGTCATGTCCATACCCCTATATACATCATTAAAAATTGAAAATTGTCTATGTTTCTCTTTACCTGAAAAGCGGACGAAATATGTACAATCTAAATGTTACACCGATTCTTTTATTGAAACAAACCATGATCGAAATACCGACCATTGGCACACATCGGGGAAACATCAGAATCGAAAATTCGACCAAAAGTACGGGAAGAGATATCACATGTGCCGAGGTATGTTTACGTCTGAGTCAGTCAGAAGTTTGGGACCTTATTATATAATAACTAAAGTGACAATATTTTTCGCCAAACAAAGCGGGACCCCCCCCCCCCTCCCAAACCGAAAAACAAAGTTTCTTCTTGAACCTTTACTGCCTATATAGGTATTAATAACTAATAACTGGGCTGTTTTAAGAATGAACTAAGCTGTTATTTACAATAACAAAATTAAGGTTGAGGATGAATAATATAGTAACTCTGAGCAATCTATTATTCACAGTGAAGGTAGGATCTATCTTTGTTATAAGGTGAGAAATCTGAATGAGCTTCAGCGATGTCTTTCAGCAGTGTCAAGTTATTGTTGAATTGTACCCACATTTCTGGTAGTGTTTGTGTGATCTTTTCTCTGAGATGTTACTTATTTTATAATTCATTTCTGTATTCAAATGTGATTTATTGTGAATATTTTATTTGATTTCAGAACTTTCATTTATGACAAGAATGATGGGAAGCTTGGTTCACTACTAACAAATAATGGAGATACAATGAGGGAAATTAAAAGGAGAGCTTCTATCGCTCTTCAGAAAGTAAAACAAATAAAGAATATGCGGATAGTAACAGACAGAACTACAAAAATAAGAATTTTAAGGGCAAGCCCCTTTCCCATCCCAACATATGCCTGTGAGACCTGGACACTTAACAAAACAGCTGAGAAGCACATAAATGCCTTTGAATGTAAATGCTACAGAAGAGTTCTTCAAATATCATGGACACAAAAAAGAACAAATATATACATAGTACAAGAACGTAATATTGAAGAAGGCTGGCTAGTAAAGAGGATTAAACATAAAAAATATAAATATTTTCGACACATTAAACATCATGATAATCTAGAGAAGACTGTCTTGGAATGGTACATAATGGGAAAAAAATAAAGAAAGGAAGACCATGGCGAAGATGACTGCAAGACATCGTTGATGATCTGCAAATGGATGCATCAGCAGGAGGGCACCTTGCTTACAACTGATAGGCGTACAGGAGAGCTGTTAGGGAGGCAATGTTCCACAAGGGACATGCAAATGAATGAATGAATACATGATGGGAAGCCACGCCCCCAATTCAATCCATGTCATCAGACCAGTAAAAGAAGTAACAAATGTTAACTGTCAAACACATGACATTTGCTTATGTTTTCTGACAGGAAGAATTCTGCCATAGTAGAAATGAGGTGGATCAAAAAAATAATAAAGTTCAGAGGAGGGCTAACAAGACTGTAACACTGACGTCCACAAGTCACAATACTGATGTCCACAAGTCACAACACTGATGTCCACAAGTCACAACACTGATCTCCACAAGTCACAAAACTGATGTCCACAAGTCACAACATTGATGTCCTCAAGTCACAAAACTGATGTCCACAAATCACAACATTGATGTCCACAAGTCACAACATTGATTCCACAAGTCACAACACTGATGTCCACAAGTCACAACATTGATGTCCACAAGACACAAACGTTGATGTCCACAAATCACAACATTGATGTCCACAAGTCACAACATTGATTCCACAAGTCACAACACTGATGTCCACAAATCACAACACTGATGTCCACAAGTCACAACACTGATGTCCACAAGTCACAACACTATTGTCCACAGTCTAGTTACGAGAAATGCTAATGAAAATGGGGAGTTTAGGGAGATATTTGTTAGACAACCAAAACTTGTCAGGGATTGTAATCAGTTTATGCATGGGGTTGACAAAAGTAACCAGGTGATAAATAGGTATAATGCTGTAGAAAGACATATAAATGTCGGAAATATCTTTTTTTTCCCAGATACTACAAGGGAAAGGCATATATTGTATTCTGGAGTAGGTGGAACAAAAATCCAGATGTAACAGTATTGCTAAGGCCACTTAAACATACACAGTTAGATTTTACTCAAGAACTTATTGAGGAGATTGGAAATAGGTAAAAGGGATGGTGACTGCAGTAAAACTGGTTTGAATAAAAAAATTAGATAGAGGTGTATGGTGCAATTTTGTGGCCAGTCCATCTCCACTTCCTTAACATGATTTGTAGATTCATAGCTTCTTGTCCTGTCCTTTCCCAAATCTGCTCATTCCTGATCTTGTCCTGTCATTTAATGTTTAAAATCCTCATCAAGCAGTAGTTCATGAATGTTTGTATCCTCAGTTGTATTGTCTTGGTCATAACTCATGTCTCCGAACCATAAAGCAAGATAATCTTTACTTTTGTATTGAAAAGGCTACGTTTGGTTCTTCTTTTGATTGTTCTTAGATGACCATATTTTGTTAAGTTGGATAAATGTTGTCCTAACCCTGGTTATTCTAGCTTTAACATCCTTGTCCGTTCCCCCGTATTTATCCACTATGCCGACTAAATATTGAAATACTCTGCTTCCTCATTTGCCACTCCCTCAAGTAGCATGAGGTTATTGCTTGAACTATTCATTTTCATTATCTTTGGGTTTTTTTCTGTTAAAATATAATTCCAGATTAGCTGAATTCTTGCTTAAGAATTGAAGTTTCTCTTGCATTTGTGTGTGGCTGTGTGCCAGAAGTGCTACATCATCTGCGAAGTCAAGATCTTCCAATTGGTTCAACAATGTCCATTGTATCCCATCTATTTTCCATTGTGTGGTAGTTTTCGTGATACAATCAATTGCTAGAAGAGATAGGAATGGTGATAGCAAACATCCAAAGGGAAGCAAAGTTCCGCAAGTGACATGCAAATGACTGACTGACTGAGGGGAGAATACTATTTTATTTCTATCCAATTCAATTACCTATCCCATTCTATTACAGAGGAACAGACAGATACAATACTATGACAAAACCTTCTTCAAAGAACACAATTAAAATGAAACTACAGACAAATAAAATCACGAAAAACAGATATAGATTGATACATGTCGCCAAAGCATTTCTTTCAAGAGGACACCAAAGAAAACATTATTTGTCTCAGTGCACTCAGTTCTTGTTCTTCGGATGAATGATCTCAGAAATCTCTAGAACATCGCCTTATTTTCCAGACAGATTATCTTCACTTTGCTGACATTAACAACAAATTTAGATTTCTTTCATCTATTTATATATTTGCTACTTCTTTCTCTCTGCTGTAGATGCCCAGCTTACCTATCTTAGCCCCATTCACTTCGTGTATTTTCTAATTCTCGCCACGGTCGATTATAGGTTTATTTTCCATCTCTTTCTATGTTATTTTCTCTAACCGAGTCAGAGTTTTGATAATTTCAATGTCTAGGTATACTAAGATTGCAATTCTGTCCTTTCGGTGATCTCTTATCACTCTGAGCTTTCCATACTTTCCCCGTAATGTTTTGTGTTTTGCCAATTTTATTATTTCCCCTCTCTGGGCATTTTATACTTGAGCCATGTTTATCTGATGTGAGCAAGCTAGGACTATCTGAGCTAACCGCCATGTTGTTTACCAACTGGTATTGTTCTTCAGTGTCCCTTTATCTTATTTCTCAGCCAGTCACCTGCTCTCAATTTGTTCTTACCTTCATCTATCTAGCCGCATTTTGTGCTCATTGTAGTTATAAAGAAGGAAACCGAAAATCTAAGTGCCTTAGTTTTGATTATTTTTTCCTTGTTTTTACCTATTGTGGTGTTTTTATATAGGACTAAAAACATAAACATAGCTAATGTACCGTACAACAAGAAAACAATAGAAAAATAAATGACAGCCAAGGGTAAGTAAATTACTGATAGATTTTTTTAAAATTTAACTCCTTTATCGACGGAACTAGATTCTACACAATAATCTATAAATGAGAATACAAAATACTGCTGTGAAAATCACTTCTAGCATTGGAATTTGAATTTGAAATCATCAAAGTGTTTTCTTATATAATCCTAAAGAGAAAAATTAGAGGGATAGCTTGAAATCATGATCTTTTATTTGGAAACTGAGACATTCTTTCCACGTCTTCTTGTCTAGTAGTGGAGTTCACATGTGACATCTGGTTCATCTTCATTTATTCTGTAAATAATCATCATATAGATAACAAAGAGACTCGCACACATTAAAGTGACAGAGAACTATGAAAATACAAAGCACTTTAGATTGTTGCTTGTCTGACATATCTGATCTGATAAATGCCATGGAACACTCCACTTTTAAACGTTCTCATGCCAGCTGGTACAGTGAATACGAGTATTTATTGAATAACTGAGTTTAAAGAGTGGAGAAAATGACGGACTGAGTAGATAAGTTAATAAAATATTCTTACGTCTTACATCCTTCCCATGCTGCTAAACGTCAAGTGGGTCCCATAGGATAGTTTGCCAAGATTTCATGTCTTTGATGAGTTTTTCAATCTTATCAAGGGATGTTATGCCAATTGATCTGGCCTCTCTTAACAATGTCCTCTTAATAGTTTCACGCTGTCTACCTCTTTTATTTTTGCCTGTTGCGTTCCACTTGGTAGCTTGTTTATGGATCCTCAGTTGTTTCTTCTCACCACATGACCGCCATATGTCCATTTTCTTTTTCTGATCACCCATTAGACAGGTTGTTGTTTGTTTATCTGTCTTAAATCTGCGTTGCTCTTGAATTCGTTTCACGTTATACCAAGTATTTTCCTTAGACATTTGTTTCAAAAGAAATATTAAATAATAAAATATTATATACACTAAAATGTCATTGAATTAGGTTACATAATATATAATTGAAATTATTAGTAACAAAAAACAAGGAAAATCAAACAATAGACAGAATTATTCCTTAGAAATAAAAAATGAAATAAACACATTTTGCAACAAATACATTATAATTATACTCATTCATTCATTAATTCATTTGCATGTCCCTTTCAAAACTTTGTCTCCTTAACAGCTATCCTGTAGGCCTCTCGGTTATGAGCAAGATGGCCTGCTGCTGATGCATCCATTTGCAGATCATTAATGATGTCTTGCAAACATCTTTGCTTTGGACTTCCTCTTTCTTTCCCACATTATGTAACCTTCCAAGGTGGTTTTCTCTAAATTATCATGATGTTTAAAGTGTCCAAAATATTTATGTTTTCTCACTTTAATCCTCTCTACTAGCCAGCCTTCTTCAATATTAAGTTCTTGTAGTATGGATATATTTGTTCTTTTTGTGTCCATGATATTTGAAGAACTCTTCTGTAGCATTTACATTCAAAGTCATTTATGTGTTTCTCAGCTGTTTTGTTAAGTGCCCAGGTCTCACAGGCATATGTTGCGATGGGAAAGATGTATGCTCTGAAAAATCTCATTTTTGTGGTTCTGTCTGTTCATCTCCCCAGATTCTTTAGTTATTTTACTTTCTGAAGAGCTATAGATGTCCTCCTTTTAATTTCACTCATTGTTTCTCCATTATTAGTTTGTAGTGATCCAAGATATTGAAAACTTTCAATTTCTTCCAATTTTTCCTCATTAATACATATTTCAGCTGCCTTGTTTGTTTTGTCAGTTGTAATCAATTCAGTTTTCTTCGCATTAAGATAGAGGTTTTGCTCTTCACTGTTCTTACAGACTGACATAATTAGTTTTTCCATTCCTCTTTGTGTTGTGGACAGTAATGTGTCATCAGCATATCTAATCTCTGGTATTTCATAACCTCCAATTGTTATAAAGGTAAAATGTAAAGGTAATCCTGTCATGCCTTAGAGGCACATAGGGATATGGTGTTAGTGCCCATATTTTCCTTGACCAGTCAGCACACTAGAGGGTGATATGGTCAGTATCACGTCTGGTTGCCTTTCCTTCCCAAACTCCAGAAGAAGTCGGGTACCCATTTCTACAACTGGGTGACTGTGGGTGACACTGGCCGGATTCGAACCCCCGACCTTCGCCATGAGAGACCAGTGCACTAACCACTTCCCCACTCAGACACTGTCTACATCTTCTCTAACAGTCCTCATTATATTTTCAGTTAAATAAGTAGGGTGACAATATGCATCCCTGACGGACCTCTTGTTTTATGTCAAACCAAGTTGTTGTTTCATCATTTATTCTCACTGCTGCCTGTTGGTCTAGATACAAGAGTGATGTTGATTGTATCAAATGTGTTGGAAATCCTATTTTTTCCATTATTTCCCAAAGTTTTTGGTGTTGTACATAATCAAATGCCTTTGAGTAGTCAATAAAGGCTATATATAGATTCACATTAAACTCCCTGCATTTCTCTATTATTAATCTTATATTGAATACATGATCTCTTTATCTTTATCCTTGCCTGAAACCAGCTTGGACCATACTGACTTCTTCTATTTTCTTATGAAGTCGACCCATATGAATTTTAACAGAATTTTACTGGCATGACTAATCAAGGCAACAGGTCTGTAGTTTGTTCATAATTTCAAGTTACCTGTTTTTTGGCAGTGGTATTAATACAGTTCTTTTCCATTCTTTTGGCCAAACACCAAACGCTGTATCTTTTTTACATAGTGCATGATAGATTGCTGCACCTTCCTTTCCTCCTGCTTTAATAAGTTCAGCTGTTATCTCATCACATCCTGGTGATTTACCATTTTTCAGATTCTTTATTGCCCATAAAACTTCTTCCATTGTCGGTTCTGGTTCCTTCTCCTCCAATAATAATTCACACTGAAGATTTCTGCTTTCACAGTAGGTTGTTTCATACATTCCTCTGCAATATTTCTTCCTTCTTTCCAGAACTTCCTTTGTCTCTGTCAAGGTATTCCTCATCTCATCACAAATTACATTTAGTTTACATGTGACATTTCTCGTCAATGTCTTCATTTCTTTAAACATTTCACTATCTCTTCCACACTTCTGATGTCCTTCTATTTTTTCACAACAATCTTGTATGTATTGTTTGTTTGTATTTTCTTATATTTCTTCGTTCTTCTTTTGTTAAAGTTTTATATTCCTCTGTGTTTGTCACTTTCAATTGCGTCTTTATTTCTCTACGTTGTTCTATCAGTTCTAATGTGTCTGCTGTAACCCATCTATTCTTTTCTGTTTTCTTTACTGGAACCATGTCTTTAGCTGTTGTTGTTAAGATATCTCTGGCCAGCGTAGCAAGTTCATCTTGTGCCTTCTCCCTCTGTACATCCATCAGGGTTTCGAAACGGTTTTTCACTTCTATACCATATTGTTCTGGTATTTTTATAAGATCAAAGAGGATTGGTCTTGATCCTGTAACTGTCTTTTTTGTCTTTATCTTCATGTCTACTATTAATAACTCATGGTCCGTATCCCAATCAGCACCTGGTAGAGTTTTTGCTGATGTTATACTTGACCTCCACCTTCTGTGCACTAAGACGTAATCTATTTGATTCTTGGTTTTCCCATCAGGTGATGTCCATGTGTAAAGTCTTCTTGGATGTTGTTTAAAAAGTGTGTTAGCAATCATTAGCTCATTTTGCATGGAAAACGCCATTAGATTGTCTCCTGCCTTATTTCTATGTTTTTGCAAAATTTCCCTACAACATGTCTTTCATCGTCTTCTTTCTGTACCAATCTTTGCATTAAAATCTCCAATTATTAATACAATATCATTTTTCCGTACCTGGTCTATCGTCATTTGAAGTTTGTTATAAAAGTCTTCTACTTCCTCTTTGTCTACTGGTGATGTAGGTGCATATATCTGGATGATTGTTACATTTATAGGAGTGCCATTAAGTCTGATTGTGAGGATTTTATCACTTACTGGATTGTAAACCTAGTAATGCTTTTGATGTTGATTTGTCCAAGAAAAAAGCCACTCCATTCTCTCCTCCTGATTCGCTACAAGAGTATATAAAGATATTATCATTCCCGCTCTTGAAGTGTCCTGATTCTTTTCATCGATGTTCACAGATTCCCAAAATGTGTATCCCCGTTCTTTTCATCTCGTCAGTTATTATTTGATACTTTACCTCATACATACTTCTTACATTCCATGTTCCTACTCTTATTTTTCTTTTTAGTTTGATGCAGGGGTTTTCCTTGGTAACACCGTCAGGATTTTGTCCGTCATCACAATTACTAGTACTGACCTCTGTCTCACACTCTTCCCCAGTGTTAAAATTAGATCTATATAATTAGACTGCAATTTATTTTTAATTTGTTTCTTGTCATTTTAAAAAGTATGTAGGAAATATCTCTTTTCTTTAACGAAACAGTTAGCTGTGACTTTTCCTACTACGATGTATTCATACAAAAACATACAGTGACGGAAAATAAGAATAAAGCAAACATAATACCTCACGTTTCTTCTGGTTTTAAAAGATTGTAAAATCCTCCTTACCACCACAATCACAAAGTAGAAAGATTGTGTACATCATCGTCAAGATCAATAGTTAAAATACTTCTACCCCCCCCCCCCCCCATGCTTTTGCACAAAACAAAAACTGTAAGTAATACTTATATTTCAACTAAATATATTTTTTTACATCAAACTGTTAAGATTCCAAGATTTGTTTTTAATTATCATTTTTATCTATCTTTGAACGAAGTAACAAAAGTAGAAATCTCTTACGGTGGAATCATCCATTTCGCAAATGAAGTTTCTGTTCCAACTGCATTGTACGTCATCCCATTGATATTCATATTCCTTAAAAAGCTGCACACAGTGCTGACCTGTTTGATAAGTGTCAGAAAAAAGGGTGAGTATTCACTGTTTCTTAATTCTGTTTCATATGATGGAGGACTAATGTCTAATTCTCCACAAGATGATGATGAAGGCAAGGTTACAACTGCTTGACGATGACAATAATAGATCTGTTTCTAAGAATATTTCATGCAAAGATTATGTAACTGTGTCACAGCAGCCTGGCAAGTCAGGCAGGGTTCACTTTAATCTTCATCAACGTGAAATATACAAAAGTCGATTTCCTTGTTCCATTTTGGGTTGTATTGATACATCCACTTGTTACGTTAAATGAAATCAAGATAGGCTCTTTATCATTGACCGATACTATCTTCAAATATGGGGGCTAAGACTATGTACAGTGTATCAGTGACATACAGCTGACTTGCTTACATCAGAGCTGGCGTACCATAGATGATCAAGATCCGTTTCTTCTTTTGTACCTAGTAACAAGTGTAGCCAAACTAACGAGGTAGAGATCACCATAGTCACTGTGCAGTGGAGTCTGCTAACAGGGAGATTGATGAAAAACAAGAAAGAAGTATCCTGATATATAAATAAGAAATGTAAATGATAATGAATAAAGAGTTGAAATATCTTGTTTACTCAAACTATTTATTATACCTTTTCCATCAACTATACCGTTGTTTGGTTCACGTCTGTACCAATCTGTAAACGGACCTACAGCCTTCATAGTACTGAACCACACAAATTTACTTTCATTAAACACGTCGGTAGCTCCTAGCCAAACACCTCCAGCTGAAATAGATCAAGGGCACATTGTTAATTATAACAAACTGAAAAGCTGTCACGATCATTTCTCACAATCAATTCTTAGTGAACCTAAACTGAAATGGTCCACAAAAGCGGGTTAAATATATGATTTTCAAAGCTTCATGTATGTTTTAAACATTTTGGAAGCTGAAGGTATACAAATATTGAAGCTATTCAGAAAATATTTTGACAACAAAAAACACTAACCTAAACATATTAAATTCTGCAACAAAAAAGCCCCTTGCTGTTACATGCAAATTCAACCTTGGTACCAGTGAAACTAACTATAAGATGATATATTTACCGCATTGATGCTCTACAAAACCCACCATTAGTATCTGACTGCTTCTTAATAGTCTTTCCAGACCAAAATTGCTAAAATTGCTTTACTCACTGCAAGGAAGATGTTTATCAAACAAGAAGAGAAATTAAATAATTTTTTTAAAAATAAAAAGCCAAGTTTTAAAGATAATATTTTCATCTTTTATTTGAAACATCTTTCAAATCGACTTTAAAACTCCAAGACAACATTATATAAATGATATTTTGATGTTAACTGAATCGTGTTATTTTTCATTTAGTTCATTCACAATTAAAAAGTAATAACTATATACTACATTAACAGTAATAATAGTTTAGACTCGTATCTTTATATAATACTTACTTAAATAGTTACATCATTCTTTTCTCTTCCATAATTTCCCCTTTAAAAAATGAAAACTAGTTTACGTTATCTCCATCTTGTAAACTCCTATTTTATATATGTGTAAGTACGTATGTCAATATTCGTGATCTACAGTAGTTATAATGGTGAACACAGGAACAAGTTGAACAAGTAGAGAATAGGTAAACAGAGATCGTAATATGAACCCAAAAAATGTAAGAAAAGTGTACAAATGGAAAGAAAAGTAAGAAAGTAATGGTGTATAATTTCTGATGAAATCATAATAATGAATAGCATATTTCTACGCTTAAGGTGACAGTGTCGAAGTGATTAGCTTATTGTCTCTCATGGCGAAGATTGGTGGTTTGACCACAAGGGCCACATCAGCTGTAGAATTGGATACCTGGTCTTTTTGGAGGTGAAGAAATAAAGACGGTCTGACCTGATGCTGACCACATAATCCACTAAAGAGAATATGGTAAAACCTTTTTAGATAATATCCACAATTGATAATTTTCAGATGTGTGAGAGTCACAAGACGGAACAAATAATAAATATACGTTTTTATCGGTGCTTCCATGGCACAGCAGGACTACTTTAACCACTTAACTTTCAGCGCTATCTAGCAAGTAAATGATAAATTATAGTTTGATGTATTTAGAGAAGACCGTCTAGGAAAGGTACATAATGGGAAAAAGAAAGAGAGGAAGACCAAGGCGAAGATGAGCAAATAGGTTAAGAAACTAACAAATAATGAATGAAATGACTGCAATCCATATTGTGTGACTGAATTTTACAATATTACAAGAAAATAATAATAATAAAAACTTTACCTGACCTTACTACTTTCCACTAGATTACAAGAAATGGGCAAAACTTTGTTGAACAAGTTAAAAATCTTGTTCTCTATATATTTTCAGATAAGACATTAGAAGATCTCTGTCAGGATATAATCCATAGTACAGCGAATATTCAGGTTGAGTCAGGCAGCAGGGAGGCAATGCAGCCCTCCGACGAGACCAGAGACAAGATTAACTTTCCACCAGCAAGTGCAAAAAGCATATGGGAAAACCTAGACGCAGGATTATGCAAAGAACTGGACAAACAGCTAAGAGGAAAAAACCTAGAGCAAAAGCTGGAAGCATTTGGTAACATCATATATGTTCACCGCCACAAAGAGTATGGAACCAAACAGGCAAAAAGAGAAAAAGTGACACCAAGAAAGTCCAGAAGACAGAGGAAAATAGAAGCAATAAGACAGCAGAAGAACCATGCCCGGAAAATGTTCAAGAAGGCACATGAATTAGAAAAAGAAGGACTAAGACAGGTTTGGCAGCATCTAAAATCCCAGCACAATGCCCTTTGCAGAGCTGAAAGACTATGTAAAAGGAAGAGGGAAACCAGATACGCAAGAGAGAAGTTCTACAGAGATCCCTTCGGATTTGCCAAGCAGTTATTTGAACAGCCAAAATCAGGTACGCTGAAAGCAGGTAAGGAGTGCTCGAGAAACATCTGAGCAAGACATACTCTGATAAAAATCAGCATACACCTGTTGAACAGATGAAAGGTCTAGTGTGGCCCTGTGCACCAGGCAGCAAATTCAAATGCAGCCCACCAACCTTACAAGAAGTAGAGAGCGTTGTAAGAAAAGCTAAAGGCAAGTCAGCACCAGGCCCAAATGGCGTTTCTTACATACTATACAAAAGATGCCCTGAAGTACTAAAGAAGCTTCATAAACTCCTACGAACAGCATGGACCAAAGGAGTCATATGTAAAGAATGGAAAAAGGCTAACGGAGTATACATCCCCAAGGAGCAGAATTCCACTGAAATGAACCAGTTCAGGCCGATCTCACTTCTGAATGTGGAAGGAAAGATATTCTTCTCTATGATGGCAAAAAGACTAACAACATACCTCCTAGACAATGGTTACGTTGATACATCCGTGCAGAAGGGAGGAATTCCAGGTTTCCCAGGATGTCTCGAGCATGCGTCAATGGTTTGGGAAGCTATTCAGCAGGCAAAATCTGGAAAGCAAGATCTACAGGTAATATGGCTTGACTTAGCCAATGAGTATTGTTCAGTACCGCACCAGATGATATGGCTAGCACTAGACATGTATCATGTGCCAAAAGAAATCACAAATATGCTGAAAATATACTTCACAGGGTTCCTCATGAGGTTTGGAACATCAGGATATACTATAAGATAGATCAAGCTCCAGGTAGGAATTGCAATGGGTTGTACAATATCTCCCATACTGTTTGTACTAGCCATGCAAGTAATCCTGAGAGCAGCAGAAGGAGCAGCAGAGGGCCCAAGATTCAGAAATAGATATCAAATGCCACCACTATAAGCATTCATGGATGACACAACAGTAATAACAAACAGTGAAGCACAGGCACGAAAGATGTTAGAGCGTTTGGACAGCCTTATCATATGGTGCCGCATGAGCTTCAAGCCAAAGAAGTCAAGAAGCCTGTCACTCATAAAAGGGAAAGTGATAGAAAGATCGTACACAGTGGCAAATCAAATAATCCCGACTGTAGGGGAAGAGCCAGTGAAGAGCCTTGGCAGAGTATATGATGCATCTATGAAGGACTCAAGTGCTGTGAAGCAGGTTATAGAAATGGCGCAGAATGGACTGAACATCATAGACAAAAGCAAGCTACTAGGTAAGTTCAAAATAAGGTACCTCCAGTAAATGCTGATTCCAAAACTGATGTGGCCACTACTCATTTACGAAGTAAGTACCAGCACAGTAGAGACAATTGAAAGAAAGATAAATAAAGCCATAAGAAATTGGTTGGGCGTACCACCAGGATTAACTGATGTAGCGCTGTACTGCAAGAAGAGCAAACTGCAGCTGCCATTCAAATCTGTGGTTGAAGAATACAAGGTAGGAAAAACAAGACTTGCAATGATGCTACAAGAATCTACAGATCCGGTGGTACGAAAAGTGCAGCCAACACTTAAAACTGGACGAAAATGGAAAGTAGGTGAGGAAGTGACCACAGCCAGGGAATAGCTGGAGCTGAAAGAAGTAATAGGGTACACCCAGACCAACAGAAGGGGATTTGGTCATGGCGAAATCAAATGGTGGCCAAAGGCCTCCTGTAAAGAAAGAAGGGATATGCTCATCAGTGAAGTAAGGAATTCAGAGGATGACAAGCGGGTCCAGAAGGCAGTCTAACAATCACAACAAGGTCAGTGGACAACATGGGAGGAAGTCCTGCAGAGATCACTAACATGGAATGACATCTGGAAAATGGCACCCTTGAGGCTCAGCTTCATCATCAGAGCTACTTATGACCTTCTGCCTACAGGCTCTAACCTATACAAATGGGGTGTATCAGAAGATACTAAGTGCCCTCTCTGCAACGAAAGGCAAACATTGGAACATGTGCTGTCAGCATGTAGAGTGTCTTTAGGGCAAGGACGGTACACCTGGCGGCACAACAGAGTGTTGCAGGAACTAGTAGCCATCGTAGACAGGGCAAAAGATAAAGCAAATAACAGCAAAAGAGTAGAGGTCCCACCTAAATACTTCATAGATGCTGGTACGACATCAAATATTGAAATCAGGGACCTGCAAAATCTCTTGGATAAAGTCGCCAAAGAAAGTGAACAGAAAGGCCTTACTTTGAACATCAAAAAGACAGAGACTATGGTTATATCTAAGAAACCGAATCCACCAGCATGCAGTATTAAATTAAACGGAAATATTCTAAAGCAGGTGCAGAAATTCAAATACCTTAGAGCAGTAATAACTTCAGATGGGAAATGCAGAACAGAAATTAGGAACAGAATAGGCCAAGCAAAGACTGCATTTCAGAGAATGAGAAATATATTAGCTCACATATCTTTATCAATGAATGTTAGAAAATGAATCCTAAAATCCTATATTGAACCTATCTTGTTATATGGAAGTGAATCATGGACAATAGGCAAGTCTGCACAAAAATCATTGGAAGCAGCAGAAATGTGGTTTATTAGAAGAATGTTGCGAATCCCCTGGACAGCAAAAATAACTAATGAAGAATATATGAGAAGAGCTGGAGATACAAAAACAAGAGAGAGACAATGTACTTTCATAGGACATGCAATGAGAAGAGGGGGCATTGAAAATATTATAACAACAGGAAAAATAGAAGGAAGAAGATCAAGAGGAAGACCAAGAGAAATGATACTGGACAGTCTGACGGGATGATGTGAGAGGAGATCACCAACTGAACTGAAGGATCGAGTACTCTGGAGAAGCATAATAGCCAACGCCAGTCGGCACGGCACATTATGATGATGATGATGACATTCCCTTACCATCACTGCTAGATGGTACAAATGACTGGGATGTGATAGCGGACGTTCCAGGAAGAAGAGAATACCCGACTGCCATCAAGAACATAGGAATGCGACGGGACATTGTAGTGTACTCCACAGAAAAACAGGAATTAATAATGATCGAGCTTACGGTCCCATACGAAACTAGAATAGAGGAACAG
>CM019698.1:37521052-37542223 GCA_009760885.1 Achatina immaculata
GGTGTTACTAAGGAAAACCCCTGTATCAAACTAAAAAGAAAAATAAGAGCAGGAACATGGAATGTAAGAAATATTTATGAGGGAAGTATCAAATAATAAGTGACAAGATGAAAAGAACGGGGATACACATTTTGGGAATCTGTGAACATCGATGAAAAGAATCAGGACACTCCAAGAGCGAGAATGATAATATCTTTATATACTCTGGTAGAGAATTAGGAGGAAAGAATGGAGTGGCTTTTTTCGTGGACAATTCAACATCAAAAGCATTACTAGGTTACAATCCAGTAAGTGATAAAATCTCCTCACAATCAGACTTAATGGCACTCCTACAAATTTAACAATCATCCAGATATATGCACCTACATCACCAGTAGACGAAGAGGAAGTAGAAGACTTTTAAAACAAACTTCAAATGACGATAGACCAGGTACGGACAAATGATATTGTATTAATAATTGGAGATTTCAATGCAAAGATTGGTACAGAAAGAAGAAGATGAAGGACATGCTGTAGGGAATTTTGGCAAAGGCATAGAAATAAGGCAGGTGACAATCTAATGGCGTTTTGCATGGAAAATGAGCTAATGAATGCTAACACACTTTTTAAACACCATCCAAGAACACTTTACACATGGACATCACCTGATGGGAAAACCAAGAATCAAATAGATTACATCTTATTCCAAAGAAGGTGGAGATCAAGTATAACATCAGCAAAAACTTTACCAGGTGTTAATTGTAACACGGACCATGAGTTACTAATAGTAGAAATGAAGATAAAGATAAAAAAGACAGTTACAGGATCAAGACCACTCCGATTTGATCTTATAAAAATACCAGAACAATATGGTATAGAAGTGAAGAACCGTTTCGAATTTGTGAAGGATGTACAGGAGGAGATGACACAAGATGAATTGTCTACGCAGGCCAGAGATATCTTAATAACAACAGCTAAAGACATGGTTCCAGTAAAGAAAACACAAAAGCATGGATGGATTACAGCAGCATTCTAGAACTGATAAAATAACGTAGAGAAATGAAGACGCAATGGAAAGTAACAAACAACAACAAAGATGAATATAAATCTTTAACAAAAGAAGTACGAAGAAACATAAGAAAGGACAAAAACTATACATACAAGATTGTTGTGAAAGAATATAAGGACATCAGAAGTGTGGAAGAGATAGTGAAATGTTTAAAGAAGAGAAGACACTGACGAGAAATGTCACACCTAAGCTAAGTGTAATTTGTGATGAGATGGGGATTACATTGACAGAGACAGAGGAATTTCTAGAAAGATGGAAGGAATATTGCAGAGGAATGTATGAAACAACTGACTGTGAAAGCAGAAATCAACAGTGTGAATTATTATTGGAGGAGAAAGAACCCGAACCGACAATAGAAGAAGTTTTATGGCCTATAAAGCATCTGAAGAATGGAAAATCACCAGGATGTGATGAGATAACAGCTGAACGTATTAAAGAAGGAAGAAAGGAATGTGCAGCAATCTATCATGCATTATGTAGAAAGATATGGCATTCAAGTATTTGGCTAAAAGAACGGAAAAGAACTGTGTTCATACCACTGTCAAAAAAGGTAACCTGAAATTATGCAAAACTACAGAACTGTTTCCCTGATTAATCATACCAGTAAATTCTGTTAAAATCATAATGGGTAGACTTAATAAGAAAATAGAAGAAGAAGTCTATATGATCCAAGCTGGTTTCAGGCAAGGAAGATGATCAAGAGATCATACATTCAATATAATATTAATAATACAGAAATGCGGGGATTTTAATGTGAACCTACACTTATCCTTTATAAACTACTCAAAGGCATTTGATTAGGTACAACAGCAGAAACGGGGTTTCCATCACATTTGATAGAATTAACTTCACTGTTGTATCTAACCCTACAACTCTGCGCTAAAACAGTTCTAAATCAAGTTCGAATCTTAAAAGACACGAAGAAAATGTTACAAAATCAAAACAGCTAGCACATAATCACGGTGTATTTGCTAATAGTATTTTTGTGTACAGAATATGACTTTGAACATCGAGCAAAGTTCGTTCTCGAGTATTATGAATTAATCTGTCATTGTGAGGCAAATTATTTTTAATAAAGAACCAAGCACAGTTCACAGTCGCTTTTCGGAATTGATAGTCATCTTAAAGAAAAGAATACCATCAAAATGTAACATTACTATCGATGTTACAAATCCGAAACAAGTTGATAGATTCAAGTACTTAGGAGCGATTATAACAAATTATGGGAAATGTCCTATTTTATTTCTGATTCCTAGTCCATACTTACCAGTAGCTTCAGTGTCTTGTTCAGTCCTTACTTTTGTGCTGGAAACTCTCTACCGTAGAGAGCGGAACAACAACACAACTCCTTCAGATCATCAGAGGAGTACCCCCCCTCAGACAAGTGTTTCGGCCCTTTAAACTCCTGACACTCTAAGGGGGGTGGGCCCCTCTGGGTCATGACTCCCAGAGGTCTTGTGAGTTGTTGCTTTTTTTTTTCCCGGTTCCGGGATCGAACCCATGATCTTCCAGTTGCCACTGCACTTTCTGAAGTGCGTCTTTAGCGATTTAGCTATGGAGGACTGGTATTGGTTGTGGTTAAATGAAATTACTTATGTTCCCAATGCTTGTTTCGCATACTCCACAGCCAGCATGAGGCCTTTTCTGCTGTTTCTGAAAAGCTTCTCAATGCCCTTGCTCTTGCTTGTCCCTTTATGCCCAGTTGCTTACATAGGTCATATGCTGATGTTGCTACGAATCCCCTTGCTCCCACTTCTACAGCTATCACTTTTGCCCTGATTCCTGCCCCCTGCCTCAGTTGCTTGACCAGATCATTGTACTTCTCCAATTTGAAGGAATGCTGTTCCTCTATTCTAGTTTAAACCACCTTTTGCGTTTAAACCACCTAGCACAAAGTTAATATCCCGTGGTTTGCATTGTTTCAATGATTGTTGTAAATTTTTTTTTTAATCTCATCATCAGAGCTTTCTAGTGCGTATACTGGGATGATGTTTGTGTCTATTGGGTGGCCCTGTAATTTAACCATTAACACTCTGTCCGATATGCACCAGAAACCTTTTACAGTTCTTGCTGTTTTCCTATCCAATATTATGCCTGTTCCATTTCTACGCTGGTTTCTCCCTGAATATATTATTTTGAAGTTGTTATAATCACTGCTTCCTTTCTTCAATACATCTCATTTCACATAAACCAAGGATGTTAATATATAGAATAAACATAATAACTGTTTTATCAACAACAACTAAAATGACAATTTCTTTTTGCGTCAGTCGTTTCCCTTTATGACTCTAGAACTATTTGCTCTGTTTACATACATGGAAATAGAGATAATATAACCAGGGTGTGGGAACTACATTTAACTCTTTTCTTCTTGAATAATTTTATTTTCATCTTTGTTTGTCTATTAATTTTAATTGGTTGTAAAATTTCCCAGTTTCTAAAGTCAATGTAAATTTATGAAGAAAACTTATGTCCTTGAACACGTCAATTGACCTGAATAAATCTTGATTTTTTGTACTTAATAGATACCAAAATTTATGACTAACAACAAGCTATTGTCCAATAAATCTTTGACAAAGAATAGGAAAAGGTTTAAAAGTCACAGCAGTTGTGACAGGAAGCACCGATTAAAACGTATATTTATTATTTGTTCCGTCTTGTGACTCTCACACATCTGAAAATTATCAATTGTGGCTATTATCTAAAAAAGGTTTTACCATATCCGCTTTAGTGGATAATGTGATCAGCATCAGGTCAGACCGTCTTTATTTCTTCACTTCCAAAAAAGACCAAGTATCCAATTCTACAGCTGATGTGGCCCTTTTGGTCAAACCACCAGTCTTCGCCATGACAGACAATAATCTAACCACTTCGACACTGTCGCCTTAAGAGTAGAAATAGGCTATTCATTATTATGATTTCATTAGAAATTATACACCATTATTTTCTTACTTTTCTTTCCATTTGTACACTTTTCTTACATTTTTTGGGTTCATATCACGATCTCTGTTTACCTATTCTCTACTTGTTCAACTTGTTGCTGTGCTCACCATTATAACTATTGTAACTCATGAATATTGACATACGTACTTACACATATATAATATGAGTTTACAAGATGGAGATAACATAAACTAGTTTTAATTTTTAAAGGCTAAATTTATGGAACAGAAAAGAATGATGTAATTATTTAAGTACGTATTATATAAAGATATGAGTCTTAAACTGGTATTACTGTTAATGTAGCATATAATTATTACTTTTTAATTTGAATGAACTAAATGAAAAATAACACGATTCAACTAACATCAATATCTTATCTTATATCTTATATATCGTATATCCTTCTCTTGCCGTTAAACGTCATATAGGGCTCTTAGAGTAGTTTGCCAATTTTTTTCTGTCTTCGGCGAGTCTTTCAACCTCATCAAGGGATTTTATGTCTGTTAATTTGACCTCTCTTAACAATGTCCTCTTCAGAGTTTCATGCGGTCTTCCTCTTTTTCTTTGGCCTGTTGTGTTCCACTTGATAGCTTGTTTTGGGATTCTCTGATCATTTCTTCTCATCAAGTGACCAACATATGTCCATCTCCTTTTCCTGATCGCATATGAGACTAGTTGTTGTTCAGTCATCTGTCTTATCTCTGCATTGTTCTTGAATTCGTTTCACTTGATGCCGAGTATTTTCCTTATGCATTTGTTTTCAAAAGAGTCTAATTTCTTATCTATGTCTTTAATTGTTTTCCATCTTTTGCATGCATACACGAGAGTGGATATTACATTTGAATTGAATAGTCTTAACTTGGTTTTTGTGCTTATAACTTTTGAATTCCATATGTTCTCAAGATTCTTGAAGATCGATGCTCCTTTTGCAGTTCTGATTCTAACTTCCTTTCTAGTGTTACCATCCTGGTCTATGTAACTGCCAAGGTATGCAAATTGAATGACTTCTTCAATATATGTCCCTTCTATGTGTATTTTTTCATTGTGACTAATATGAATTTTTATTATTTTTGTTTTGTCCTTGTTAATCTCAAGTCCTATTTTGCTAGCCAGTGAAGACAGGCTGTCTGTTTTTTCTTGCATGAAATTCACACTGTTACTGATAGAGTTATGTCATCAGCAAAATCAAGATCTTCTAGTTGGGTCCCATGTACCCAGTCAATACCTGTGTTACCTGTGCAGCATATAGCATTTATATAATGTTGTCTTGGAGTTTTAGAGTCGATTTAAAAGATGTTTTTAAAAGATATGAAAATATTACCTTTAAAAATTTGATTTTTATTTAAAAACAAGTATTTCATTTCTTTTCTTGTTTGATAAACATCTTGCTTGTAGTGAGTAAAGCAATTTTAGCAATTTTGGTCTGGAAAGACTATAAAAAAGCAGTCAGATGCTAATGGTGGGTTTTGTAGAGCATCAATGCGGTAAATATATCATCTTATAGTTAGTTTCACTCGTACCAAGGTTGAATTTGCATGTAACAGCAAGGGGCTTTTTTGTTGCAGAATTTAATATGTTTACGTTAGTGTTTTTTGTTGTCAAAATATTTGCTGAATAGCTTCAATATTTGTATACCTTCAGCTTCCAAAATGTTTAAAACAAACATGATGCTTTGAAAATCATATATTTAACCCGCTTTTGTGGGCCATTTCAGTTTAGGTTCACTAAGAATTGATTGTGAGAAATGATCGTGACAGCTTTTCAGTTTGTTATAATTAACATTGTGCCCTTGAACTATTTCAGCTGGAGGTGTTTGGCTAGGAGCTACCGACGCGTTTAATAAACGTAGATTTGTGTGGATGAGCACTAGCAAGGCTCTAGGTCCTTTTACAGATTGGCACTATACTGAACCATACAACGGTATAATTGATGGAGAAGGTATGATAACAAAATTAGAGGAAATAAGATATTTCAACTCTTTATTCATTATTCATTTACATTTCTTATTTATATGTAAGGATACTTCTTTCTTGTTTTTCATCAATCTCCCTGTTAGCAAACTCCGACTGCACAGTGACTATGGTGATCTCTACCTCGTTAGATTGGCTAGTTACTAGGTACAAACGAAGAAACGGATCTTGATCATCTATGGTACCCTACCACGCATGATTGTAAAAGGCGACTAAGGAGGGTTCAGCATAGGGCCAGCAACCCTACCTGGTAAAAAAAAACTATCAGACTGCTACAAAAACGGAAGCAAGGGAAAAAAAACAAACGCAGGTGGAAGGAGAAATGCTTATCAGGAAACTGATCCCATGAAGGTTGTGGATGAAAGCCAGCCACTGAAAGTCCCCAGCCCGACTGCAGACCTGCTGGTACCTAAACACAAGATGCAAATAGGCAGCCTGAATGTAATAACATTTAACAAGACTGGAAAACTAGCACAAACCATCAAGGAAATGCACAGATACAAAGTAGACATACTAGGAACACAAGAAGCAAGATGGACAGGACAAGGCAGAAGGAAATTAACAACACAGCACACAGAAGATACAATAATATGGTCAGGTAAAGAAGATCTTCATGAATTAGGAGTAGCATTGATTATAACAAAAGAAGCATCAAGAGCATTGCTGAAATGGACCCCAATAAATGAGAGATTATTATATGCACCCTTCAACTCAAGATTCACGAAAATGTCTACTATAGTTTGTTATGCACCAACAGAAGCAGCTGAAGAGGAATTAAAAGAAGATTTTTACAACACCCTCCAAGCCACAGTGGAAACAATACCCAAGCATGATATGCTACTCATCTTGGGCAACTTCAATGCAAAAGTAGGTGAAGGAAATGAAGATTGAAGAATAATCATGGGAAGAGAAGGAATCGGAGAAATAAATGAAAATGGAGAAAGAATGTGCAGTTTCTGTGAAGAAAACATGATGACCATTGGAGGGACAATTTTCCAACATAAAAAAATCCATAAAGTGACTTGGAGGTCATTAGATAAAACCACAGAAAACCAAATCGATCACATACTAATAAACAACAAGTGGAAACGGTCACTACAAGATGTGCGAGCAAGGAAAGGAGCAGATGTAGGAAGTGATCACAACCTTCTGATAGCAAAAATAAAACTAAAATTAAGGGAAGCCAAAATCGGAGAACACAGAAAGATACGTTTTGATATAAGAAAACTGAAAGACCAGCAAACAAGAAATGAATTCTCAATAGTACTTAAGAACCGATTCAGTGTCCTACAAGACGAAGCAGAAATGTCCATACTAGAGTTCAATAAAACACTACAGGAAACAACAAAAGAGGTGCTGGGATATCGGAAAAGGAGAAAAGAGGTATGGATAAGCAAGACCACATGGGAAAAGATAGAGCAAAGAAAAGAAATCAAGAAAAAATTACTGAACACCAAATCACAACGGCTTAAAGAACAAGTTTTAAGTAATTATGCACAAAAAGACAAAGAAGTGAAGGAATCATGCCGTCAAGATAAACGTCAATACTATGACAACTTAGCAGAAGCAGCAGCGAAAGCCGCATATACAAATGACATGAAAACCATATATAAATTCACAAAGCAGATGACAGGTAACTTCAACACAAGATGTGAAAGTGCAGTAAGGACACAAAATTGACAACTGGTCAGTGGAGAAAGAGAAAAAATGTAAAGATGAAGGGAACATTTTAACACCCTACTAAACAGAACACAAGCAGCACAAACAACAGACATACCTAAAGCAAACACGGAACTAAACATCAATACAGGACCAATAACAATAAATGAAGTAAAGGAAGCGATAAAGAAGCTAAAACCAGACAGGGCACCAGGTGAAGATGAAGTGACTGCTGAGATGTTGAAAGCAGAAGAAACAGAAACACCAAAACAACTTTGCCGGATATTACAACAAATTTGGGATCTAGAAAAAGCCCCAGAGGAGTGGAAAACTGGGCTTATAGTAAAACTACCAAAGAAGGGTGACCTCAGAGATTGCGGGAACTGGAGAGGCATTACCCTACTGCCACTCACCAGTAAAGTATTTTGCAGAATAATCCTCAACAGAATTGTACCAACACTTGAGGAAAAACTTCGGAAAGAGCAGGCAAGATTTAGGAAAGGAAGATCATGCATAGACCACATATTTGTATTTAGACAAATATTAGAACAGGCAAATGAGTGGCATAGCACAACATATGCTATTCTGTTGCTTCTTATGTGTAGTTGTATGTGCACGGAATTTTCATGTTAAGAGGTTCTATTTTGTTGTTTGTTATACATAGTTGTATGTCCATTTATTTTGTCTATTGTCAGGTTCCATTTTGTTGTTTCTTAATTGTATTTGCATGTGCATGGACATTTTCTGTTGTGAAGTTCTGTTCCATTGTTTGATATATGTTGCTGAATATGCAATGAATTTTTCTATTGTTAGTTTATATTTTGTTGTTTGTTACGTGTAGTTGAGTATTCATGGAAGTTATCTATAGTCAGGTTCTATTTTTTTCTGTGTTATGCGTAGTTGTACGTGCTTGGAATTTTCTGTGGTGAGGTTCTTTGTTGTATTCTTATGTGCATGAAATGTTTGTGTTGTGAGGTTACATTTTGTTGTTTCTTAGGTATCATTGTATGTGCATGGACATTTTATGCGGTGATGTTGTTTATTGTTTTATGTTATATGTAGTTGTATGTGCATGGAATTTTTCTATTCTGATTTTCTATTGTGTTGTTTGTTATGTGTGGTTAAATGATCATGGAAGTTGTCTGCTATGAGGTTCAATTTTTTGTGTGTTATGTGTAGTTCTATGTTCAAGGAATTTTTATGTGGTGTGGTTCATTTTTTATGTTTGTTATGAGTAGTTTTATATGCATTTGAGGTGTTTGTGATGAGGTTCTATTTTGTTTTTTCTTATGTGTAGTTGTATGTGCATGAACTTTTCTGTGGTGAAGTTCTATTTTCTTGTTTCTTATGTGTAGTTTTGTATGCATGGACATTTTCTGTGGTGAGGTTCTATTTTCTTGTTTCTTATGTGTAGTTTTGTATGCATGGACATTTTATGTGGTGAGGTTCTATTCTGTTGCTTCTTATATGTAGTTGTATGTGCATGGATTCTTCTGAGTTTTTATTTTGTTGTTTCTTACTTGTATTTGTATGTGCACGAAATTTTTCTGTGGCAAGTTTCTATTCTGTTTTTTTATGTGTCATTGAATATGCATGGAAGTTTTCTGTGATTAGTTTCTACTTTGTTGTTTGTTATGTGTAGCTGTATATGAATGGGATTTTTCTGTGATGAGGTTCTATGTTTTTGTTTCTTATATTTAGTTGTATATGATTCCAGGCTGGAAAATTAGAAAATGTAAAGAGAGAAATGGAAGAATGAATATCAACATGTTAGGAATGAGTGAAGTTAGATGGACAGGTGCAGGAAAGATAAGCTCTGATAAATATAAAATATTATATTCAGGAAGTGAGAAATATGAAAGAGGATTAGGAATAATATTTGACTAACAAACAGCAAGGACAATTGTAGAATATTTGAACATCTCGGACCGAGCCCTGCTAGCCCACTGAAAGGACGACCAATAAACATAAATATTATACAAGTGTACGCTCCAACATCTGAAAGTTCTGAAGAAGATGTACATATATTTTATAATAACAAAGAGACAGCCCTAAAACACACAAAGTCAAATGAAGTTACTATAGCCATGGTAGATTTTAATGCCAAAGTTGTTAAGGAAGAACTTCAGACATCGTTGGTGACTATGGACTGTGGGAGAGGACTGACATAGGTAGTAAATTAATTGAATGGGCAAGAATACACAGCATGGTTGTAGGAAACACTTGGTTTAGACAACATCTCGGAAGACTGGCAACATGGTGCAGCCCAGACAAAAAGACTTTTAACTAGATAGACTACGTATTTATCAACAAACGATGCCGGAATGAATTACTGTCAACTAAAACCATGCCAGGAGCCGACTACAATAGTGACCATGACCCACTCTGTGGAAAAATTAGAATAAAGCTAAAGAAAGCATGTAGAAAAGTGAGAAACATCAAATTGAATACAGAACTGTTTTAAAATGATCAGGAACTGCGAGAACAATACAAAGTTATTATAACAAATAGATACAATGCAATAGCAAAGATAAATAGTAAAGACAAACAATTGGCAATATAAAGAGATTCTACCCACCAAACTGTAAAGACGATAGTACCACCGAAAAAAGAACCCTCTAAAAATAAACGGATGACAGATGACATCTTAGGACTGATGGACAAGAGGAGGAGGAGTAAAAATAAAGAGGAAAAATATAGCAATATAAATAAAGAAATAAGACGTAAATGCAGAGATGCAAAGGAAGTGTGGTTAAATGAACAATGCAGAGAAACTGAGGACTCCCATAATAAAGACAGCAAAAACATGCACAAACGAATTAATGAACTCACAGGCAGGAATACAAAATATACCACAGGATGCCTGAAATCAAAAGAAGGTAAAATGTTAATAGGAAAAGAAGTCATTGTGGACAAATGGACAGAATACATCGGTGAGCTACATGAAAGAGAAAGACCAGAATATACACCAGATACTGAAAACTGTGATGAACCACCAATACTTGAAGATGAAATCATAGAGCCATCAAACACATGAAGAAAGGAAAAGCGACTGGGTGTGATAGTATAACAATAGAAGAAATAGAGGCACTAGAGAAGACAGGAATAAAAATAATAACCAAGTTACTGAATGACATTTACAACAGTGGTTATATGCCCAGTGACTTGCTTAAATCTACGTTTATAGCACTAACAAAGAAACCAGGCGCAAAGGAATGTGATGACCACTGGACTATCAGCCTCTCATGTCACATAACAAAGCTACTTCTGAGAATCATTGTGAGAAGAACAAGGGAAAAGATAAAAGGGGAAAAAACAGATGAACAGTTTGGATTTGTTGAAGGAAAGGGAACACACATGCTTTTGTTGTTTGTTATGCTAGTTGTTTGTGCATAGGAGTTGTTTGTAGTAAGGTTCTATTTTGTTGTGTATTATGTGTAGTTGTATTTTCTGGGAATTTTTATGTGTTAAGGTTCTATTATGTTCTTTGTTATGTGTAGTTGTAAATTCATGGACTTTTTCAGTTTGGATTTGTTGAAGGAAAGGTAACACACAATGCCATTTATGCTTTACGAACACTAACAGAAATAACTTTAGAAGTACAGAAAGATATCTACTTATGCTTCAGTGATTATACCAAGGCATTCGACAAGGTGAAACATAATGAAATTATTAAAATGCTTGACGACATCAATATAGACGGCAAAGACTTGAGGATTGTAAAACATCTATACTGGCAGCAAGAAGCAGGAGTTCGAGCTGAAAAATAGAACTGGAAAATATCAACCTATAAAACAAGGGGTGCAACAAGGATGTGTACTATCTCCAGACCTTTTTTCTCTGAACAGTGAGAATATTCTAAGAATGATCATCACAGAACCAGGCATAAAAATTGGAGGATACAATATTAACAACCTTCGGTATGCTGACGACACAGTAATGATAGCTGAGAACCAACAAGACCTGCAAAAATCTCTTGGTTTAAGTCGCCAAAGAAAGTGAACAGAAAGGCATCAAAAAGACTATGGTTATATCTAAGAAACAGAATCCACCAACATGCAGTATAAAATTAAACGGAACTATTCCAAAGCAGGTGTTGAAATTCAAATACTTTGGAGCAGTAATAACTTCAGATGGGAAATGCAGAACAGAAATTAGGAACAGAATAGGCCAAGCAAAGACTGCATTTCAGAGAATGAGAAACATATTATCCAACACATCCTTGTCAATGAATGTTGGAAAACAAGTCCTAAAGTGCTATATTGAACCTATCTTTTTATATGGAAGTGAATCATGGACAATAGGAAAGTCTGCACAAAAATCATTGGAAGCAGCAGAAATGTGGTTTAATAGAAGAATGTTGCGAATCCCCTGGACAGCAAAAATAACTAATGAAGAATGTATGAGAAGAGCTGGAAAGACAAAAAATCCTGTCAAAAATAAGAGAGAGAGACAATGTACTTTCACAGGACATGCAATGAGAAGAAGGTGCATTGAAAATATTATAACAACAGGAAAAATAGAAGGAAGAAGATCAAGAGGAAGATCAAGAGAAATGATACTGGACATTCTGACGGGATGGTGTGGGAGATCATCAACTGAGCTGACCGCCTGCATGAAGGATCGTGTACTCTAGAGAAGTATAATAGCAAACGCCATTCGGCACGGCACCTGATGATGATGATGATAATGATGATGATGATGATGATAATAATAATGATGATGATGATGATAATGATGATGATGATGATGATGAGTTGTATATTCAATGAATTTTTCTGTGGTGAGGTTCTATTTCATTCCTTCATATGTATAGTTGTATATGCATTAGAGTTTTCTGCGGTGATGTTCTGTTTTATTGTTTGTTATATATAATTCTATGTGTATGGGAGTTTTCTATGGGGAAGTTCTATATTGTTGTGTGCTATGCGTAGTTGTATGTGCATGGGAATTTTCTGTGCTGGAGTTCAATTTTCTTGTTTGTAGTTGTAAATGAACGGGAGTTGTCTACAGTGAGGTTCTATTTTGTTGTTTGTTATGTGTAATTGTATATGCATGGACCTTTTCGGTGGTGAATTTCTGTTTTGTTGTTTATTATATGTAGTTGTATGTGTATGCTCTTTTTCTGTGGTGTTGTTCTATTTTATTTGTTTTGTTTTGTTATGTGTAATTGTATTTTTTATGGACTTTTCTTGTGTTGAGGTTCTATTTTGTCGTTTATTATATGCAATTGTATATGATTCTGAGTTTTCTGTTGTGAAGAGTTTGTTGTGTGTAGTTGTATATGCGTGGACTTTTTCTGTGGTGAGGTTCTATTTTGTTGTTTGTTATGTGTAGTTGTATATGCATGGACTTTATTTATTCTGAGTTGTTTCTTAGGTGTAGTTCAATATGCGTGGTTTAGTTTTCTGTGGTAAGGTTCTATTTTGTTGTTTGTTATGTGTAGTTGTTTGTGTATGGGAGTTGTTTGTAGTAAGGTTCTATTTTGTTGTGTATTATGTTTAGTTGTACATAGATGGACATGTTCTGAGGTTAGGTTCTATTTTGTTCTCTGTTGTGTGTAGTTGTATTATCATGAATTGTTTCTTTTGTGAGGTTCTAATTTGTCTTTATTATATATAGTTGTAATTCACAGACTTTTTCTATAGAGAGATTGTATTTTGTTGTTTGTTACGTGTAGTTGTATATGCATATGCTTTTTCTGTGGAGATGTTATATTTTTTATTGTTTATTGTGGATGTTATATTTTTTATTGTTTGTTATGCGTGGTTGTAAGTTCATTATAGTTTTCTGTGGTGAGGTTCTGTTTTATTGTTTTTAATGTGTACTTCTGTATTCATGGGCATTTTCTTTGGTGATGTTCTATATTTTTGTTTGTTTTGTTTCATTGTATTTCCACTGATTTTTTTTTTGGTGAGGTTCTATTTTATTGTTTCCTCTGTGTAGTTGTATATGCATGGACATTTTTATTGGTGACGTTCTAATTTGTTGTTTGTTATGTGTAGTTGTATATGCATGGAATTTTTACGTGGTGACATTCTATTTTGTTGTTTGTTAGGTGTAGTTGTATATGCATGGATGTCTTCTGTGGTTAGATTCTACTTCGTTGTTTGTTTTGTGTAATTATATATCCTTTGGTTTTTTCTGTGGTGAAGTTCCTAACTGTTATTTGTTATGTGTAGTTGTACATGCATGAACCTATTATGCGGTGGAACAATTTTTTATAAATAGTAAACTACGAGGTTTTGGTACGGTAAAGTAAGAGAACAAATATTGTAGGATTAAACCTGGAAAAAATCGTAGACAAAGCACTTTAGTGAGACGTGAGAGAAAGAAAAATCACAAGAGAATTACCTGGGATTCGAACACGGATGGGGTGCTAGTTGGCTAAGTCGATAGTGCGCTGTTCTCTCGTGGCTAGACGGCTGCTCGTCCTACCGGAGTCCGTGTTCGAATCCCAGGTAATTCTCTTGTGATTTTTCTTTCTCTCACGTCTCACTAAAGTGCTTTGTCTACGATTTTTTCCAGGTTTAATCCTACAATATTTGTTCTCTTACTATTATGCTGTGATGTTCTTTTGTCCACTTTGTTATGTGTAGTTGTATGTGCATGACAATTGTCTGCAATAAAGTTCTTTTTTGTTGTGTGTTATCTGTAGGTGTATATGAAGGTGACTTTTTTCCTGTAGTGTTGTTCTATTTTGTTGTGTGTTATGTGTAGTTGTAAATGCAAGGATTTTTTCTATGGTGAAGTTTTATTTTGTTGTTTGTTATGTGAAGTTGTATATGCATGGACTTTTATGTGGATAGGGTCTATTTCTTATTGTTTGTTATATGTGGTTTTCTGTTCATTGTAATTTTATGTGGTGAGATTCTGTTTTGATGTTTTTCACATGAAGGTACTTGTGTATTAACTTTTTCTGTTGTGTAGTTCTATATTGTTGTGTTATGTGTAGTTGTGTATGCATGGATTTTTTCTGTGATGATGTTCTATTTTGTTGTTTGCTATGTGCAGTTGTATATGCTGGGACTTTTATCTGTCCATATAATTTTTTTTTGGGTGAAGTTCTCTTTTGCTGTTTGTAGGTGTGTATGAATTGACTTTTTTCTGTAGTGTTCTTCTATTTTGTTGATTGTTATGTGTAGGTGTAAATGAAAAGACTTTTCTATGGTGAGGTTCTATTTTCTTGTTTGTTATGTGCAGTTATGTATGCATGTAAGTTTTCTCTGGTGGAGTTCTTTTTTTTTTCATTTTATGTGTAGTTATATACGCATAGACTTTTTCTGTGCTGAGTTTCTACTTTGTTGTTTGTTATATGTGTTTATACGTGCATAGTAGTTTTCTATGCTAAGGTTCTGTTTTGTTGTTTGTCTTTTGTATTTATTTTTGCATTGACTTTATCTATGATGAGGTTCTACTTTTTTGTTTTCTTTTCGTAGTTGAATATTTATGGACTTGTTTGAGGTGATGCTCTATTTTGTTGTTTGTTATATGTAGTTGTGTGTGCAAGGACTTTTTCCATGTAGAGTTTCTATTCTTTATTGCTTGTTATGTGTATTTGTGTGTGCAGGGACTTTTTCCGTGTAGAGTTTCTATTCTTTATTGCTTGTTATGTGCGGTTTTATGTTCATGGGAGTTTTCTGTGGTGAGGTTGTATTTTGTTGCACTTTATGTGTAGTTGTATGTGCATGGACTTTTTCTGTGGTGAAGTTATATTTTATTGTTTGTTATGTATAGTTGTTTTTGCATGAACTTTTTCTTTTGTGAGATTCTGTTTTGTTATTTGTTATGTGTAATTGTATGTGCATGGTTTTTTTCTGTGGTGAGGTTCTGCTTTGTTTCATGCAATGTATAAATGTATATGCCTGGACTTTTTCTATGGAAAGGTTCTATGTTTTATTGTTTGTTATATATTGGGTTCTATGTTCAATGAAGTTTTTTGTTGTGAGGTTGTATATTGTTGCATGTTATGTGCAGTTGTATATGCCTGGACTTTTCTGTGCAAAGGTTCTAAATGTTATTGTTTGTTACATGTGGTTGTATGTTCAATGGAGTTTTATGTGGTGAGGTTCTTTTATGTTATTTGTTAGGTGTAGTTGTGTATGTATGGAATTTCTCTGTGTTGATGTTCTATTTTATTGTTTGTTATTTGTAGTTGTATATGAATGGACTTTTTGTTGTTGTTAGATTCTTTTTATTTTGGTTCTTTGTTTTTTGTAGTTATATATGCATGGACATTTTCTGTGGTGATGTTCTATTTTGTTATTTGTTATGTGTAGTTCATGAAATTTTTCTAAGATGAGGTTCTGTTATGTTATTTGTTATATGTAGTTGTATATGCATTTGAGCTTTCTGTTGTGAGGTTCTATTTTGCTCTTTGTTATGTGTAATTGTATATGCATGAACTTTTTCTAAGTAATGGTTCTATTGTTTAGTTATGTGTGATTGTATGTTTATCTGAGTTCTCTTTTGTAAGGTTTTATTTTGTTATTTGTTAAGTGTAGTTGTATATGCATAGAATTTTTCTGTGGTGAATTATTTTTTGCTGTTTGTTATGAGTAATTAATATATATATATATATATCTGAGATATTTCTGTGGTGTGGTTCCATTTTGTATTTTGTTATGTGAAGTTCTTTTTCAATGGGATTTTTCTGTGATGTGGTTTTATTTGTTGTTTTTTATATGCAGTTGTATGTGCATTAGCTATTTCTGTGGCGAATTTCTGTTTTATATTTTTTATGTGTAGCTGTATGTGTATTGACTTTTTCTGTTGTGAGGTTCTCTTTTCTTGTTTACTATTTGCCATTATATGCATTTGAGTTTTCTGTGGAAAATTTCTTTTTTTTTATTTTTTCTTTATTATGTGTAGTTGTATGTGCTTCAACTTTTTCTATTATGAAGTTCTATTTTGTTTTTGTTATGTGTTGTTGTATGTGCATGAACTTTGTCTGTGTTGCGGTTATAGTTTTTTTGGTTTCTTGTGTGTAGTTGAATATTAATGGACATTTTCTGTGGAGAGTTTCTATTTTGAAGTTCGTTATGTGTAGTTGTAAGAAGTGGAGAGTTTTGAATATCTTGGATCGCTACTAACTAATAAAGAGATACAATGAGGGAAATTAAAAGGAGGACATCTATCACTCTTCAGAAAGTAAAACAAATAAAGAATCTGTGGAGAGGAGCAGACAGAACCACAAAAATAAGATTTTTAAGAGCATGCATCTTTCCCATAGCAACATATGCCTGTGAGACCTGGACACTTAACAAAACAGCTGAGAAACACATAAATGCCTTTGAATGTAAATGCTACAGAAGAGTTCTCCAAATATCGTGGACACAAAAAAGAACAAATATATCTATACTACAAGAACTTAATATTGAAGAAGGCTGGCTAGTGAAGAGGATTAAAGAGAGAAAACTGAAATATTTTGGACACATTAAACGTCATAATAATTTAGAGAAGACTGTATTGGAAGGATACATAATGGGAAAAAGAAAAAGAGGAAGACCAAGATGAAGATGGCTGCAAGACATCGTTGACGATCTGGAAATGGATGCAACAGCAGCAGGCCATCTTGCTCACAACCAAGAGGCCTACAGGAGTGCTGTTTGGGAGGCAAAGTTCCACAAGGGACATGCAAATGAATGAATGAATGAATATGTGTAGTTGTATGTTCAGGTACCTTTTGTATGTAGCAGTCTATTTTTACATCTCTTTTTTTGTATATTTGCAAGTTCATGGCAGTTTTCTGTATTGAGGTTGTATTTTGTTGTTTGTTATGTGTAGTTGTAAATGTATTTACATTTTCTTTTGTGAGGTGCTATGTTGTTGTATGTTATGTGTAGTTCTAGGTGCAGGGACTTTTTCTGTTTAAAGTTCATATTTTTTATTGTTTATTATGTGCAGTTATATGTTCATGGAAGTTTTCTCTGCTGAGTTTGTATTTTGTTGTTTGTTATGTGTAGCTGTATATGCATAGAATTTTTCTGTTGTTAGATTCTGTATGGTTGTTTGTTATCTCTAGTTGTATGTGCATGGACTTTTTCTGCAATGAGGTTCTATTGTGTTGTATGTTATGTGTAGTTGTATGTGGGTGGACTATTTTTGTGATGAGATTCTATTTTGTTGTTTGTTATATACAGTTGTATATGCATTTCCATTTTTTTGATCAGGTTCTATTTTGTTTTTTCTTATGTATTGTTGTGTATGCACAGTCATTTTCCAATGTCTGGTTCTGTTTTGTTGCTTGCTATGTGTAGATGTATATGCGTGGACTTTTTCTGTGCAGAGGTTCTATTTTTTATTGTTTGTTATGTCTGGTTTTATGTTCAGTGTAATTTTCTGTGGTGTTTTTCTTTTTTGTTTTATGCTATGTTTAGCTGTATATGTATGAACTTTATCTGTGTTGATGTTCTCTTTGTTTGTTATGTGTAGTTGAATATGCATGGACTTTTTTTATTCTGAGGTTCTCTTTTCTTGTTTGTTATTGGTGTTTATGTATGCATGGACATTTTCTGTGGTGAAGTTCTAATTTGGTATTTCTTAGTTGTAGTTGTATGTCCATTGCATTTTCTTTCAACAGAATCTATATTGTTCTTGTTATGTGTAATTGCATATGCAGGGACAATTTTGTTTTTTGTTATATGTTGGTGTATATGTATTGGAAATTTCTATGGTGTTGTTCAGTTTTGTTATTTGTTATATGATGTTTTTTTATGGGATTTCTATGAGCTGAGGTTCTGTTTTGTTGTTTGCTATGCATAGTTTTATGTGCATTTGAGTTTTCTGTGGAGAGATCTATTTTTTTTGTTGTTATGTGTAGTTGTATATACATGAATTTTTTCTGTGGTGAGGTTCTGTTTTGTTGTATGTTATATTTAGTTCTTTTGCATGGACTTTTTCTGTTGTTAGGTTCTATTTTGTTGTTTGTTATGTGTAGTTGTATGTGAATGGACTTTTTCTGTGGAGAGGTTCTATATTTTATTGTTTATTATACGCGGTTGTGTGTTCGTAGGAATTTTCTGGGGTACATTTTTATTTTGTTGTTTGTCATGTGAAGTTGTGTGTGCTTAAGTTGTTCTATTGTGATGTTCTATTTTGTTGTTCGTTATGTATAGTTGTATGTGCATGGGCGTTTTCTGTGCTAATGAGGTTTGGAGGCCTGAATTGTGTAGTGAAACGAGAACTGGTATCTTACGAGGAGATCGATGGTTCAAGACTGATAGAAACATGCTCAATCATTTGGTTGTAGAAAGTGGTGCCTGTCTCGTTCACCAGGAGGAGACTGTAAAGATGGTCAGGCGTGATGCTAGAAACATCACCTTCTAGCATGTGGTCAGGTCAAGGAAAATACAGGGACTAACACAACATCTCACAATGGCCATCAGCAACAATTTGTAACCTCCCAGATCTCCCCTCATAAGTTTGGTAAAAAAAATATAGGGTGTAATATTCCAGACAGTCTCTCTACTCAGATTCGTTATTGTATAGACTGTACCTTTCGATCTTCGCAGAGTATCTCTCTGTCTCTCTCTCTCTCTCTATCTCTATTATCTATCTATCTGTCTGTCTGTCTCTCTCATACACACACACCTCACATACATACGATAATAATAAAAGAAAAGAGACGAATATGAGAAATCTTTAAGAATAGAATAATTACAAATCAAAGGAAATTTACTTTTACAAAAGACAAACAAGAGAGAAGATAAATGACAGGATGTAACTAGCAATTCATCAACAAATAATGCCTCAAAAGACACACATGTATTTCCCCCCTCCACGAACGCTGTCCATGGGCAACATAGCATCTATAAATCAGTTCACAAATACACTCAAAGTTCAGAAGTTCAAATCAAGCTACACTTACCCACCCTCTAGACCCACAATATACACTGACCTCTCAACATACTCTAAACCTACAATATACACGGACCTCTCAACATACTCTAAACCTACAATATACACTGACCTCTCCACGCGTTCTTGAACACTACATGCACGCATCTCCCATGCTCAACATTCTTATATCACTATCTCCACATTCACTCACCAATCACACTTCACCTTCCCTCTCCCCATTTACCACTGGCCCCAAAATGTTACACATCAAACATTCACTTCAAAGTCACTTTAACATAAAATCCATAGCTACCTGACACCATTATCCTGTCTTCAATATGCATACAACATAACATAGCACTGACTCAGAAACTAACATAATAAAGGGGCGCCACCTCGTTAATCTCAACATCACAACTACGTTCACTACATGTCTTTTCTTACTTTGTTCCTCACCCACATAATAATCAAAAGTTAGCAGTCTTCTTTCTTTATAGAACGACATGTGGTACAACTAAAACATGCTGAACTAAATCTTCCTACCTCTTGTAAGGTAAGTCAGGTCAAATAATTCCACCTGTTCCACGCACCTAAAGTAACATTTAAACTTCGTATTCGGTCTCTGTTGTGGGTAACTATTTTTCATCTTAAAATAATCTCTATTTTGTCCATAACGGTATCATACGCAGAATCTTATTTGATGAGAAAACACCAGTTCCAAACCGTGGCTACAGCTCTAGTTACATTCGAAAGGAGATTACTAATGCTTATATACGCATGCCTATGTTCATGTACCGAATCGCTCCATGTCGGATTTCGCATATTTAGATCCCTAATTCTAAACATATATATTTATGTTTTGAACTATCTCGCTTTACCCAAGGAGGGGCACTTATCCGCCTGCAGGCAGGCAACTGGGGGATTCTCCCGAGCTGATATCTCGTGTTCCATCTATTTGTGTGCAAACAAAGCACTTAAAGCAGTAATCACAAATTTCTCATATTTTTCTTTTCGAAACATCTTATACATTCTTGTTAGTATTTCCTGACATTAAATGTCATTTATCATGACACTTGAGTGGCTTACTCTAAACAATGATTTTTATTTTCAGGTTTTTTGTTTCTCAGCTAAATCTAAGCTAGCGGAGATTGAAACATCAGAGGAGAATGATTTCCTGAAAAATATCGCAAAACAGGAAGGCCGTGAGAATAATAGAATGTTTTGTTTTCTATTTTCAGCATCTACTTTTACATAATAAAACGTCAGCCATTAATGAAGTTCTCATTAGTTGTAGTATAATTTATACTATTTCTGATCTCTGAAAAGATATAGAGAACAAGATTTTTAACTTGTTCAACAAAGTTTTACCGTTTCTTGTAATCTAATGGAAAATGATAATGTCAGGTAAAGTTATTATTATTATTATTTTCTTTTAATCTTGTAAAATTCCGTCACAAAATATAGATTGCAGTCATTTCATTCGGTGCTGAATTATTTGTTAGTTTCTTAACCTATATGCTCATCTTCGCCTTGGTCTTCCTCTCTTTCTTTTTCCCATTATGTACCTTTCCTAGACGGTCTTCTCTAAATACATCAAGCTATAATTTATCATTTACTTGCTAGATAGCGCTGAAAGTTAAGTGGTTAAAGTAGTCCTGCTGTGCCATGGAAGCACCGATTAAAACGTATATTTATTATTTGTTCCGTCTT
>CM019698.1:37549770-37567323 GCA_009760885.1 Achatina immaculata
GAGAACTTTCCGTACAGGGACATGGTCTTAGTGCCTATATTTTCCTTGACCTGACCACACAGTAGAAGGTGATGTTTCTAGCATCACGCCTGACCATCTTTACCGTCAACTTCTGCTGAACGAGACAGGCACCACTTTCTACAACCACATGATTGAGCATGTTTCTATCGGTCTTGAACCATCGATCTCCTCGTAAGATACCAGTTCTCGCTTCACTACACCCTTTTGTCTTCCAAACCTCGAAGTGTTGAGATGATAATAGGAATACGACATCTTAAGATGCCTAATACAAATAGAAAACGTTTCTTACACGAAACTGACGTATTTGATTTTATCCCTTCTCTTCATTTTTATTCAGCTCACCAAAGAAGAAGTCCATGCACATACAACTACACATAACAAAAAAAACTAGAGCCAAAGAACAGAAATAGTATATGCACATACAACTACACATAACAAAAAATAGAGCCAAACAACAGAAAAAGTCCATGCACATACAACTACACATAACAAAAAAAACTAGAGCCAAAGAACAGAAATAGTATATGCACATACAACTACACATAACATAAAAAAATAGAACCAAACAACAGAAAAAGTCCATGCACATACAACTACACATATAAAAAAACACAAAATAGAACCAAACAACAGAAAAAATCCAAGCACATACAACTAAACATTACAAAAAACAAAACAGAATATCACTGCAGAAAAAGTCCATGCAAATACAACTCCACATCACAGACCACAAAATAGAACAACACCGCAGAAAACTCCCATGCACATATAACTGAACATAGCAAGCAACAAAATAGAACATCACAACAGTAAACTACATGTACATACAACTACATATAAAAAACAATAAAATAGAACCTCACAGTAGTAAAATGCATATAACAAACATAAGAAATAGAACCTCAGCACAGTAAAAGTCCATGCATATATACACCTACACAATACAAACAATAAAACAGAAGCTCACCACAAAAAAAGGATCATGCACATACAACTACAGATTAAAAAAAAAACAGAATGGAACCTTGGCACAGAAAAATAACATTTACATAAAACTTCAAATAACAAATAACAAAATAGAAACACACCACAAAAAGATCCCAAACATATACAACCACACATAACAAATAACAAAATAGAAACTGACTACAGAAAACTTCCACCATATACAATTATTCATAACAAACAACAAAATAGAACCTCAAGAAAGAAAAGTTGTGTGTATTTACAACTACACATAACAAACAACTAAATAGAACCTCAATACAGAAGAAGTCCATGTATATACAACTACACATAAAAAGGACAAAAGAGAACCTCACCACAGAAAATGGACATGCATATAAAACTCTATATTACAAACAACAAAATAGAATATCTCCACTGAAAAAAACATACAAATACAACTGCACATAAAAAAAAAAAACAAAATAAAGTCTTACCACAGAAAAAGTCAATATGCAAAGATTTACACACAAAAAAAACAACAATACCACAGAAAAAGTCAATATGCAAAGATTTACACACAAAAAACATCAAAACATAAATTAACCACAGAAAACTTCCATGCACATAAAACTACAAATAACAAACAACAAAACAGAACTTCTCCACAGACAACTACCATGCACATACAACTACACATAAGAAAAAACAAAATTCACCACAGAAAATTCCAATGCGTTAACAACTACATATAACAAACAACAAAAAAATCCTTAGCATAGAAAACTCCCATGCACATACAACTACATATAACAAAGGACAAAATAGAACCTCATCTTAGAAAAATTCCATGCACATAGAGAAACATATAACAAATAACAAAATAGAATATCACCACATAAAATTTCCATGCATACATAACTACAAATAACAGAGAGCAAAAAAAAAAAAAACCTAACCACAAAATGTCCATGCATATACCACTACACATAACAAACAATAAAATGGAACATCAACACAGAGAAATTCCATACATATACAGCTACACACAACAAACAACAAAAAAGAACCTCATCACATAAAACTCCATTAAATATACAGCCACATGTAACAAACAATAAAATTTAGAACCTTTCCACAGAAAAAGTCCAGGCATATACAACTATCTTATATCTTATATCTTTCCCGTGCCGTTAAACGTCACATAGGGCTCGTAAAGTAGTTCGCCAATTTTTCCTGTCTTCGGCGGGTCTTTCAACCTCATCAAAGGATTTTATGCCTGTTAACTTGGCCTCTCTTAATAATGTCCTCTTCAGAGTTTCACGAAGTCTGCCTCTTTTTCTTCGGCCTGTTGTGTTCCACTTGATAGCTTGTTTTGGGATTCTGTGATCATTTCTTCTCATCAAGTGACCAACATATGTCCATCTCCTTTTCCTGATCACCCATGAGACTGATTGTTGTTCAGTCATCTGTCTTATCTCTGCATTGTTCTTGAATTCATTCCACTTGATGCCGAGTATTTTCCTTAGGCATTTGTTTTCAAAAGAGTCTAATTTCTTTTCTATTTCTTTAGTTGTTTTCCAGCTTTCGCATGCATAAATGAGGGTGGATATTACATTTTAATTGAATAGTCTTAACTTGGTTTTTGTGCTTATAACTTTTGAATTCCATATGTTCTCAAGATTCTTGAAGATTGATGCTGCTTTTGCAATTCTGATCCTAACTTCCTTTCTAGTGTCACCATTCTGGTCTATGTAGCTGCCAAGGTATGCAAATTGATTGACTTCTTCAATATCTGTCTCTTCTACGTGTAATTTTCCATTTTGATTGATGGGAATTTTCATTATTTTTGTTTTGCCCTTGTTAATTTCAAGTCTTATTTTGCTAGCCAGTGAAGACAGGCTATCTGGTTTTTCTTGCATTGAATTCATATTATTACTGATAAGAGTTATGTCATCAGCAAAATCAAGATCTTCTAGTTGGGTCCCATGTACCCAGTCAATACCTGTGTTACCTGTGCAGCATTTTGTCATTATGAAGTCTATTGTAATCCCAAACAGTAAAGGAGACAGTATACATCCTTGTTTCACGCCTGTTTCAATCTGGAACCATTCACTCATCCCTTCTTCTGTCTTGACTGCACAACCATATCCATTGTATAAGTCCTTAATGATGTTGACAATTTTAGATGGTATTCCATATAGACATAACATTCTCCATAATGAATCTCTGTGTATGCTATCAAATGCCTTTTTAAAATCTATGAAGTTCAGTATTAAAGGTTTCTGCTTTTCAATATGTTCTTCAAGTATTATTCTGAGAGTAAAGATCTGGTCGAGACAGCTTCTCCCTTTTCGAAATCCTGCTTGTTCTTCTCTCATTGCAGTATCCACTATATCTTTGAGTCTATTCAAAATGACCTTGCAAAATACTTTTGACACAACTGATATTAAGGTTACTCCTCTCCAGTTGTTACAGTCACTAAGGTTGCCCTTTTTTGGTATTTTAACAATGATTCCTTTCTTCCAATTATAAGGGACCTTTTCTTCTTTCCAAATCTTGTTAAACATTCTCTGTAGTTGTCTCATGTTGTCACTATTGATAGCTTTTAGCATCTCGGCTGTTATTTCATCTTCACCTGCAGCTTTGTTGTTAGCCATTAAATTCACTGCTATTTCAATTTCATGCAATTTAATTTCATCTCGGTTGACATTTAGTTGTGGGGCTGGTAAGTCAGTTTCAAGGTTTAACAATTCTTTTGGGTGTGGTCGATTGAGTATTTCTTGGAAATGTTCAGCCCATCTTTGCTTTTGGTCTTTATTTGATGTTAATAGTGTTCCAGTTTTGCTAAGGATTGGTCTTTGTTTAGATGTAATAGTACCTGTTAGCCTCTTTTGTATGTTATATAAAGTTTTGCTGTCTCCTGTTTTTGCTGCTTTTTCTGCCTCTTTCGCCATATTGTCTATGTATTCTCTTTTATCCCTTCTAGCTGAACTTTTTACTTTCTTGTCTATGTCTTTGTATTTTGCTTTTGCCAAATCTCTTTCATGATCTGCTTTTGCATTCAACATGTCTAATTTGACTGCTCGTCTTTCATGTATATACTTCCATGTTTTATCTGATATCCATGCTTTTCTATTTGGTTTTTCCAATCCAGCGCTTACTTTTGCTGCTGTGATTATGGCTGTGCTGTAAGAATTCCATAACTCATCTATACCTATCTCCTCAACTTCACTGGGTGTTTTGGAATGGTTGGCAAGTTCCTGATTGAAATTAATGTTAGTATTTTCTTCTTGTAGGCTGTGGCTGTTTATCTTTCTGTGTACTGATTTCTTGTGTTGACTTTTCAATTTTAGTTTTATTTTCCCTATGCACAGGTTGTGATCACTGTTGACATCTGCACCCCTATAAGCCCTTACATCCATGAGAGATGTTCTGTATTGCTTTCTAATACAAAAATGGTCTATCTGGTTTCTAGTTCTATCATCTGGAGATATCCATGTTGTTTTATGTATCTCTTTGTGTGGGAATATTGTGCCTCCAATGACCATGCCCTCTGTTAGACATACTTCAATTAATCTTTCTCCATTCTGATTAACCATGTCAATTCCTTCTTTCCCCATCAATTTTTCAACGTCGGTATTATCCTTCCCTACCTTAGCGTTGAAGTTCCCCCATAGCAATTAAGATGTCGTGTTTAGGGACTTTGTTGATGATTTGTTGTAGTTGGTGATAGAAGTCGTCTTTCACATCATCATCTGCATCATTCGTGGGTACATAACACTGTATTATTGTCATTCTTCCGTGTCGTAGGTTGTATCGTGCTCTTATTATACGACTGTTCACCGGTTCCCATTCTACAAGGCTCTTTGCAGCTACATTTGACATAATAATGCCCACTCCTTCTCGGAATTTACGGTCATTTCTGCCTGAATGTATAATTAACTTACCGTTTTCCGCCGATCTTTTACCTGCTTCTGGCCATCGCATTTCGCTGATGCCCAGTATGTCTAGATGGTATCTCTCCATTTCTCTGATGACCTGAGTAGTTTTTGTTGGTGCTGCCATCGTTCTCACATTCCAGAATCCAACCCTTGTCACATGTTTGGGGCCGACGAATGAGCTCTTCGGAGTTGGCATCCCTGATGCTCGGTTGGTTTCTCTGCGAGTTTCCATAACGATATCTTTTTTTCCCATCTGGAGATGCCTCTAGATAGGTCCCAGGATAAGGTTGTTAGCCTTATGCCCAACTCCTGTACATATACAACTATACAAAACAAGAAACAAAATAGAAACTCAAAATGGAAAAAGTCCATGCAAAGACAACTGCACATAACATGCAACAAAATACAATATCACAACAAAAAACTCCACTGAACATACAGTCACATATAACAAACAATAAAAAATAGAACATTTCCACAGAAAAAGTCCAGGCATATACATTTATACATAGCAAGAAACAAAGCAGTACCTCATCACAGAAAACGACCATGCACATACAACTACACATAACAAATAACAAAACAGAATCTCACAACAGAAAAACCCCATGCATATACAACTACACATAACAAACAATAAAATAGAATCTCACCAAAGAAAAAGTCCATCCACATACAACTACACATAACATGCAACAAAATACAACCTCACCACAGAAAACTCCCATGAACATAAAACTACACATAACAAGCAATAAAGAATAGAAACTCTACACGGAAAAAGTCCCTACACACACAACTACATATAACAAACAAAAAAATAGAGCATCACCTCAAACAGGTCCCATAAATATTCAACTACGAAAAGAAAACAAAAAAGTAGAACCTCATCATAGAAAAAGTCAATGCATATACAGATACACATAACAAACAACAAAACAGAACCTCACCACAGAAAAGGCATATACAACTACATATAACAAAGACAAAAGAAAAACTCACTACAGAAAACGTCCACACAAATACAACTACACTTAACAATTAAAAAACAGAACTTTGCACCAGAGAACTCTCATGAACAGAAAACAACACATAACTAACACTAAAAATATGAACCTGTCCACAGAAAAAGTCTATACGCATACAAATAAACATAACAAAAAAATAGAACCCTTCTGATGAAAAAGTCCATGTCTACAGTTGCACAAAAAAAAAAAAAAAAAAAACAACAACAATAACAAAATAGAACATTATCACAGATAAGGTTCATGCATATACAACTACACATAACAAAGAACAAAATAGAACTTCGCAATAGAAAAAGACATTCACATACAACTACACAAAAGCAAGAAAAATATAGAAATTCTCCACTGAAAACTCAAATCCATATAAAATTACATATATAATTACACATAATTCGTTCATTCATTTGCATGTCCCTCTTGGAACTTTGCCTCCCAAACAGCACTCCTGTAGGCCTCTCGGTTGTGAGCAAGATGGCCTGCTGCTGTGGCATCCATTTCCAGATCGTCAACGATGTCTTGCAGCCATCTTTGTTTTGGTCTTCTTCTTTTTCTTTTTCCTATATGTATTTTTCCAATATGGTCTTCTCTAAATTATCATGACGTTTAATGTGTCCTAGATATTTAAGTTTTCTCTCTTTAATCCTCTTTATTAGCCAGCCTTCTTCAATATTAAGCTCTTGTAGTATAGATATATTTGTTCTTTTTTGTGTCAACGATATTTGGAGAACTCTTCTGTAGCATTTACATTCAAAGTCATTTATGCGTTTTTCAGATGTTTTGTTAAGTGTCCAGGTCTCACAGGCATATGTTGCGATGGGAAAGATGCATGCCCTTAAAAATCTTATTTTTGTAGTTCTGTCTGCTCCTCTCCACATATTCTTTATTTGTTTTACTTTCTGAAGAGCGATAGATGTCATCCTTTTAATTTCCATCATTGTATCTCCATTATTAGTTAGTAGTGATCCAAGATATTCAAAACATTCCACTTCTTCCAATTTTTCCTCATTGATATATATTTCAGCTGCCTTGTTTGTTTTGTCAGTTGTCACCAGTTTAGTTTTCTTTGCATTAAGATAGAGGTTCTGCTATTCGCTGTTCTTTCAGACTGACATAATTAGTTTTTCCATTCCTCTTTGTGTTGTGGGCAGAAACACTGTGTCATCAGCATGTCTAATCTCTGGTATTTCATAACCTCCAATTGTTATGGCATCGTAATAGTCTTTGTCTACATCTTCTCTAACATTTCTCTTTATATTTTCAGTATACAAGTTAAATAAGTAGGGTGACAATATACACATAAAAACATAAAAATTGAACCATATCACAGAAAAATCGTGCGGAAAAACAACTTCACATAACAAATAACAAAATAGAACCACATCACAGAAATATCCATCACATATACAACTACATATAACAAACAGCAAAATAGAATCTAACCACAGAAAAATTACATGAATATACAACTACACTTAACAAATAACAAAATAGAACCTTACAACAGAGAACTCACATGAACGTACAACCACATCATCATCAGGTGCCGTGCCGACTGGCGTTGGCTATTATGCTTCTCCAGAGTACACGATCCTTCATGCAGGCCATCAGCTCAGTTGGTGATCTCCTCTCACACCATCCCGTCAGACTGTCCAGTATCATTTCTCTTGGTCTTCCTCTTGATCTTCTTCCTTCTATTTTTCCTGTTGTTATAATATTTTCAATGCCCCTTCCTCTCATTGCATGTCCTATGAAAGTACATTGTCTCTCTCTTATTTCTTTTGACAAGATTTTTTGTCTTTCCAGCTCTTCTCATACATTCTTCATTAGTTATTTTTGGTGTCCAGGGGATTCGCAACATTCTTCTAATAAACCACATTTCTGCTGCTTCCAATGATTTTTGTGCAGACTTGCCTATTGTCCATGGTTCATTTCCATATAACAAGATAGGCTCAATATAGCATTTTAGGACTTGCTTTCTAACATTCATTGATAAGGATGTGTTGAATAATATGTTTCTCATTCTCTAAGATGCAGTCTTTGCTTGGCCTATTCTATTCCTAATTTCTGTTCTGCATTTCCCCTCTGAAGTCATTACTGCTCCAAAGTATTTGAATTTCTGCATCTGCTTTGGAATAGTTCCGTTTAATTTTATACTGCACGTTGGTGGATTCTGTTTCTTAGATATGACCATTGTCTCTGTCTTTTCGATGTTCAAAGAAAAGCCCGTTCTGCTCATTTTCTTTGGTGACTTTATCCAAGAGATTTTGCAGGTCTTGTTGGTTCTCAGCTATCAGTACTGTGTCATCAGCATACCGAAGGTTGTTAATATTGTATCCTCCAATTTTTATGCCTGGTTCTGTGATGATCGTTCTTAGAATATTCTCGCTGTACAGAGAAAAAAGGTCTGGAGATAGTACACATCCTTGTCGCACCCCTTGTTTTATAGGTTGATATTTTCCCATTCTATTTTTCAACTGGAACTGCTGCTTCTTGCTGCCAGTATAGATGTTTTACAATCCTCAGGTCTTTGCCGTCTATATTGATGTCATCAGGTATTTTAATAATTTCAATATGTTTCACCTTGTCAAATGCATTGGTGCAATTAATGAAGCATAAGTAGAGATCTTTCTGTACTTCTAAAGCTCTTTCTGTTAGTGTTCGTAAAGCATAAATGGCATTGTGTTCCCTTTCCTTCAACAAATCCAAACTGTTCATCTGCTATTTCCATTTTTATTTTTTTTCCTTGTTCTTCTCATAATTATTCTCAGAAGTAGCTTCCTTATCTGACATGAGAGGCTGATAGTCTGGTGGTCATCACATTCCTTTGCACCTGGTTTCCTTCGTAGTCCTATAAACATAGATTTAAGCAAGTCACTGGGCATATAACCACTATTGTACATGTCATTCAATAATTTTATTCCTGTCTCCTCTAGTGCCTCTCTTTATTCTATTGTTATATTATCAGGCTCAGTCGCTTTTCCTTTCTTCATGTGTTTGATGGCATCTATGATTTCATCTTCAAGTATTGGTGGTCCATCACAGTTTTCAGTATCTGGTGTTAATTCTGGTCTTTGTCTTCCATATAGTTCACCGATGTACTCTGTCCACATGTCCATAATGTCTTCTTTTCCTATTACATTTTACCTTCTTTTGATTTCAAGCATCCTGTGGTATATTTTGTATTCCTGTCTGTGAGTTCACTAATTTGTCTGTGCATGTTTTTGCTGTTTTTATTATGGGAGTCCTCTGTTTGCGCTGTTCATTTAACCACACTTCATTTGCTTTTCTGCATTTGCGTCTTATTTCTTTATTTATCTTGCTATATTTTTCTTTGTTATTTTACTCCTCCTCCTCCTCTTGTCCATCAGTCCTAAGTTGTCGTCTGTCGTGCATTTATTTTTAGGGACTTCTTTTTCGGTGGTATTATCTCCTTAATAGTTCCAGAATAGAATCTCTTAACATTGCCCATCGTTTATCTATACTATTTATCTTTGCTATTGCATTTTATCTATTTGTTATAATAACTTTGTAAAGTTCTCGTAGTTCTTGGTAATTTTTAAGGAGTTCTGAATTCAGTTTGATGTTTATCACTTTTCTACATGCTTTCTTTAGCTTTATTCTAATTTTTTCCACAGAGTGGGTCATGGTCACTATTGTAGTCGGCTCCTGGCATGTTTGTTGTTGTCAGTAATGCATTCCGGAATCATTTGTTGATTAATACGTAGGTCTATCTGGTTAAAAGTCTTTTTTGTCTTGGCTGCACCATGTTGCCAGTCTTCGGGGATGTTGTTTAAACCAGATGTTTCATACAACCATGCTATGTATTCTTGTCCATTCAATTAATTTACTACCTCTGTCATTCCTCTCCCCCAGTCCATAGCTACCAAAGATGTCTGAAGTTCTTCCTTTACCAAGTTCGGCATTTAAAATCTCCCATCACTATAGTAACTTCATGTGACTTTGTGTGTTTTAGGGTTGTCTCTATGTCATTATAAAATAGCTGTACATCTTCTTCAGAACTTTCACTTGTATAATATTTATGTTTATTGGTAGTCCTTTCAGTGGGTTAGCAGGAATCGGTCCGAGATGTTCAAATATCCTACAGTTGTCCTTGCTGTTTGTTAGTCAAATATTATTACTACTCCTCTTTCATATTTATCATTCCTGAATATATTATTGTTGATTTATCAGCGTTTATCTTCCCTGCACCTGTCCATCTAGCTTCACTCATTTCTAATATGTTGATCTTAATACCTTCCATTTCCCTCTTTACATTTTCTAATTTTCCAGCCTGGAATCATATTCAACTAAACATAAGAAATAACACAATATAACCTCATCACATAAAAATTCCATGCATATAAAACTACACATAACATAGAACAAAATAGAACCTCACAACAGAAAAATCCCATGGACATAGAACTACATATAACACACACAAAAATAGAACCTCAGCGCATACAAATCCCATGATTATTCAACCACACTTAACAAACAACACAATAAAAACTCACCACAAAAAAGTCCTTGAATATAAACTACACGTAACAAACAACAATAAAGAACCTCACCGCATAACAAATAACAAAATGGAACCACACCACAGAAAAATTACATGCTTGTACAACTCATTCATTCATTTATTCATTTGTATGTCCCTTGCAGAACTTTGCCTCTCAAACAGCACTCCTGTAGGCCTCTCGGTTGTGAGCAAGATGGCCTGCTGCTGATGCATCCATTTGCAGATCATCAACGATGTCTTGCAGCCATCTTCGCATTGGTCTCCCTCTCTTTCTTTTCCCCATTATGTACCCTTCCATGACGGTCTTCTCTAGATTATCATGACGTTTAATGTGTCCAAAATATTTAAGTTTTCTATGTTTAATCCGCTTTACTAGCCAGCCTTCTTCAATATTAAGTTCTTGTAGTATAGATATATTTGTTCTTTTTTTGTGTCAACGATACTGGGAGAACTCTTCTGTAGCATTTACATTCAAAGTCATTTATGCGTTTCTCAGCTGTTTTGTTGAGTGTCCAGGTCTCACACGCATATGTTTTGATGGGAAAGATGCATGCCCTTAAAATATAGCTTTTGTAGTTCTGTCTGCTCCTTTTCACAGCTTCTTTAGTTGTTTTACTTTTTAAAGAGCTATAGATGTTCTCCTGTTAATTTCTCTCGTTATATCTCTATTATTAGTTAGAACTGATTCAACATATTCAGAAATCGCGATTTCTTTCAATTTTTCCTTTTTGATACATATTTTAGCTGCCTTATTTGTTTTGTCAGTTGTCATAAATTTAGTTTTCATCGCATTAAGACAGATTTGTGATCTTCACTATTCTTATGGACTGACGTAATTAGTTTTTCCTACATTTTTGTGTTGTGGATATTAATATTGTGTCATCAATTTATCTAATGGCATTTCATAACCTCCAATTTTTATGGTACCGTAATATTCTTTGTCTACATCTTCTCTAACATTCCTCATTATATTTTCACTATACAAGTTAAATAAGTAGGGTGACAATATGCACCCTTGACGGACCCCTTGTTTTATGTCAAACCAAGTTGTTGTTTCACCATTTATTCTTACTGCTGCTTGTTGGTCTAGATGTTAGTTGTATCAGATGTGTTGGAAATCCCATTTTTTCCATTATTTCCCAAAGTTTCTGGTGTTGTACACAATCAAATGCCTTTGGGTAGTCAATAAAGGCTATATATAGATTCACATTAAACTCCCTGCATTTCTCTATTATTAATCTTATATTGAATATATGATGTCTTGATCCTCTTCCTTGCCTGAAACCAGCTTGGATCATACTGACCTCTTCTTCTATTTTCTTTCGAAGTCTACCCATTATGAATTTTAACAGAATTTTACTGGCATGACTAATCACGGCATCAGTTCTGTAGTTCGTGCACAATTTCAGGTTACCCTTTTTTGGAGTGATATGAATACATTTCTTTTCCATTCTTTTGGCCAAATACCAAATGCCATATCTTTTTACATAGTGCATGATAGATTGATATATATTCCTTTCTTCATGCTTTAATAAGTTCAGCTGTTATCTCATCACATGGTGGTGATTTACCATTTTTCAGATTCTTTATTGCTCATAAAACTTCTTCTATTGTCGGTTCGGGTTCTTTCTCCTCCAATAATAATTCACAGTGTTGATTTCTGCTTTCACAGTCAGTTTCTTCATACATTCCTCTGCAATATTCCTTCCATCTTTCTAGAATTTCCTCTGTCTCTGTCAAGGTATTCCTCATCTCATCACAAATTACATTTAGCTTACGTGTGACATTTCTCATCAATGTCTTCATTTCTTCAAACATTTCACAATCTCTTCCACACTTTTGATATCCTTCTATTCTTTCACAACAATCTTGTATGTATTGTTTGTTTGTATTTTCTTATATTTCTTAGTACTTCTTTTGTTAAAGATTTATATTCCTCTTTGTTGTTGTTTGTCACTTTCCATTGCTTCTTTATTTCTCTACGTTGTTTTATCAGTTTTAATGTGCCTGCTGTAATTCATCCATGCTTTTGTGTTTTCTTTACTGGAAACATGTCTTTAGCTGTTGTTATTAAGATATCTCTGGCCTGCGTAGCCAATTCATCTGGTGTCATCTCCTCCTGTACATCCATTAGGATTTCGAAACAGTTCTTCTCTTCTATTCCGTATTGTTCTGGTATTTTTGTAAGATCAAAGCGGAGTTGTCTTAATCCCGTAACTGACTTTTTTATCTTTATCTTCATGTCTGCTATTAATAACTCATGGTCTGTATCACAATCAGTATCTGGTAAAGTTTTTGCTGATGTTATACTTGATCTGCACTTTCTTTGCACTAAGATGAAATCTATTTCATTCTCGCTTTTCCCATCAGGTGATTTCCATATGTAAAGTCTTCTTGGATGTTGTTTAAAAAGTGTGTTAGCGATCATTAGCTCATTTTCCATGCAAAACGCCATTAGATTGTCTCCTGCCTGATTTATATGTCCTATGCTAAATTTCCCGACAACATGTCCTTCATCTTCTGCTCTTTCTGTACAAATCCATGCATTAAAATCCCCCATTATTAATACAATATTATTTTTCCGTACCCGATCTATTGTCTTTGCAGAGTGTTATAAATGTCTTCTACTTCTTCTTCTTCTGCTGCTGATGTAAGTGCATATATCTGGATGATTGTTACGTTTGTAGAATGCCCTTACGTCTGATTGTGAGGATTCTATCACTTACTGGATTGTAACCTAGTAACGCTTTTGATGTTGGTTTGTCCAAGTAAAAAGCCACTCCATTCTTTCTTTCTAATTCTCCACCAGAGTTTATAAAGATATTATCATTCTCGCTCTTAAAGTGTCCTGATCCTTTCCATCGATGTTCGCAGATTCCCAAAATGTGTATCCCTGTTCCTTTCATCTCGTCTCTTATTATTTGATACTTTCCCTCATACATACTTCTTACATTCCATGTTTCTACTCTTATTTTTCTTTTTAGTTTGATGCAGGAGTTTTCCTTGTTAACACCGTCAGGATTTTGTCCGTCATCACAATTACTAGTACTGACCTCTGTCTCACACTCTTCCCCAGTGTTAAAATTAGATCTATCTGGCCTGGGGGACTCACCACCAGATCTTTTTCCTATTTGACTTTCCATGTTGCTGTTTGGGTTTCTTGGTATATTTCCAGAAGATACACATAACAAATAACATAAAAAGAAAAAGAACGTCACCACAGAAAAAATCCATGCACATACAACTACACATACCAAAGAACAACATCGAAGCTCACCACTGAAAAAGTCATGCACATAAAACAACAGATAACAAATAACGAAATAGAACATCACGAAAGAAAAAGTCTATACATATATAACTACACGTAAGAAACAACAAAATAGACCCTCACTGCAGCATCAGCCCACGTAGCTTCCCGGTGACTGTATAGGTAGCAAGAATTTTGGAAATCTATCCACCCGTCAGGACACATGGGGTTCCAACTCTGAACTGAAATATTTTAGATTTAGACAATGTTTTCTCAGTATATTTGTTGTGAACATCATCACCATTCTTATCTGAATCAAAAATTAACAATATTATTGTGGAAGAAAATAACATTGCATAAAGCGCTGAAAACACTTTATGCTTTTTTTTTGGACAAAAGATAAAGAAGTGCTTAGATTTAATCATTGATTCTCTCTCTCTCTGTTCATGACAATCAGGCTTTGGTCGTCGTCATTGATTTCCACAACTATCTATACTCTTCTCTTTCTTTAAGCAGTGCTTTGGACTGTACTCTGTGCCACTCTTTTAGTCCGTCAAGTGTCTTGTTTCTTTAACTTCCTCTGTCCCTTTTCCCTTCCAGTTTTCCTGTTGTCATTAAGTTTTCCTATTCTTAAAACATGTCCTACAACCTACCTCTCAGTTTGTTCTCTTGCCTGTCCATGTTATTCTCATAATTTTTCATATGAACCACATCTCCGTCGATTCCAGTAGATTATGAGTGTTCTTTGTTATCGTCCAAGCGTCCCATCTTTATATAATAATATCGGTTCTATGTAACACCGAATAACTCTCTTTCTGGTGGTCATCGACAAAGCTTTGTTGCACAGTATGTTATTTATTTTCATAAATGCTGACTTGACCTGGGCTATTCTGCTCCATATTTCGGTTACATCTTGTGATATTATTGTTCATAAATATTTGAATTTGGTCACTTGCTTACACTGATATTACAAAAAGAAAATGACTAAGGCAAAAATTAAGCACATCCAATTACCAATTATCATAGAAAATGCATATAGAGTTTCATATCCATAAATTATTCATATAACATGAATACAATAAGGTTCTTGAATGAATTATTGTAAATTTTGGAAATAGTTATATTTTAAGAATTTACCGAAATAAGCTGTAATACATAGAAAAAAGACTTGAAAGTTCCACATTTTGTTCACAAGATAAGATGTCTGGAATACAGAATCTGTTCTCTCTAGCTAATCTGTGTTTTCTGTCACAACTGCTGTGACTTTTAAACCTTTTCCTATTCTTTGTCAAAGATTTATTGGACAATAGCTTGTCGTTAGTCATAAATTTTGGTATCTATTAAGTACAAAAAAATCAAGATTTATTCAGGTCAATTGACTTGTTCAGGGACATAAGTTATCTTCATAAATTTACATTGACGTTAGAAACTGAGAAATTTTACAACCAATTAAAAATAATAGACAGACAAAGATGAAAATAAAATTATTCAAGAAGAAAAGAGTTAAATGTAGTTCCCACACCCTGGTTATATTCTCTCTATTTCCATGTATGCAAACAGAGCAAATAGCTCTAGAGTCATAAAGGGAAACGACTGACGCAAAAAGAAATTGTCATTTTAGTTGTTGTTGATAAAACAGTTATTATGTTTATTCTATATTTTAACATCCTTGGTTTATGTGAAATGAGATGTTTTGGAGAAAGGAAGCAGTGATTATAAAGACTTAAAAATAATATATTCCGGGAGAAACCAGCGTAGAAATGGAACAGGCATAATATTGGATAGGAAAACAGCAAGAACTGTAAAAGGTTTCTGGTGCATATCGGACAGAGTGTTAATGGTTAAATTACAGGGCCACCCAAAAAGTATATCATCCAAGTATTTTTAGAGGTCCAATTATCAAGAACAAATTTCTAATAGTCCAAGTATCAAGAATCAATTTCTAGAGGTCCGTGTAAAAAGTACCAGTTTCTAAATGTCCAAATACCAATTTCCACAGCTTTCGCTGACTTGGATGTTCCAAGCCGGATTAGTGTAGTGCAAGTTATTAGAAGTAGGGGATGATATCACAGATATCATTGTGAAAGATTACAAGTATTTATTTTATATTGGTTGGCCAAATGCCGTCACGACGTTTCTCTGGTGTAGTGTTGATTGTGAGTGTCTGTGATGGTAGAGAGAGTGGGGTGGTAGTGTTTCTTGTGAGTGTCTCTGATGGTAGTGAGTGTGGGGTGATAGTGTTTATTGTCTGTGATGGTAATGAGTGTGGGGTGATAGTGTTTATTGTGAGTGTCTGTGATGGTATTGAGTGTGGGGTGACAGTGTTTATTGTCTGTGGTGGTAGTGAGTGTGGTGTGGTAGTGTTTATTGTGAGTGTCTGTGATAGTAGTGAGTGTGGGGTTATATTGGTGACTGTGAGTGTCAAAATGGAAAAATACACATAGAAGGGAGAGATATTGAAGAAGTCAATCAATTTGCATACCTTGGCAGCTACATAGACCAGGATGGTGACACTAGAAAGGAAGTTAGGATCAGAATTGCAAAAGCAGCATCAATCTTCAAGAATCTTGAGAACATATGGAATTCAAAAGTTATAAGCACAAAAACCAAGTTAAGACTATTCAATTCAAATGTAATATCCACCCTCATTTATGCATGCGAAAGCTGGAAAACAACTAAAGAAATAGAAAAGAAATTAGACTCTTTTGAAAACAAATGCCTAAGGAAAATACTCGGCATCAAGTGGAATGAATTCAAGAACAATGCAGAGATAAGACAGATGACTGAACAACAACCAGTCTCACGGGTGATCAGGAAAAGGAGATGGACATATGTTTGTCACTTGACGAGAAGAAATGATCACAGAATCCCAAAACAAGCTATCAAGTGGAACATAACAGGCCGAAGAAAAAGGGGCAGACCTCGTGAAACTCTGAAGAGGACATTATTAAGAGAGGCCAAGTTAACAGGCATAAAATCCTTTGTTGGGTTGAAAGACTCGCCGAAGACAGGAAAAATTGGCAAACTACTTTGCGACCCTTTGTGACGTCTAACGGCACGGGAAGGATATAAGATAAGAGTGTCTGTGATAGTAGTGAGTGTGGGTTGGTATTGGTGACTGTGAATGTCTGTGATAGTAGTGAGTGTGGGGTGGTATTTGTGATTGTGAGTGTCTGTGATAGTAATGAGTGTGGAGTGGTATTGGTGATTGTGAGTGTCAGTGATAGTAATGAGTGTGGGGTGGTATTTGTGATTGTGAGTGTCTGTGATAGTAATGAGTGTGGAGTGGTATTGGTGATTGTGAGTGTCAGTGATAGTAATGAGTGTGGAGTGGTATTGGTGATTGTGAGTGTCAGTGATAGTAATGAGTGTGGAGTGTTAGTGGTGATTGTGAGTGTCTGTGATAGTAATGAGTGTGGGTTGGTAGTGTTGATTGTATGTGATGGTAGTGAGTGTGGGTTGGTAGTGTTTATTGTCTGTGATGGTAGAAAGTGTGGGGTGATAGTATTGACTGTGAGTGTCGGTGATAGTAATGAGTGTGGGGTGGTAGTGTTTATTGTCTGTGATAGTAGTGAGTGTGGGGTGGTAGTGTTGATTGTGAGTGTCTGTGATAGTAATGATTGTGGGTTGGTAGTGTTGACTGTGATTGTCTGTGATAATAATGAGTGTGGGGTGGTTGTGGTGATTGTGAGTGACTATGATAGTAATAATTGTGGTGTGGTAGTGTTGATTGTGATTTTCTGTGATATTAAAGAGGGTGGGGGGTAGTGTTGATTGTGAGTGTATGTGATAGTAATGAGTGTGGGTTGGTAGTGTTGATTGTGAGTGCATGTGATACTA